>OZ038394.1:10638695-10999043 GCA_964036045.1 Eutreptiella sp. 'Long Island Sound 2002'
GTGGATATTCACTTGGAGGGAGTTGAAATTGAGGGGAACGGAGTGTATTTTCACTTGGAGGGAGTATACATACATACATACATATATATATATATATATATATATATATAGATACATAGATGTACATACATGTATTTGTATATATATATGTATACATTTCACTTGGAGGGAGTAAATATTAAGTAGGAGGGAGTGGATTTTCACTCGGAGGGAGTCTACATACATACATATACATATATATATATATATATATATATATATATATATATATAGTCATAGTCATAGTCATAACCACTTATCATGCCGTCTACTGGAGTTACCGGGCATCTCGCACCGACAGGTGGTTCCTGCCTCGCTTGATCCCGTGGGTCCCAGGGCTGCCTGAGGTGGCCCACAGCATGACGGAGGACCCAGAGGACCGGGGATACCGGTCAACCAGGCTTTGGGGGCAGTGGCAACTGCAGAGCATTAGCATTAGCAACGGCGACGGACGCTGGTCCGTTTGTTCGCCGGGGCTAAGGGGCAAGGCATGGCAGAGCAGCAGCACTGCAACAAGCAAGCACAATACATATATATATATATATATATATATATATATATATATATATATTACTACACCCCTCTCCCCTCAAATTTAGCTAACAAGCAACAAGCAACAACAACAACAACACGTCTCCTTGCCGTTTTGGCCATTGCTCCGTCCCAACGCTTCGGATCATTTGCCCATGTAGCCATCTTGAAGCCTAGGTGATGCCCTTGCCAAATCCGAGTTTTGAGCCAAAAACTCAACGGTGGCGGCCCGGGGCGGTGGCGCTAAGTCGAGAGGTGCCCTCCCAAATGTGCGTTGTTCTGAGCCAAAAACTCACCGATGGCGGCCCGGGGCGGTGGCGCCAAGTCGGGAGGTGCCCTCTCAAATCTGCGCAGTTTTGGGCCAAAAACAGCCATTTTTCGCCGAAAACAGCCCTAGTAAGGGTTCAAAACAGCCAAACGAAGGCAAACGGCTCCTACACCCCACATGCGGCTTGATTTTTTCGTGACCAAGGGACCTTTGGTGCCCTCCAACTCCACGATATGTCCGAGAAATGGCCCAAAAAGGCGCCAAAAAGCCCCAAGATCTGCGCAATGTGCACCAGCACCCCGAAACCAAGAACGGGCCGTATCTTGGGCTACGTGGCTCGAAAACGAATTCCGAGGGCACCTAGTCCACCCGCAATCCCCCACTTTTTATGGTTTCCAAGCCTCAAAATCGCCCAACGAGACCCCAGACCCCCGTACCAGTGGTCACTTGGTGCAGCCGGAGGGCCGGCCAGCCCACGCACAGTGGGGGCCAACGGTGGGTCCGGCAGGGTCCCCAGGGCGAAAAAATTGATTTTTTCCAAAGTTGTTCCTAGACCACTTGGGATGCTCAAACAAGTGTTTTTGGGCCATGTTGAGCCCGTGGTCGCATTTTTTGGGCCATGGAAAATCCCAAAATGCCTTGAAAATGGGCCGTTTTGGGACCAACAATGGGGCAAAAATGGGTCAAAAACGCGTTTTTCCAAAAATGATCCCGGACCATATATGATGCTCAAACAAGTGGTTTTAGCCCATTTTGAGCCCGTGGCGACGGGTTTTGGCTCCTGGAAAATCCCAAAATGCCTTGAAAATGGGCCATTTTGGGACCAAAAATGGGTCAAAAATGGGTCAAAAACGCGTCTCTCGAAAAGTGATCCCGGACCATTTGGGATGCTCAAACAAGTGTTTTTAGCCCGTTTTGAGCCCGTTTTGACCGAGTTTAGCCCCTTCCACCACATGTATGCACCACTTTGTGCCCTTCGCACGTACCTTAGAGCCGTGTGCTGGAGCCACCTTGAGTAGGGAGAGAGGTGTAGATTGGAGGATATATATATATATATATATATATATATATATATATATATATATATATATATATATATATATATATATATATATATATATATATATATATATATATATATATATATATATATATATATATATATATATATATATATATAGATACATAGATGTACATACATGTATTTGTATATAGGGAGTAGAAATTGAGTAGGAGGGAGTGGATATTCGCTTGGAGGGAGTGGATTTTCACTCGGAGGGAGTGGAAACTGAGCAGGAGGGAGGTGAAATTGAGTAGCAAGGAGTGGATATTTACTTGGAGGGAGTTGAAATTGAGGGGAAGGGAGTGTATTTTCACTTGGAGGGAGTATACAGCAATATATATATATGCATATGTATGTATGTATACGGGTACGTATATATATATATATATATATATATATATATATAGATATATATATATATATATATATATATATATAGTCATAGTCATAGTCATAGTCATAACCACTTATCATGCCGTCTACTGGAGGTAGGTAGGTAGGTATCTTCGGGAGCTCGGGATGCCTCCTTTGACATTGCAGGAAGAAGGTCTTACCAAGGGGACGTCCTGTCCCTCCCACTGCCCTATGTCGGGTGCCTCTTGAGCCGCTCCCGCATGTGCTTGGGAAGGCATTGTCGCGGCCACCCGGTCCATGTGTCCCAGGTGGGAGGGTGTCCCCACATGTGTCCATGGGTAGGGCCACACGCCCCCTCCTTTGGGCGGCAGCTCTGGGGGGCTGCCCAGCCGTGTGGAGTATCTCTCACCACAAGGGGTATCGCTCCCGCTTGTCTACGGTACGACCGCCTCACCCTTGTGGCTTGAGTTGCGGGGCCACTCTGCTTGGCAGGTGACTCCCTCCTGGACTGTGTACCGGCTCGCCTGTCACCGGTTGCTTCCATGGCTCCGGGTGACGTTTGCCATCGTCTCTGGTGCAGCCTGGCCGGGCTCGGACCAGTGGCCTTGGAGTACCGCTCCTGCCACTGGCCCGGTGGGTCGGCTGGGTCGCCCCAGTGCGTCCGACCAATGGGGTATGGGTTCTTTCCTGTCCCTCGGCCGCCCTACGTGTGTGCAGTGTCCTGGGCCGCTGGGCTCCTGTTCACCGGTGTGCCCGCGCGGTTTGCTGTGGTGCGTCTGCGGTGTCCTGGGCCAGCTGGCTCCTGTTCACCGGTGTGCTCGCTCGGTGTGTTGTGTTGCATGTGCGGTCCCCTGGGCCACTGGGCTCCTGTTCACCGGTGTGCGTGCTGTGTGCGGTGCGCGTGTGCCATGGGTGGTTGTGTCCCTCTTCCCCCCCCCCTAATTTTCGTTTTTTTTTTACTTGTGTTTTTTTTTTCTTTTTGGAAAAAAAAAACAAAGAAAAACAAAAAAGAGAAAAACAGGGGCGCGCGTACACTGCAGGCACAGGCACGGGCAGCTGGTGTGGCGGTGCAATAGCGTTGTGTCCTCTGGCGTGTGTCGTCGGTGCTGTGGCGGCGGTCGCGCCCCAGGGGTGCGGCTCGTGCGTCCTGATGTACACGGGCTTGGGTCAGGGTGGGTTTGGTGAGGTGTCTCTTTGCTTCTGGAGCTGGCTGGTTAGGCGGCTGTGTGGGCTGTGGGTGTGGGCTGTGGTTACGTTGTTCCCTCGGCGGGTTTGGTTAGGAGTCAAGGGTTAGCGGTTTCGGGGTGTGGCTCGGGTTTGATTTGTGCTTGGGTTCTGGCTCGTTTAGGCGGTTGCACGGGGCCGGGCGTGTGGGTAGCGGCGTCTACGGGGTCGTGCGCCCGAGGCAAGTGCGGGGTGGTGCGTGCGGGCCGGCCGTTGGCCGGTGGCCTCACTGGGAGTCCCACACGGAGGGGTCGACGGGCGCGCCGGGGGCGTACGCAGCGTGCAGGTTGGGCAGCAGCGGGCGCACGTGCAGGGCGTCGGCGTGCCCGATGGGGACCTCACTGAGGACCGAGGGGTTGGCGGCAAGCAGTATGCGATGCTCGGGAGGGGTGGCGGCGAGGAGCGGGAGGATGTCCGCGGCCCGCGACGTGGGGGCGAACACGACGTGGGCCGGGTGCGGCCCCGGGAGCGGTGCTGGGGGGAGCGGGACCACAGGACGGCGGTCTACTGTGAGGTGCCAAGTGGCGCGATGGTGGAGGAGCCGGACTAGGGCGATGCTGTGGCGTAGTGTGTGGGGCTGGGTGCTGGGCGGCGTGGGGACGTGCGGCGGGAGGGTGTGGGGGGGGGCGGGGCGGTGGCGTGGGAGGGGGCACGGCGGAGGAGTGACGTCAGTGACGTGTGTGTCGTGCTGAGGGTGGAGAGTTTACTTGGAGGGAGTTGAAATTGAGGGGAACGGAGTGTATTTTCACTTGGAGGGAGTATACAGCAATATATATATGCATATGTATGTATGTATACGGGTACGTATATATATATATATATATATATATATATATATATATAGATATATATATATATATATATATATATAGTCATAGTCATAGTCATAGTCATAACCACTTATCATGCCGTCTACTGGAGTTACCGGGCATCTCGCGCCGACAGGTGGTTCCTGCCTCGCTCGATCCCGTGGGTCCCAGGGCTGCCTGAGGTGGCCCACAGCATGACGGTGGACCCAGAGGACCGGGGATACCGGTCAACCAGGCTTTGGGGGCAGTGGCAACTGCAAAGCGTTAGCATTAGCAACGGCGACGGACGCTGGCCCGTTTGTTCGCCGGGGGTAAGGGGGCAAGGCAAAGCAGCGCAGCAGCATCGCAACAAGCAGAAAGCAAGGGCATCTCTGTCCGTCGCAAAGCGGCAACCAAGGAACAAAACAGCACGCATGCGGCGAAGCGAGAGCTGACCCTCCGTCGTTCGCGTACCCCCGCCACCGTGGAGACATCCATCACTCATGACCCCATGGAATCCATTGCCGTCTGCGTCCTCGAAACTGCCCACCACCCCTGACTCCACGTATCCCTCTGCCAGCACGCAATAGCCCGTATG
The DNA here is from genome assembly GCA_964036045.1 of Eutreptiella sp. 'Long Island Sound 2002'. Classification (NCBI taxonomy): domain Eukaryota; phylum Euglenozoa; class Euglenophyceae; order Eutreptiales; family Eutreptiaceae; genus Eutreptiella; species Eutreptiella sp. 'Long Island Sound 2002'. The sequence continues at coordinate 10,643,561 of OZ038394.1, forward strand.
TGCATAGCCAGGATTTCTGGGAGGCTCCAGCCTAGCCTGGCCCTCAGCTTTCATCGCCCCCAAGTCTCCAAAATGTACGCCACCGTCCCACCGCACCAGTCCCCTAGTATAGTACAGAAACATGGTACCAATTCCACGTCCCCGTGGCCCTGAGCTGCTCCCACACCCCAGATATATACCATGCCGGCACCCCATGTCAGGGGCCAGCGCCCAATCTGCTTCGAGGTATCCACTTGCCCACATATAATATATCTTGAGGGTCTACAGGGGGGGACGCCGGCCGCTACGCGACGGGAGTGGCGCAACCCGTGAATATCGCTGGCTGGGATTCGGGCTGGTGGGTGCCGTAGCTTGGTTATCGACCCCCTGTAGGGGTACCCACCAGAGGCTCGCCCCGAGCCGTGGTAACCAGGTGCACCTCATCTGGCCCACATACATTGACCTGGCGCCTACCCTTGACCCTTACCTGCACTGATTGGCCAGCTTCCTTGGTTGAGCCTCTTCCGCCACAGCAGCGGCCAGGCCGCAGGTTCGGCCCCCACCGACGACGTGGCGAGCCTACTTATAGCATTGGCCCGCGCGTCACCCCCCGGACCACTCAGCATGCCGCTCCTCTGCCCTCCCCGCCTCTAGCCGACCGGACTGGCGCCCCCCAGGGGTAAGCCGTTACAGTGGTGAGGCGACTGCATACTCTTCGCTACGACGCCACGCAGTACCGCTGTTGCCACGCCGACGCCACCTGCGAGCCGCCACGACACGCACCACCGCAACCACAAGGCCATGGTCAGAGGTTAGACTATGTACATGCCCGCAGGCACGGTCCCTCTATTTTGTTAACGGGGCCAGGGGATGCCCCCGCGCTCCCCCTGAGTTGTTAGAGGGGTCAGGGGGACACCCCAGTACCGCCATGCAACCCCGTAGCGCCCCTACTGTACGGCCCTCCAGTACCGCCGCGTACCCTCACCATACGGTCCCCAGTACCGCCGCGTATACCCCAACGACGCCAGTACACCGTCAGCTGGAACTTCCCGGCTGCTCCCCCACTGTACGGTTCCCCAGTACCGCCGCGTACCCCCGCCGTACGGATCCCAGTACCGCCGCGTTTACCCCCAAGACTCCAGTACGCCGTCACCTGGAACTCCACGTGCCCCCCGTGAGTGCTCCTCCCAGGCTGCCACGCCGTCTCCACGACGCCCGCCATACTGTCCCCCTGACGACCCCACTGTCATATCCTTCCACGCACACATCTTCGCCTCGTCGCCGCTCCCGGGGCCTGCAGGCTGACCCCGCAACCCCGTGTAACACTCCCAGGGGGGGCCACAACGCTGTGACCCCCAGACAACTCCGTGCACCCCCGGTGTATCCCGAGCAACCACTCCCAATACTGCCGTAGCCGGGCCGCCAGTAGAGACCCCGGTGCCATGGGAATACCCTACAGGGGTTTGGGCCTTATTACCCTGGTCGGGACGACCCATGACACCTCACTGTTATATGCGGGGACCCGGGGCAGGCGGGTGAAGCATCCCTGTCCGACCCTCATGCACGGGGGCAGTACGGCTCACCATCAGGCCGGCACGACCTGTCACATCGCGTTGGCCGTCATACGCCGCCTGCCAATACCGCACAATCAGGCCGCGAAGGCACTGCTTCTCAGGCGCTACCCCCTCCGCTGTGTCCAGCGTAGGGACGGTAGCTGGTGCACCCACAATTCCCAACCCCATCAATCTGCACCCCCGGCCTCCACCACGCCGTCACCATTTCCTCCGCGATGCCAGAACCAGAGTATCCGTGAGTCGCCCTCCAGAGCCGCCCACCACAGCATCAGGGGCAGGGCCGCAGACGGCGCTCCAGGGCACCGTACCCCTTCCACTCGGACGCTCTTCAGGCCATCCTGGATAGTCTTCCAGGCACTTGAGGACATCTGTCCAGAGTGCCGCAGTGCCCACCTCGCCTTAGGCCACCCCCTATCGGCACGCTCCTTACATGTCCCGCACAGCGGGGCGGAGGCACACTGATGAACCCAAACTGACACCGTTTCCCCGCACCTGTGGCATCGCTGTGGAAGCACAGACCGCGATGGAACGCAGCTACCATCACAACACTGCGACCACAGGTCCTGCCATACATCGCAGCACGCGTCCTGGAGCCCGAGCAAAGCCCCCGCCAGCGTGCGTGCTGTGGCACAACTGAGGAGGCTGCGCCTCGCTTCCTCCCACGTGGACACCGGGCGGAGTATCGGTCGCCCGTCGGGCATCTCCGGCAGGCTCTCAAGCAGCCGGGGCCACCGCGCCACTTTGGGGCTGCGCGTGCCATGCGCCAGGAGCTCCCAACCGTAGTCCCGCAAGACCTCCCCGATGACATCAACCCCGTCCTGCTCCGGGCCCCTGGCGGAAGCCAGAACCAAGCGTTGTCCTTCCGCCCGAGCCTCAATGACCGCCTCGAGGCCCAGGGTGTCAAGGGTGTGACATGCATCGGCAGCCACGTGGTCGTCCCCCTCTGGCAGAGAGAACATGACCTCCGTGACGTGGCCTTGCGCGTCGTCGCCCTGTACCCGTGCCAGCTGCTTGGAGCCCACTAACACTGCCATGGACCGCTGCTCCGTGACCGCTGGTACGGCTCGTCGCAGCTGTCGGTCATACAGCCACAACGTACCCACCTCAAGTACGACAGCCACCGCCAGGATTGGGAGACTGCACAGAGGTTGCTGAAGGACCAGCAGCACCTCGCGAGGCCAGCCCATGACGTTCCCTACAGCTGGATGGTTGGCGTATACCTGAAGCCAGGGATCACTCTGGCCTCAGGGCTTCTCACCTTGGTACCACGCACCTGGGCCCACGACTGCGCCGACACCACGCAGGACCACTCCCTGAATGTCGTGATGTCCCGCACCACCCAGGAACCGATCCACTGGTCGAAGGCCTGCGCCACCGCCGCCATCCAGTGAGGGAACAAGGACAGGGCCTCGTCATGCTCGATGCACGACCGCGACACCAGCAGTGCGTGCAGCGGTGCCCTCTGAAAGGTTGCCCGCAGGTCGCCGGGGAGGCCGGCAAACGGGTTCCACGGCGGACGCTGCAGGATCCTCCCTGCCGGCGGGCAGAAGGGTGTGTCACCGCGCAGGAACGCGTATACCGCTCTCCTTCGATCTTGCATCGGCAGCTGCATGATCTGGGTGAGCCGATGGTTCCTGCGGGCATACACATCTTCCCCAATCTGGACCATGTCCTCCACAAAGAGCCTGGCCTTGGCAGGGCCCCGGGACGACGCCGCTCGCACCGCAGCGAACAGCCGCTTCAGGTCCCCGGGGACGACACCCGCCATCAGGGATTCAGTCCACCTGCAGCCGTGCTCCCTCCACGCCACGAACCCCACCGCCCTGTCCGTCAGGGGTAGCTCCGCCGTGAACTCCTCCACACGCCTGCACAGGAGCCCAGCCACCTCCTCGTCCCGCGCACACAGTAGGCGCATGTGGCCAATGTCCTCCTCCGGCCCCCCACAGAAGATACAGGGGTGGGCAGGTATTGCCATACGCGTGAGCTTCTGTCTCCACCGTCGCATGACCTGCATGGTGGACAAGCGACTGTCACGTGCCCGCAGCATATTCCTGTGCGTTGGGCCGTGGTGCACAGCTCCCAGGGGCATCGCCTCGCAGGCGCCAGCCAGTGGCGTGTGCGCCCTGGTGCGAGCCGCCAGCGAACGCCACTCCATCTCCCGGACTTGCTGAAGGGCTTGCATGGATGGCACACGCGCCTCGAGCTCACCATTATCCCCCGGCACCAAGAGGATGGCGTGCTCCTTTGGCAGGACAAGATGGACTGGCGGGGCCATTGCACGGGCCGCGGCAGAGTCCGGTGCCTCGAGCGGGACCGCCGCAAAGTGCGAGCTCTGCCTCACCACCCAGTGGTGCGCCCCCCCAACTCGGCGCGGCAGCCGCCGCAGCCCCTCCACTATCCAGCTCAGTGCGTGCTGATTGACCAGATGTGATGTCGGCCCCTTGATGCCACGGTACAGGGCCTCCTGCGCCCTGCGGAGATGCGCTCCTATGACGGACGCATCCACCACGTGTACCGTGCACGCTGACGGGGGCGTGTGCAACAAGTACGCCGCCGCGCCAATGATCTCTGCCTCCGGGACCGTGCCGTAGATGGCACCCGTCCACGTGGGGATTCCGTGGCTGGCCACCGCCACGTTTGTGGCGTCGTCTCCCTGGGGCGACGCGTCAGACGATGTGACTTTAGTCGCCACCGGCACCCAGCAGTACCGGTGGGTCTCCAGCCACGCCACGTCGGAGTGGGAGCTCTGCACCACCTTTCCCAGGGACGCCGCACTGGAGGGCGTGAGCTCCGGGGACAGGACCACCCTTGGTCGATACACCGCATGTGGTCTCCAGGCCAGGTCACATCCGCAGACTGACTTTATGGCGTCCAGGGCGGTGGTATACTCTGCTCCCCAAACTGTTGCGGAGCAGGAAGGCTGGTATACCACCACAGAACCCTGCTCCACTGCGCCGCCATCACGCAACGACGTGACGGCGACGTGCGGATCGTGCGGCACGTTGGACATCCGGACCACTTCTGGGACCGAGTACTCATCCGGATCCGGGATTGGGCCTGCTGGCAGCAGAAGAACAATTGCCCATTCGCTGCACTTGTGCACCGCCGCGCACGCCCTGGAAAACGCTGGCCGCCCGTGCACAACCCACAGTGGTGGCGGGCTTATGCCGCCCCCGGCGTGAGGAGTGAGCCGGGGGACGGACGCCGGATCGTCTTGCTGTTGGTAGCCCTCAAAGACGTCCCCCAACAGAAACAGGAGGGCGGCTAGCGGGACGAACGGCATGGACAGCCCCGGGTTGGCCGGGTCGCATCCTTCCTCCCTGTACCCGCCCACCACATACACGTCCCCCGCTGCGGACTGTCTATTGCGTTTGCTGGCCTTCTTTCGGCGCACCGGGTGTATTAGCCGGTGAGTCAACGGACCGGGCAGCTGCGGCCGGAAGACGTCGCGAAGCCCCGTGAGCCACACGTGGTCCAGCTGGTGGGGCCCTACTCCCGCGTGCGGAAGGTGCAGGTGGTCCTCATGGCACTCCTGAAGCTGGACCGCCCAGTGCCCAGGCGCAGGGCAGGGGAGCCGCGCATGCAGGAGGTCATTTGCGGGATCAGTCAGGGACTGTACTGTCGCATCTGTGCGGGGCCCCGAGAGAATGCAGATGTCCCTACCCTTGAAGGTATAGGATTGGGACACCCACTTCCGCCCCGCCCACTGCACTTGCGGCAGATGGGCGTGTACACAAGAGTACACCGACGATGGCATGAGAAGCCCTACGCGCAACGTCCCCATCGCCCTGAGTACCCTGTCCACCCACGTATTGCCAGCGTGTGTGGCGAATGACGCAGAGGGCACCATGAACTGCCCGCACACTCCGTACTGCACGTGCATGTCTCTGAGCATGGCCCGCAGCTCATCCCGGACTGTCGTCGACCTGTGGTGGGTGAGCTGAGCCATGGTCGCCACGACGGAGTCGCGGCAGATAACCTGGACATCCGCCAACCGTAGCCCATGACCTGACCGCACCGCCACGTTGGACAGGTCCTTGGGCAGCTTCTCGAACTGCAGGGCCGCAGCCTTGATGGCAGTATTCAGCTTGATCACCGCCTCTGCCGTGTCGGACAGGTAGGGCGCCGCGTACCGCACGATGCCTCCAACCACAGCCGCCATCACCTCATGAGGCACCGACGCCGGCCCTAACGTGTTCTTGCACCAGCCCAGCAGGGCTTCACACCGGAGGACATGTTTCTCCTACATGGTCGCCATCCCCCTCGGATCGGGGCGCAGGCCCAAGTATGGTACCGTGCCCTTGGCACGTAAGCATACCCATGGGGCCGCCGTGTCCCCTGGGTTCAGGTATACCATAATCGAATGGATGCGAGCAGTATTGGCATAGGCGCATTTGCCCACGTTGAGGGACATGCCCATGTCAGTGAGATACCGCGCTATCGCCGCCGCATACTCCAGGAGATGCGGCAGGGAGTGCGCTATCAACAGGAGGTCATCACGGTACGCCTGCACCAGGGGTGGCACCGCATGGCGAGCATCTCCCCGCGCCTTGCAGGCGAGGCTCCGCAGGAGAGGCTCCAAAAGGAGGAGGTAGAGCACAGCGCTCTCCGCACTGCCCTGCCGCAGGCCCCTGTGGAGTCGTATGCTGGGCGTCGGGCCGTGCGCGGTGATGATGCGCACCAGAGACCCGCAGCTGAGGGTGTGGAAGAGCCTGATGAGCTCTTCCAGGACACCCATGTGGCGCAGGAGGAGCGCTAGCGCTCTGTGCGGCGCTGTGTCAAAAGCTTTTGACACATCGAAGGCCAGGACGTGGTTTTCCTCCAGCCCACGCTGCAGCCTGCGCTGGGCCAGGAACACCGGGGCAGCCGCCGTGGAGCCCGGCATGGCTCCGAACTGCCAGTCCGCGGCCAGTCCCTTGCGTGCCAGAACAGCTGTGAACCTTCGCATGAGGGGAGTCATGAGCATTCGCATGTCTTGCTGCCCCAGCGCTATCGGCCTGTACTCGTCCAGGTTGCCCGTGGCTGTGCCCTTGGGCATCAGCCAGTTAATGGCCTCGTGCCAGGACTCCGGGACGTCCGCACCCCGCAGGATTGCCCTGTACGCATGCACCAGGAGCCCCTGCACCGGTTCAGGCAGCTCTGCTATGAGGGCAGCCGTGACCCGGTTGGACCCCGGAGCTTTGTCGTCCGCCACGGCCTGCCTCACGGCGTCTTTAAGGTCCTGCATGGTGTAGTCCTGTACCGACCCCCATTCCTCTGGCACCCCTGTGGGAATGTGGGCTCGGACCAGCCGCTCGAAGGCCGGCAGGTTCACTGGCCGCTTGGCGTACAGCGCCTCCCAATACCTCCGGACCTCACCGACGACGTCCGAGGCCTCCAAGAGCACCTTCTCCGACTCGCGGACGCGTACGGACCATAGGCCCGACGGGGCAGAGTTCACCACGTGGATGGCCCCCCGTATCGCCGTCCATGGGAGCTGCAGATCCGGTAGCCTGCCCCGCCAGTAGTCCTTGATGGACCGGCGCCTGTTGCTCCTGAGGACATCCCGCAGCTCCTCCACGCGTGTCTCCAGCTGGTGGAGCTGTTGGTCCAACGCGGCACGCAGGTCCTCTACCGAGGCGGGGGACAGGTCGGGGTCCACTCGCCGGAGGTGCTGTAGCAGGGCAGTCGCTTCCTGGGAGTGGAGTCCGGCCGCCGCCGCGTCCCGTTGCCACAGCTGATGGGCGCGCCAGGCCAGGGCCTGCTGATCCGAGAGGACCTGGTCCAACGACGCCTCCGTTTTCGCCTGCCCGTACGGGTACTGCGGGTCCACGCCTGAAAGCATGCGCACTACCGTGACCCTGGACACGTCATCACAGAAAGCGTAGAGCAGGTCAAAGACCGCTTGCACCTCCGACGTGCCCATGGTGGCAGTGTCCTGGTCCGACGAGAGCCACGCCTGTAGCCGCCGATTTCCGCAGGCCTTCTGCAGTACTGCCGCTGCCGCCTCACGAACCCCCGCAGAGTCCGGGCGTATGGCATGCAGCCTGCCCTGGGCGTGCGAGTAGGCCATCCTGGTGACCCTCTCCTTGCCGGCCACCGCTAGCGGGATGTCCAGGACCACAGGGCCATGATCCGACCCCAGTGACGCAGGAGACCGCCCCGGCGCCAAGTGAGGGCGCTCACGCGCCGCCCATGGGACCAGAGGCGAGTTTAGAAGGAAGGAGTCCAGTCGGTGCCCTGCTCTCGTGGGCCTGCTGTCCTCCTCCCGTTCCGGGCCTGCCCTGTGGAAACCACACTGTTCCCACAGGGCTTGGAACCTCCTCGTGGTAGGGTGCCACGGGGACTCCAGCCACACGTTGAAGTCCCCTCCGAGGAGCACGGCCTCGGTGCCACCGGCGCTCTTGGCCGCCGCGTACATGGCCACGTCAGCCCAGAAAGACGCCTTAGGCGCCCAGGAGTCGCCGCCGCTACCCGGGCTGTGGACGTTGATGACCGTGAGGGTGCCACCTGCGGTCACCACATCGAGGGCCATGGCCTTGCCTGGCACGATGTCCACGATATCTCGAACTTCCTCCGCGGCGAACACGTCCGCCCGAAGGGCAATCAAGAGCCCGCTGCGCACCGCCGCCGCCGACGCCGCCTGGGCATCCACCCCTGGGTACGCATGATACCCGTGGTGACGCCACTGGTTCTCGGAGTGCACCACACCTTGTGGGTCCTGCAGGCCGGTCTCCTGGAATAGGCCCAGGATGGCACCCTCGGCCTTCATGATGCCCGCCGCCACCGCTTCACCGTCGAGCATACCTGGGGCCACTGGTACGCCGTCCCCCCGCATCGAGCCCTGGACGTTCCAGGACACCGCCGCTCGGGTGTCGGAGGCTGGGCCCCTTCATGGCTGCACGTGTGGATCGGGGCCCCCCGCCGGATCCGGATCACTGGACGGAGAGGGGCCACCAGCAGGTTCAGGGGGACCACCCGCACCCGGCGCGGGCGGCCGGCGAGGTGGCCCCTGACCCCGTGGGCCTCCGCCCGAGGCGGTCGTCGCCTGCTGAGACCCGGCAGATGCGGCGGGCTCCCCTTCTGCCTGTCCGCCGGATGTACTTGCCGCCGTACTCCCCAATGAAGTCACTGCCCCACTCCGTGCTGCAGACCCAATCGCTCCAGATCGTGCCGACGACGGCGACGCCCCGTGCTCAGCCGCAGGGCGGGCACCCGTGGGCAGCGTGAGCGCTCTGGACCCCGCCTGGGCCGACGCGAAAGGCCCCGCCTGGCCCCCCGGCATAACGCCAGCCAGCATGGCCAGCGCCTCGTCCCGTTGCGCCGGATCAGTCGCATGGTCCCGCTGGATGTGGTCCAGCAGGTCCTTGGGGTGGAGGTGGGTAGGCCGGCAGGGCGTGCCAGCTTTCCAAGTGCAGTGACCAGCCCCATCCAGCCGAGACCAGGGGCAGACATTGATCGTCTTTGTCCCACGCTGATCCGTGGCCAAGTCACCACCGAAGTGCTGCAGCACATACCGAATGTTGGCATAAGCGCCATATTGAGGAGGCGGGCTCCTCTTGGGCGGCGGCTTGGGCGCCGCTTTCGGGGCCTGCCTGGCCGCCGCGGCCGGGGGTGCCGCAGGCCGTACTGGTGGCACGCTTGGTGGTTGCGGCAGGTGCAGCATTCCCCCCACGGGAAACTGCTCCTCCACCCAGCGGCGCCACGCGTCGGCGAACTTCTCCCGGTCAGGCTCGACCTTCCACCTAGACGTGGAGAACGCCCGGAGCCACGGCCCCATGTTCTCCGCCATGACCAGGCGGAGGGCATCTCCTCCGCTCTGCCGGCGGAAGCGTGTCGCGGCCGCGCCTGCCACGGTCCCTTGGAGGTACAGCGCGTCGCCCCCGTCGCCACTCAGTGCACTAAGGTGCAGGGCCTCCAGGTCGGCGGGGCGGACCGTGAGCACCGTGCCCTCTCCGCGATCGTACAGGCGCAGCGCCGAGGAGTGGGGCTCCAACGCCGCCACAACCCAATACCACGCCCGCGACGCGCTATGCAGCAGTGGCAGCGAGGATGCCGGCCTGTTGCTGGAGGACTGCGCCGCCGGGGCCCTGGGGAGGGCCGCCGCGTGACCCTGCAGCGCCCTGCACATGCCAGCTGCATGCTCAGCCTGCCACACGTTACTCGGGGCTACGGGCCAGACGTCCTGCCCTGGGATCACCGGCGGCCGCGTGACCTCCATGAAGACCGCCGGTGCCGGCGGGATGTCCTCGGCCGTGCACCTGTGCGCCCTGGGCACCGTCCCCAGCCCACTGAGGCACCCCCAGAACACCCGGTAGCAGGCCGGGCCCCTGGACTGCTGCCTCCTGAGCCGGCACGCGGTGACTACGACCCACTCCAGTCCCCCTGTTTCCACCCGAACACAGGCCCAATACTCCGCCCCCTCCAACACCACCAGCCGCCCCATATCCGCCATGCCCACCGCATGGGTGGAAGGCACGCTCTCCACCCTCAGCCACCGCTTGGCGCTTTCTTCCCACGGCTGGGGGGCATGCATCCGCTGCTGCTGCATCGCGTCCTGCACGTGCTGCAGGGACACCGTCGCCAGCATGGACATCCCCCCGTCCGCCGCCGCCGCCATACACAGCAGGGCATGTTGCATGCGCGCCCCGGGCAGCCCCACGTTGTGCGGGACGTTCGCCAGGTCGAAGGGCGTGCGGGGCGCCGGCAGGGCTTCCAACACCGCTGCAGGCAGCTCCCCCAGGGACGGCAGACGCGCGATGGGCCCCATGTCCCTGTTGAGGACCACCGCCGCCACCCACCGCCTGTCCAGCGCGGACAGGAGGTTGCCCGGCCTCGGCAGCCTGAGGAGGGTACCGACGGCGGACATGAGGGCGCACACGCCACAGTCCTTGGTGTTGCCGGCCGGCTGCTGCACCTGTGCCGCCCGGGCCTCCGCCAGCAGATGCTCCGCACCCGGCCATCCCGCCCACTGGCCCCTGGGTGCCATGCGCCTCGTCCGGACCGCCATGTCCCACGTGTGCGGCCATTGGGGCGGGGCCCCCGACACCACAGGCCGGCCCAGCGGGTCCACGGCCAACCGCATGTCAGGGGCCACGAGGTGGTGGGCCGTCCAGTGCCGCATGCCTGGCGTCTCCAACCGGTCGAGGTACACCGCCTCTGAGCCCCCAAGCTCGATGTACCTTGCAATGAGGAGGGCAGCTGGGGTTTGGTCGTGCCGCTGGCCTTCCCACCCCTCCCTCGGGAGCATCATGGCATGGGGGGCCAGGCACTGCACCACGTCGGCTGCCAGCGCGACCACGTCGTCGCTGAGCTTCACCCCATGGTCCGCGGCCACCAGGAGATGGTGCCTGGGCTTGGAGTACATGTGCTCCAGGGCGCCCCGCAACTCAGCTGGCGGGGGAGAGGCATCTCCGCAGCCCCGCAGCCAGGGGAGTGCGCCCGGGTGACGCCGCCCTGCTCCTCCTGACCAGACGGCAGCCTTAAGGACCGGCAGGTCCCGCCAGACAGCCCTAGCGACCTGATCGCGCCAGGGCTGTGGCTTGTTTGCACCCCACTGGAGGACGGCCACCATAGCATGCGTGGTCAGGGGCTCTGCCATGAGCTGCAACGCTGTCCCCCCGTCGGTCTGGATCACCTTGCCCCTTGGGGCAGTGAAGACGTGGCCATCGGCCCCAAGGACCGCCACGCATCCCCACAAGACCGCCACGGTCTCCCAGCTGGGGTGGTTGGTTCTCCTGGGCAGGACCACCATCGGTGGGTACGGGCCGTTGGTGGCCCACACGCGCCATTCCACTCCCACCAGACGCTCGTGACCAGGGGGCCGGTACACCTGGGGCCACGCGTCTGGGAGCTGGCGATGGACAGCGGTCCACACATCAGCTCCGCCGGCCCGCGTGAACTGGAGTCCCCCCAGGATGTCCCCGTCCACAGGGCTGGGGAGGCGGGCGGTGCGAACTTCCAGCCCCTGACCACGGCGAAGCCCTGGCCCCTCTCGGTCTCCCAGCAGCGAGACCTCCGGATCTGTGGCCGCAAGACGAGCCGCCACCGTGGGGAGATGCAGGGAGACAGTTCACGGCTGGACTGAGACGGGCTCGCGCGGGAGGTCAGGGCAGGCCGCCACAGCACTGCCATCCCTCGCCCAGCTGAGCGCCCTGTCCCACCACTGCGCCCATGCACCCGGCGCCGCCGGCAACAACCAGGACAGGTACGTCACGACCACCTTACCCTGCCACTCGCGAGGGTCCATGCCGGCGGGGTGTGTGTGCCACGTGCACACCCATCCCAGATCGGCTTCCTGGACGGCGACCAAATCCCTCCACGGGACCACCGGGAACGGAGTGAGCAGGGCCGCCATGCCACATGGCAACGCCACCGCCCACTCGGTCAGGCCCCCACTCTCCACCGCATACCCCACCGCCGGGAGCCCTCCCCCTTGCGCCTTTGCCACCGCTTCCTGCAGCAACGTACCGTGGCCCCGGCTGTGGTCCTGGCTGCGGTCCAGGCTGAGGGCCCCCACACGAGCCATGGCCTGGAGGATCAGGAGTAATTCCTGGGGTACTCCCCGCGGCACCGGCGGCTGGGGGTGGGCAAACCGGCAGGCATCTGCCCGCATGCACCACCCCTTGGCCCAGTGCCTGCAGGTTTCGACCTCCCCCGTCTTCGGCCCAGCCTTATCCGCCACCCCCAGCTCCCGTGGACCCACCTCACGCGCTTCCTTCGCCCCCACGATCACCAGCTCCTCGTCCTGCTCCCCGGCGCCCTGTGCCTCTTCACCCTTGAACTCCGGCTCGTCGTCCTGCTCCATGGCGACTTGTGCCTCCTCACCCCTCCTGCGTTGGTCCTCCTCCTCCAGTGCCTCCGCCGTCGGCGGCGGGCCCGCAGCATCCGTGTACTTCGCCAGGGCCGCCGCCACAATGGCCTGCACGTCCACCTCCTCCCCGGCTACCTCCGGCTGATCCTGCTGCTGCTCCTCCCCCGTGGGTTGCTCTTGCCCCACCCTGTCACCGCCACGGCCTGCTTCCTCGTCACCCCCCACCGGGATCGCGTGTTCGGACCCCTGGGGGGCGGCGCTCCCGTCGAGGCGCGTGCCCACCACCACCAGCAGCTTGAGGTCACCGCCGCGGCTCTCAAGGCGGTGGCTGCTGGTGGTGGGGACGAGGACCGCCCCATCCCCGGTCAGCAGCAGGCGTTCCGCGTCGAACACGACCTCTGCACCCTCACGGTGCAACGCCACCAGGAGCGCATGGGACCCCAGCGCCTGGGGTGTGAGGGGCCGCCCGGCCTGCTCGCGACGCCAAGAGTCAGCCCCACCTCGCCACAAGGCCACGTACAGGCCTTCGTCCCGCCGCACGTCCTCCAGCCCTGCCTCGCCCAGCAGGCGCCCCACGGACAGGCGCACCGACAGGGGGAGGCCTTCCTGGGGCTCGGCCGCCCGGACATCACCGGGGTGGTGACCCAGGACCGCCGCATCCCCCAGTTGGACACAGCGGACCTGGCCGTTGTCCGGGGACGCTGCCGCCAGGGCCATCTCCCGGGCGACCTGCCCTGGGCGCTGGAGCTCATAGCGCTCCAGGGCGTCCGCCAGCATCCCTGCCTCCCGCTGCCCCGTGCCCGTGAGGCGGTGCCTGTGGGCGCCCTGGGCCGCATGGTACCTGCAGTGCCGCCGCTCACAGCTCCCCAGGGGAGGGGGCGGCACCGCAGTGGGCATGGGCCGCAGCGGCTCGTTGGCCGGGTCCTCGTCCATGCTGGCGTAGACGTCGGGCCCGGCGTCGTCCTCAAACATGAGGGCCAGCGCCGACTCGCCTGGCCCGTATGCCTCCTCGTTCCCTCGCACTCTTCCTCCTGCTCCCCCTCCACCCCTTCTCCATCCGCGACCACCGCCGGCGGCGTGTCCGGCCGCGGCGCGAAGGGCGCCAGAGGTCGCTCGTCAGCGCCTCCGCCCCTTGCCGCCTCCGCCGCGTCCAGCCGTGCCCGCAGGTTGGTGGGCAGCCGGGCCCAGCTGGTGCCCGCATGGAGATCCATGCGGTACGCCAGCCCGGCCGGACACGGCTCACCGGGTGCCACCTGGCGCCACTCCCGCCACTCCCACATCCAGTCCTCCACTCCTTCCCCCGTGGCACGTCCCCCACTGGGCTCCACAACCCCGCCGCCCTCCGCCGGCGTGTGCGCCTTCGGCACACCCCGCCCCGCATCCTGTCCCCCCGAAGAAACCGCCTCCGTCGGCGTCTCCTTGGCCCCTTCCGTCCTCGGGGCGACAGCCGCGAGCGCCTGCGCTATCAGCTCGCCGGCGTCAGCCCCTTCCGGCGCGGCTCCCCCACTCCCCACGGCTGTCCGCCGGTACTCCTCCAGGGCCTGCGCGAGCAGCTCGCTGATGTCTCGCGGGCCAGCCATTGCCGCCTCCTGCGCTGCATCCCCCGCTCGTTCCCCCGCCGTAGTCCTCCCCATGGGGGCCGCGCCCTGCATCCCATGCGTCGGGGGCAGACCCCCACCCGGCACCACTGGCTCAGGGTCCGTCGGCACCACAGGCGGGGCTGCGCGCGGCACGGCTTGGTCCGGCATCTGGACCGTCCGCGGTGGTGACCCCGCCGCGGGAAACTCCGGCTGGGGCACCGCCAGGGGTGGCGCAGCCGCAGGTGCCCCCATTCTCCTCGCCTCGCCCGGGGGCACGCCACGTGCCTCCCTTTGCGACACCCCTTGCTGTTGGGCGCCCTGCCCCGGCCCAGGTGCCGGTACCGGTACCGGCACCGGCATTGTGTGCTGATGCACCGGCCGTGAGTGCTGCTGGGGCAGGGGATGAGGGTACTCCACATGCAGGTGCGGACGGTGATGGTGATGGTGATGGTGAGTGTGGACGGGGTGCTGTGGCACAGCCCCTTGCAACACCCCCTGCTGTTGGGCGCTCCGCCCCGGCCCAGGCACCAGTACCGGCTCCGGCACCGGCATTGTGTGCTGAGGCGGTCGTGGGTGCTGCTGGCGCAGGGGATGTGGGTACTCCACATGCTGGTGCGGACGATGATGGTGATGGTGATGGTGAAGGTGGACTGGGTGCTGTGGCACAGCCCCTTGCGGTTTGAGGTTTGAGGTTTGATTTTGCGGGTACTAGACGCTTTTCGGCCCCGGGGGGCCACCTGGTCGGGCCAGGTGATATCCTCCCCACCGGGTCCTAGTGGGGGGCCCTCCAAGACGCACCTCCTGCCTGGTGGCGGAGTCCCCCGGGTTCACAGAGCTCGGAGCCCCGTCCTTCCCCGGCGTCCCTGTTTCGCCACTCCCCGGTCAGTGCATCAATTCGCAGCCGTGGCCGCGGGCGCTTACCCACTGCGTCGCCCCCCTAATGCGTGGTCGCCCGGGGCACCGGCGCCGCCGGGCCCGTGCTACTGGCTTGTCGCCAGTGGGACCCCCTTGGGCTGGCGCGGTGGCTGCCTAGCCTAGGGGTTGGGGCGTGGCGCTGTGCGCCACTACTGCCTTGGCGGGTGCAGTGTCCCGTCTGTGTGTGCGCGGCGCTCGCGGCCGGTTCGGGGGGGTTCGGGCCGGTACCTGGTGTTGTGTCCCCCCTTCTTCCCCCTTCCCGCCCCGCGTTTCCCGCGTTGCGTGTGGCGGGCCGTCCCGCCCGGGTGTCCCTTATCCTCGCTCGCTGGTACGCCATTCCATGCGGTCTGTGCGTTCCGCGCGCTCGGTCCGGTTGCCCTTCTGGTGGTCCCCGCGTGTCCTTTTCGTGTGTGTGCGCTCGCGCTCTCGCGGTGTCCGCTCCCCGCTGGGTGGTGTGGCGCGCGCATCTCGCGTGGTCCAGGCACTGGGCGCTGGTAGGGCCGTTCCATGTGGTCCGTGCCCCTCCGCGTGTCCTGCCCCGGTCCCGTGCTCCGTCTGGCGTGCTTGGGGGGGGGCGGTCCGGTCCTGGTTCCCCCCTACTTGGCTTGGGGTTGCGGGGGCGGCGGCTGGGCGTCCCCGGGGGGGTGCCTTCGTCCGTTGCGTGGGGCGTGGGGCGTTCCTCTTCCCTCATCTGCCCGTCCACTAGGTGGGCTGTCGGGGTCTGCGTTGCGGGCGTGCGGTTGTGGGGGCCCCGCTCTGTCCTTGCGGGGGGGGAGAGAGGTGTCGTCTTGGTGTCCAGGCGCCGGCCCGCCGGATTCTCATGACGAGCCTGACGAGCCCAATGTCCCGGTTCATGGCCCAGCAGAGCAGCCCTACCGCGGGCTTACTCTTAGCACAGGGGGAGGGGGTTGCGGGCGCGTTTGTTCTGTGACCCGGGTGCCGGCGTATCTCAGAAGGCAGCCGCCCCGGAGGTAGCGCACCAGGCGCGCGCCGCGAAGGAGCTGGTTCGAACCCCGGGATCGGTGGTCTCCCACCGATCCCTTCGAATACCGGGCGAGGCCTCCCATCGACCTGTTTGAGTACAGGTGACGGTGCGCACTGCTGCAGGGGTGGGTGGTTCCCATGTCTTTTGTTTTTCTTGGGTGGGGGGTAAAACGAACGAGACCTCCACCCGATCCACCGGTATCGGTGGTGGCGCGAGTTGCTGGAGGGGGGGGTGGTTCCCACGTCGCCAACTAGAGAGCTCTACGTGCAGGGATCCCAGGAGCACCAACGCCCGGGATCGAACCCCCGCACTGGACGATTGAAGACCGACGCTCTCACTACTGGGCCGCGGGAGTCTCTTACGCCAGTGAGGGGTGTCGTCGGCTATGAATCCAGTCCTGAGGGTGGGGCTGTGCGCCGTGAAGCGTGTTGCGCGTGCCGGGAGGCCTCAGTCCACGCGCACGGGGTCGGGACAGGGGAGGGGGCTGGGTGGGGTGCGTTGGATCGCCGACTGACGTGCACAGGGGTAAGAGGCGGGCAGTAGCACCACCGGGTCGCCGACTGACTGTAGGGCGGGGGGTCGCTCTGCCTCTTTCCGTCCCTCTGCCTTCCCTGGGCAGGCAACAAAGCGGGCGTCACTGGCGTTGCGCTGTCCATGGGGGGCGTGGCCCCCCATACCACTCCGGTTCGTGTTCACCCAGCCTCTCCGGGTACGATCTGTGCGGCGTCCCGGTGCGCAGGCGTGGGCCCGCTTGTTCTTCGCGGCCCCCTTGTGGGCCGGCGGCCGGAGCGGGGGGGCGGGTCACACTCCGGCCCCCCTCTCGGGTGGGGGGGGCCCATCCCCCTTGCCTCGGGGGGGGTGTCGCGCTGCGGCCTCCCCGCTCTCGTTCCGGGCGGCGGCCTGCGGTACCCCTTTCTGGCCCTCCCCTCCGGCGCGCGCGTGCGGTCGGGGCTGAAGTGCCGCCCCGGGGCGGGGGGGGGTGAGGGGCGGCCCGTGGACCGCTCCCCTGGGGGCCCCGGCTGACCTGCAAAACCCCCCCTCTGTCCCCTCGGAGTGGGCTGTGGTCACGGGAGGGTCATGTGGGGCGCGGCCTCCTTCGTGTTCCGTTGTGCGCGTTGCTCCGGCACGCCGGTGTGGGTTCGTGGGGGCAGGTCCAGCCGCCGTTGCCCTTACCGTGTCGCCGTTCCTCCCGTGGGTGGGGGCGCCCCCCCGGCCCTGGGGGGGCGGAGGGCCGCGCCTGTGGCTCCCCAGCTGGGGTGGGTGCGGGGGGGGGGGGGGGGGGGGGGGGGGCGCCACCCCGCTCGCTCTCGGGCCTGTGTGGGAGGGGGGGGGGGGGGGAGTGGGGGGGGTCCTTCGTTTCCCTGGCGATGCCCCCTGTCGGCCAAAAAGGGGGGGGGGGGGAGGGCGGCTTGGCGGTCCCGGCCCCGGGGGCCAGCCATCGGCCAGGGGGGTCGCGCCCTTCCCCCGCCCCCCTCTACCGAGTGCCGGATCCTCCCGCAGTCCCTCCCTGGGGCCCCCCATCTCCCGGCCGTTGCCGCGCGGCGCTAGCCGGCCGGGGGTGGCCGTGAGGGTCAGCGGTCAGTGGTTAGTGGGTTGCGGGGCCGCTTTCCCCGGGTCGGCAACAAAGCGGGCGTCCCTTGGTGTCGCGCTGTCCATGGGGGGCGTGGCCACCCATACCATTCCGGTTCGCGCCCACGCGGCTTCTCTGGGCACGATCTGCGCGGCGTCCCGGTGCGCAGGCGTGGGCCCACTTGCTCTTCGCGGCCCCCATTGGAGCCGGCGGCTGGGGCGTCGGGGCGGGTCACACTCCGGCTCCCCTCTCGGGCGGGGGGGTCCGTCCCTTCAGCCTCGGGGGGTCGGGGCCGGGGCCCCTGCGGCTGGCGGGCCGGTGGGGGGGCGGGGGGGGGGGGGGGGGTGTCGCGCCGCGGCCTCCCTGCTCTCGTTCCAGGCGGCGGCCTGTGGTACTCCTTCCTGGCTCTCTCCGCGTCGCCGGTGCGCTCCCTTCCGGCGCGCGCTTCCGGTCGGGGCTGAAGTGCCGCCCCGGGGTGGGGGGGGTGAGGGGCGGCCCGTGGACCGCCCCCCCGGGGGGCCCCATCTGACTTGACACCCTCCCTCTGTCACCTCGGAGCGGGCTGTGGTTACGGGAGGGTCATGTGGGGCGCGGCCTCCTTCCTGCTCCGTCGCGCGCGTTGCCCCGGCACGCCGGTGTGGGTTCGCGGGAGCAGGCCCAGCCGCCGTTGCCCGCATTGCGCCGCCGTTCCCCCTGAGGGGGGGGCGCCCCCCCGGCCCTGGGGGGGCGGAGGGCCGCGCCTGTGGCTCCCCTGCTGCGGTGGGTGCGGGGGGGGGGGGGGGGGTGGGGGGGCCGCCCCCTCGCCCGCCCCCGGGTCTGTGCGGGGGGGGGGTGGGTTGGGGGGGGCCCTTTGGCCCCCTGGCGATGCCTCTCGCCGGCCGTGGGGGGGGGGGCGGGGGCGGCATGGCGGCCCTGGTCCCGGGGGCCAGCCATCGGCCAGGGGGTCGCGCCCTTCACCCGCCCCCCCTATCGAGAGCCGGATGCCCGCGCAGGCCCTCGCCGGGGCCCTCACCTCCCCGGCCGTTGCCGCGCGGCGCCGGCCGGCCGGGGGTGGCCGTGGGGGTTAGCGGTCAGTGGTTAGCAGGTTGCGGGGCAGCCGGTTCCTCCCCGCGCTTGTCGCCCCCGCACTCCCTCCCGCGGGAGGCGGCGCGTCCCCGCACGTCGTGCCATACCGTGGGGGGGGCGTGGGTCAGGGGGCCCATCCCCCCCCCCAACCCTCCCGTACCCGCCGTCTGGGCCTTCACTTGCGCCGCCGCTTGTGTGGGGGCTGGGGCTGCGGCGGCGGCGGGTTGTGCCGGCGGTAGCGCCAGTGGGCGAGGGCGCTACGCAAAGCCCGGGGGAGCCAGTTGTTGGCGTCCGCATCCGTGATGCGGAGCACCGCTCCCCCCTCCAGGAAGGCCGGCCACGTCGGCTCCCTGTCGGGCCACGCCGCCCGGATCACTGACCTGAGGACCCTCTCGTGGTCCTCTGGGGCCGCCCACCCCCCCGGGGGTGCCTCTCGGTTTCCTCCGTCCCTCCGGAGGAGCACGGCATCGAAGGGCCGGTTCCGCGACCTCCTTGAGGTCCCCTGGTTGGCCCAGCACAACCACCCGTACACTTCCCCCACCAGGGGGAGGGTCTCCCCCCCCAGCGGGTCCGGGACTGCGCCCCAGTCCACGTTCCACGGCCGGCTCTCCTCCGCCCCCCGTGCCGGCCCCCCTTGCTGCTCCTGCACCTGCGGCGCCGATGCCACGCCCCGTCCCCCCTCCGCCGAGGCCATCCGCGCCGGCTCCGCCCTCGGCGCGGGGGGGGCTTGCTGGTGCTGGTGTCGTGGGGGTTGGGGGGGGACGAGCTCGCCGGCGTCAGGGTCGATGTTGTAGAGGTGGTGGTGGTGGTGGTGGTGGTGGTGGTAGGTGTGGTGTGCCGGCATCTGTTGGATGCCGGGGGGGATGCACCTCACCGGCTGCACGTCCGGCCCCGGGGGTGCTCCGCCCTCTGCCCCCCTCCCCTCGCCCCGCCCTCCCCTCTGGGCTCCCATGCCCCGTCCCTCCTGTCCCTTGGGGCCCTTGCCCTTGCCCTTGCCCTTGCCCTTGGGCCCCTTTCCGGTCCCGTGCCCGTGTCGCGGGTCCCGCCTCTCGTCCCCCACGCCCTGGCCCGCTCGCTCTCCCATCCCTCCTTGTCCTGCCCCCTGCGCCTGGGTACCCTTCCCGCGCCCCTGAACACCCTTCCCGTGCCCTGGCCCCTCCCCGACCCCCTGCCCGAGTCGCGGGTCCCGCCTCTCGTCCACCACGCCCCGGCCCGCTCGCTCTCCCACCTCCCCTCGCTCCGCCCCCTGCACCTGGGCCCCCTGCCCGCGCTCCTGCGCGCCCTTCCCGTGCCCCGACCCCTCCCCTGCCCCCTGCCTGTCACGCCGTCCGCCGCTCCCCTCCCCCTCGCCGCTGCGCCCTTCCTGGACCACTCGCCGGGCGTCCCGCTGCCTTTGCAGTTGCGGCAGCGTGACGCCCGGCGGCAAGCGCTCGCGCGCCGGGGGGCGGACGTGCCGCTCCCGCCCCGGGGGGAAGGGCTTGGGGGGGTACGGCTTGGGGGGGCTGGTGTGGGTGTGGGCGGGGTTGGCGTGGGCGCGGTACCTCGCGCTCTCCCTGCCCACTGCTGCTGCTGCGGCGGCCGCCGGCGAGGCGTCCGCGGCCCGTGCGGGGTTCTTCCCCCGCTTGCGCGGCGTGCCAGGGGCCGCAGCCCCTCTCGCGCCCTCCGCACTCTCCTTCGCTGCCGCGGCGGCCGCCGACGAGGCGCCCGTGGCCGCGGTCGCAGACCCTCGTACATCCTCCTCGGTCTTCTCTGCTGCCGCGGCGGCCGCCGGCGAGGCGCCCACGGCCCGTGCGGGGTCCGTCGCAACCCCTCTTGCGCCCTGCTTGCACTCCTGCGCGGCTGCGGCAGCCCTCGGCGACGCGTCCGGCTCCTGCGCCGGGGCTGCCCCCCTTGCCGGCGGCGTGCCGGGGGCCGCGGCCGGGGCCGCGGCGTGGCTCGCCGCGGTCTCCGCCTCCTGCGCGTCAGGGCGGGGCGGGGCGGCGGGGCTGGCCGCTTGGGCGGCGGGGGCGGCCGTCTCGGCTGGCCCAGGTTCCCGGGCCGGCGGCGGCGGCCCGACCACCGCCGCCTCCGCCAGCCTCCGCTCCTCGCGCTCCGCGAGGGTCTCCCCCGTCCACTCTGGGGAGGAGACGGGGGAGCGGGAGCGGGACCGGCGGTGGTGGCGGTTGTCCCGCCCGAGGGACCCATCGGAGTCTGCCATCACTGTTACTCTGGTAGGCATGCGTGGTGGCAGGCGCGCCCTTCCCACTACCTCCTGGTGCATCAGTGCCGTGCCGTGGGCAGTGCCGTGTGGTGCTCTGCGGGGGGGGGGGGGGGGGAGGGGGTGGGGGGCCGGTTGTGGCGTCAGCCCCGCACGGCCGGGGGTCCGCGGCCATCCACCGGCATCTGGAGGGGAGGCGGGGGAGCCACGCGGCCCACGCGTCGCGCCACAGCTCCCAGTCTGGGGCGGGGCTCAGGGCCCTGGGCCCCCGGGGGTCGTCGAGCGGTGCCGGGGGCAGCCGCACCAGATGGACCCCCGTAACGGCGGTGACCTCCTGTGTGCGCAGGAAGGTGTGTACTCCGTCCCGCGCCGCGGGCGCCGGGAGGGGGGGGCGGGGTACGGGTGTGGCCCCATAGAGGTGGGTGGGGGTGATCCCCAGGATCCGTCCCGGGCCCCCGCGGGACGCGACGACGAGGAGGAGGAGGGGGGTGCCAGGGCACTCTTGCCAGAGGACCTGTCCCCTGTGGTGGGCACCCCTGGTCCTGGAGAGGGGGGGGGACAGGTCTGGGTTAGCCCAGCCGCGGGGCGCGTGCGTCGCCGGTGGAAGGGCGGGGCACCAAATGGGCTCCCTGGGGAACGCCTCATAGACGACGGCGTACGGGGGGGTAGGCCCGGTGCCGTCATACACCGGGTTGGTCGGCCGGGGGCGGGCGGACGCCTCGTCCGCGCCTTCCACGAACACCGTGACCTCGCCCACCTCCAGGTCCTCGTCCGGCGGGTGTAGAAGGTGGAGCGCCGCATCCAGCTCGGACACTCCCCCCGGGTACGTGGCCCGCGCCTGGTTCAGGTACGGGGCCGCGTCCCCGGGGTAGCGCGTCCTGAGGGCGTGCAGCAGGGCTGGGGCGCTACTGCGGAGGGACATGGCAGACCCCGCTCCCGTCAGCCGGAGGGCGTCCCCCATGGACAGGGGCCGGCCCGACCGATTGGACTCGCGCCACTCCATCCAGTGCCCGTAGAGGGCCGCTTCCGGGCTGATGAGCCCCGGCCGGACGGCGTTCACGATCCGGTGCATTGCCGGGAGCAGCGTAGGGCCCCCCGCTCCGTTCAGGGCGCGGACGGCCGGGAGGGCGGTCTCGTTGAGGAAGGCCCTCGCACTGCCCTCCAGGTCGCACCGTGCGGCAGCGTGCGCTCCTTTTGCCTCCGCCACCGCGTCCGCCACCAGGCCCCGGACGGCCGCCTCCTGCGCTCTGCAGCGGGCCCTGGTGTGCCCCGGCCCATCCCCCCGTCGGCGTGGCATGGTGCTGCGGGCTCTGCAAAGGGCGGCGGCGGGTGGGGGTTAGGGGGCGAACACGTGCGACAGGTGCGCAATGGATGTGGGGTCCCGCAGGTGCACGTGGATCCACAGAAGGGCAGCGCCCGCGGGGCCCGCCTGTTCGTGTGAGGGGGTGTGTGCCCCCTCGATGCGCCGGCGCAAGGCCTCCTCCTCTGTGCGCCTGCGCGGACCTGCGGGAGGTTCGGGCCAGGGGCACGCGGCTACCTGGGTGCACCGCTCGCACCTGTTGGCGCCTGTCGCTGCTGCGGAGGACACCGTGTCACACTCTCCGCAGAGTCGGCAGGTGTGTGGGAGGTGGGAGGGCGGCGACCAAGGGTCGAGATGGCGGAGCCAGAGGTCGTCCCACCTCTGTCGGAGGGGGTCCCGGATCTCCAGCAAGCGGGCGCGGACGCGGCGCCGGTAGTCCTTGCCAAGCGTCTTCCGCTGGACCTCCTGCCACGTGTCGCCGGGGAGGATCCCGTGGTCGTGGAAGGCGGCGATGAGGTCGTCCCACGCCGGGCGGGGGTGCCCCTGGGGGGGGCTCGCCATGTACACGTGGCGCCCGGTGAGGTGGGGCGTCAGCGCGTCCCATTGGCACCCGTTCGCGGTGTCCCTGTGGAGGAGGGCCAGTAGGGTGCCGTCCGCGACTGCCTCCCACCCCACTCGCAGCCCTTCGCAGCCGTTCAGCTCCTGGCGCAGCGCGGCTGCGATACCGGTGGGGAGCATGAGGAGTGAGGGCCCCTGGGTGTCGCCCAGCCGGGACAGGGCGTCGTCGTATACCGCCCCCCCCGCTTTGAAGTGCGCCACGGTGAGTTGGGTGGCCCCGTCCTCCGGGGGTTGCCACCGGACGGTGGCCGCAGCGTGTCCCCATGTGCGTATCTCCGTGGCCCGGAGCACGTTGGCGGTGTGAAGGACGATGCGGGGCGGGACGGGCGTCCTGACGAGTGAGGATACGTCCCCAGTCCATCCCGTTTGCGGCCCCGGGGCCGCCTGCAGCCATTCCCCCGTCGCCGCGTCCCACGGGTGGTCAGGTCCCGCCCCGCGGACCATGGTGGGTCTCGGCCGGGTGTCCGGCCCCCACCCCCGGAGCGGGATGGCGGCGTATCGTTGCGCAGGGGTCTCCGGGGCGCGCGTGGCGGCGCACCACCGGCCCCACTCCCGCGCCCACTCCTCCCCCACGATGCGCGCCTCCCATGCGGTCATGGAGCCGCGCCCGATGATCCACGGTGGGAAAAGGGCGTCTTGCAGGTGCCTCGAGAACCCCCCCGGCAGGTCCTGATACGGGTGGGGGCCCTCTTGAAGTGGGCACTCCAGAGTGCCATTCACAACACGGAGGGAGGCTACGAAGTCCTTGTCAGGGCGCGGGGGAGGGGGAGGGTGGTCGCCCTCCGCCGCAGTGAGCCACCGGTGCGCCCGGGCCGCCGCGCTTAGGGGGTCGTGGAGGAGTTGCTCCAGCCGGTGGTTGCGAAGCTCCCACGCGAAGTCCCCCAGCCGGAGCATGTGGTGGAGGAAGTCGTCCACCGAGGTCCCTCCCGGCGGGTCGTATCGGGTTATGGCGCGGAGCTGCGCCTGCGCGTCCTCGGGCACCAGTCCGGAGCAGAACACCTCCGTCCACGTGGCGCCTGCGGAGCGCCACGAGGCCACCCACAGGGCCTTGTCCCCAGGTGGGAGGTGGCGGGCTGCCTCGTGCACCGCCTGGCGGTAGTGGGGCCAGAGGAGCCGCGAGTGGGTGCAGCCCACGTGCATGTGCACCGGGGTCTCTTCCGGGCCGCCGCAGAAAAGGCACGGTTGCGGGACGATGGCGACGCCGGAGAGCCGCTCCTTCCGGACGCGGAGCCTGCGCTGCACCGGCGTGTGGCCGTCTCGGGCCCGCAGCGCCCGGCGGTTGGTGGCCGCCGCGGTGAGGTCCCGGGCGTGGACGTAGGCCGTGGCGTGGGCCGCGCCAAGAGGTGTGTGTCCCCGGTGCGTCAGCGCATGGTCCGTCTGCGCCCGTTGCGCGACCTCGCCGAGCACCCGCATCGTGGGGGGCCGTAGATCGAGATGGCCGTCACGGCCGGCGACGATGAGTTGGGCGTGGCCAGGGTCCGGGGGCGTGTTCTGCAAGACGGTGTCCTGGGACGCCGCCCAGTCCGCCTTGTGCAGTAGGGCGTCACTGTGGTGCGAGGTGGCTCGGACGTACCAGAACGGGTGCCCGGCGTGTTGCCCCCGCGCGCACAGGCCGTCCCGGAGCCACCTCAGGGGCATCTGGTTGACCACCTTTGCTGCGCCCGCGGGGACCCCCGTGGTTCGCTCGCGATCTGCGTGCCGCAGGAGGTGGAGGATGACTTCGGCGTCCACCGTGTGGACCCATGGTCTGTGTGCACCGTAATGTAGGGGGAGGGAGGCGGCCACCCCCTCTCCGTCAGGCACCGTGCCCGAGATGGCTACCGCCCACGTGCGGGTGAGGTCGGCGGCGAGAGCGACGCTGGTGGCGTGTTTGCAGGGTCCGCCCCCGGACGCGTCAGAGGAGGTGTGTCCCCAGGCCTCCGGGATCCAGTAGTATCCGGTGGGGCTGAGCCACCCCGCGTTGAGGTCGGTGGAGTGCCACTGGACGTCGGGGTTGCTGTGGGTCAGTTGGTCCACGCTCAGCGCCCTGGTGTCGCCTGGGCTGATCGCCGGGTGGTCGTGCAGCCGGATCTCCGCTCCGGCGACCGTGCTTGCCCAGGACCGTAGCGCCGTCACATGTTCCTTGAGCCACGCCGGGCCCCCGCGCTGGTGTACCACCAAGTGTCCTGTGTCCTCCGGACGGTCCTCCAGCGCGTGCACCGCCATGTGTGGGTCGTGCGGCACCCCCGTAGCCACCAGTAGGGCGGTGCCACGGGGGAGCCCACGGGGTTCGGGCTGGCCTGCCCCCACTTGCACTATCACCCACTCGGCCCGGAGCTGCGCTTGTCCCGCCGCTTGGGTGCATTGGTCGTCTGTGGTCACCAGCCACAACGGCATCGGCGCGTGGGGCCGGGGGCGTAAGGGCTCTGGCCACGCCACGTCCGCGTTGGGCTCTTGGTGCTCGCTTTCCGCGAGTACGTCGCGGAGGATGTACATGAGGGCCGCTGGCGGGTGGTACGCCGCCCCCCGCGTGGGGGGGGACAGGCCGTCCCGGCGGCGGTAGCCCCCGACGTGGAGGTGCAGGCCGTCCGGGGTCACCCGTGGGCCGGTGTAGGCGTCCTGCTTAGCCCTCGTGGGGTGGACGAGTCTCAGGCGGGGGTCCCGCGTGCCGGTGGTGTGGAAGAGGTGGGCCAGGGCATCGCGCCACCCGGGGTGGTTGGTGGGCCCTTGCTCATGGCGGCAATAATGGAGGTGTTCATCGGCGCATTGGTCGAGGCACTCCCGCACCGCCGTCGGCAACGGATCGTCGTTGTCGGGGAAGGGGTGGCGTGGCCCGTGGTGCCCATGCCACGGCATTGCGTGTGGCACCGTCAGGCGGCACGTGTCGCGGTGTCGCAGCTTGGCGGTGCGCAGCGTGACGATTTTGCCCGGCGGGGACTGTAGTTGGACATGAGCCGCCCTGGGGCACGCGATGGGGTTGTACATCCCCACTCCCAGGGCGGCCAGGGCCCGGGGTATGCGCTGGACCCAGTCGCCTCCCGCCAGAGTTGCGAACTCCGGGACGGAATAGTGCACCTCCGGGCATATTCCGTGCGCGCCGGCTATCTCCCAGAACATCTTGGTGACCTCCGCGCGCACGGAGGTTGCGCGGTGGTGGACGAGTGTACCCACGAGGGCCACCGCTGCCTGCTGGCACCGCGTGGGCACCCGTGTGAGACCCAGGGTCCGGTCATCCTGCAGGCTGTCCCGCGAGGCGTCGAAGGCGTATCGTGCCCTGTCCTTCGCGACCTGGACCGTGATGTGGTCCAGGTGGCGTGCAGTGTCGGAGTCGTCGGCGATGAAAGGGGCGACGTACTGCGTCACCCCTCCGAGGATCGCCAGGATGACGTCCTGCACCACTTTCGGTGGCGCGAGGGTGTTAAGGCACCAGTGGTGCACTGCCGCCAGGCGTAGCCGGTGCTTGCGCTGCAGGGAGAACTCCCCGTCCGGCTGCAGCTGGAGTCCCAGGTAGGGGACGGAGTCCGCCGCTGGTACCCAGTACCACGGGTTTTCCAGGTGGGGGCAGAGGCGCAGCTGCAGGCCCGGGACCCCCTCCGTGGTGGCCATGGCGCACTTGCGGGGGTTGAGCTCCATGCCCATCATCCCCAGGTACGCGGCCACCGCCTCCACGCCCTCGACGAAGTGCTGCAGCGTGTGGGCCACCACCAGCAGGTCGTCGATATAGGCCTGGATGAGGCCGTGCTCGGCCCCTCCCGGCGGGCGCAGGCGGTGCCCCTGTGCCCTGAGCAGAGGCTCCAGGAGGAGCGCGTACAGCAGGGGGCTCTCGGGGTTGCCCTGCCGGACGCCGCGTAGCATGTAGACGGGCTGCGTTAGCCCGTGTGCTGTGACGATGCGCAGCCTGGCGCACGTGTGGAGGAAGAGCAGGAGGTCAATGACGTCCGGCGGCACGGAGAGGTGGCGCAGGATGAGGTGGAGGGCGCCGTGTGGGGCGGTGTCGAAGGCCTTGCGGGCGTCGAAGGAGAAGACGTAGTTCGGCCTTCCCCGCTGGAGCTGCCGCTGCGCCATGAACAGCGGGGGGCCTGTGTTGGAGCCAGGGAGGGCCCCCTGCTGCCAGTCGCTGACCACCCCGTGCCGTGTGAGCACCTCCGTGATGCGCTGGGTGAGGGGGCCCGTGAGCAGCTTCAGGTCCAGCTGGCCCAGGGCTATGGGCCTGTAGTCGTCCAGTCTGGCAGAGCCCGGTACCTTGGGGCTGAGCCAGATGTGCGCGTCCCTCCAGTGCATCGGTGGCGGGGCGCCGCGGAGGATGGCCCGGTAGGAGTGGACCAGGAGCCACTGGACGGGTGCCGGGAGGGCCTTGATGAAGCGGGCCTCCACGTGGTTAGGACCCGGGGCCTTGCCATCGGCCTTGTCCAGGGCGGACTTCAGGTCCTGCATGGAGTACTGCTGGACCTGTGTCCAGGCTCCCTCAGGGACCCGGGGGACGTGGCGGCCGAGGACCGCCTGGAAACCCGGGAGGTCCACCGGGCGTTTGTCATACAGTTCTCGCCAGAAGGCGCGAACTGCGAACATCACGTCGTGGGCCTCCGTGAGGAGCGTTTGGGTGTTGGGAACCCGCACGTTCCAGAGGCCTGACGGGCCTGGGGCCTCTACCTCTATGGCTCCCCGCACGGCTTTCCATCGCTGGGCGATGTCGGGGGCGTGGCGGCGCCAGAAGTCCTTGATGGCGCGCTTGC
This sequence comes from Eutreptiella sp. 'Long Island Sound 2002', assembly GCA_964036045.1. Classification (NCBI taxonomy): domain Eukaryota; phylum Euglenozoa; class Euglenophyceae; order Eutreptiales; family Eutreptiaceae; genus Eutreptiella; species Eutreptiella sp. 'Long Island Sound 2002'. The sequence goes on from OZ038394.1 coordinate 10,670,848, forward strand.
GGTCTGCCGCCAGGAGGGCGCGGAGCTGGCGAATGTCCTCCTCGAGGGCGGCTGCTTGCCTCTCCAGCTCCTCCTGCAGCTGGCCCTGGGTGGTCGGGCGGAACCCGGGCGACACACTCTGCAGTTCCTCCGTGAGCCGGAGCGCCGCCTCGGACCGGATGCCATGCCTGGCCGCGTCCGCCTGGTACGCTGCCGGGGCGCGCGCTGCCAGGGTGTCATAGCGGAGGACCGCTGCCTGGAGCTGCTTTCCGCTCTCCGGGAGGTCCCCCTCCGCCGGGTCCGTTCCCGCCGGAGACGGCTGCCGGCGTCCCACCACGCGCGCCAGGGCGTCATGCGTCGCGTGGAGGTGTTCGAACACCTTGTCCACCGCAGCCGCGGGCATGGACCCGTAGTCGTGCTGCTCTGCGGGACCCAGCCAGGGCGCAAGGGAGGGTTCATCCTGCGCGGCGGTGACCGCCGCCCACAGGCAGTGTTGGACGGGCGCGGCCTCGGCGTCGTACGGGAGGAGGCGGCCTTCCGTTTGGCTGTAGGGGGTGGGCATCGCCGCGCGTCCCGCTGCGCTGAGGAGGCCCGGCAGGGCCAGGCGGACCGGGAGGTGGTCCGAGCCGACCACCTGGGGGTGTGCCATGCCGCGAGCCCAGACGCTCTCCCGCAGGGACCACGGCAGGAGGGGCTCGTTGACCAGGAAGGTGTCCACCCTGTGCTGGGACGGGTGGAGCGTGGGGGTCATGTCCTCCTCTCCGCCCGCCGCGGCTCTTCGGAAGCCGCAGGCTTCCCAGCCCGCTCGGAAATGCTCCGTGGCCGGGTTGGCGGGGACATCCATGTAGATGTTGGTGTCACCGGCGATGACCACCGGGTGCCTCCCGCCGAGGCTGCGTGCCGTGGCATACATTTGTATGTCGGCCCAGAACGCCGCCCGTCCCGCCCACAGGGAGCAGCCTGCTTGCGGCCCGTGGACGTTGATGAGGGTGAGGCCTCCCCCGTCCGTGCGGATCTCCAGGGCCGCGGCTTTCCCGGGGACAATTTCCGTGAAGCTGAGCACCTCGTGCTCCGCCACGTACTTGCTGCTGACCGCGGTGAGGAGGCCCCCCCCTCTCGAGGTGGAGGTGGCCCCCGTCTCCGCCAGCCGGCTGCTGAAGTAGGCGGTGTACCCCTTGTCCCGGAGCGCCGCGGCCACGTGCATCTCCTGCGCCCTGGTGGCGATCCCTGTTTCCTGGAGCATGATGGCAAAGCCCCCCTCCTGGGGCAGCATGCCGGTGATGAGGTGCTCCTTGTCGGTGCAGGCCGCCGGCCCTCTGCGCCGCCGGAGTGTGTCCCGGAGGGACCGGTCTGGCGGCACGAGGCCGTTGCGCAGGTTCCACGAGAGGAGCCACAGGGCGTCGCCCGTCGTGTCCTCCTGGAGTCAGCTATCCCGCGTCGGCATCGCCGCCGGGTTCGCTGGTGCCGCCAGGGCATCTGGGTGCGCCGCATCCGCTGAGCCCGTTCCCAGCGGGGCCCACAAGGGGGCCCGGGGGACTGGGGGAGTCAGGGGGGCCAGGGGGGCCAGCCCCGCGGGGATGGACATGGACCCTGGTGGGGCCGCACCGCCGGCCCCCGGGGCCGCTCCGGGTGCCTCCTCACCTCCATCTGCGTGGTCGGCTGCCTGGGGCGGGGGGCGCCGGGTGTACGGGGCGTGCCACGGGGACCTCCGTGCTCTCCCCTGCAGGATGTTGGCGGCCGCCTCCTTGTCGTCCGCCGGGGCCGCAGCGTGCACCGCGTGCCACGCCAGGTGTTCCAGCATCGCCCCGCTGGTGTAGTACTTGTCCGCACACAGGGGGCATTTCGTCGGCTCCGTGGCCCCTCGCGCCGGGGGGAGCTGCACTGACTTCCGAATGGCGCCCTCCGCCGCTGGTTCGAAGGGCAGGTTGGCCAGCGGCACCGTGTGTGGTGCCAGCGTGCGGCCCGGGGCCGCCGCATCGAGGGCTCGCGTCGCGGGCGCGGGCCCGAGGCCTCGGGCGGCATCGCGCTGCGCGTCTGCTTGCAGCCACGTTTGCCAGTGCGTGGAGCCGATTTGGCGGTCGGGTTTGCTCCTCCACCGCAGGTCGTGGAAGGCCTGTAGCCAGTGGTACACCGTGGTCGGGACCGCCAGCTGGAGCTCCAGGTCGGCGGGGTGCGCCGCTGCCGGCCACACTCCCGGCCTCGCCGCCCGGGCGTTGTCCTTCAGCCTGACCTGGAGCAGGAGGGCGTGGTGTTCGCCCTCCCGCAGCGCCTTGATGATCATGCGTGTGCAGTCTGCCACGCGGATCACGGCTTCGGGCCCCGGCAGGCGTTAAGGGTCGCAGACGACGACGTGCGCGTCCGCCGGGCTGAACATGCAGACCACCCACTGTGGGTTCTGCTGCCCCCGTTGGGCCACCGCCAGGGTTGCTGCTGGGCGGGCGTGCGTGATGGGCCCCGCGTGGAGGTCCGGGACGTCCGTGGCCCTGATGGCTTCTCCCTGCCACGCGGCCCGTAGATGCTCCTCCTGGTCGGGGCTCCACACCAGTGTGGGGGGGTTGACCCACCCCGGTTCCTGCCTCTTGTTGGGGGCGCTGACAGTGTGCAGCAGGACCGCCAGCGGCCAGGGGTCCGCCGACATGTAGTAGGCCTGGGTGGGCCCCTGTCGCCAGTCGACGTGGGACAGGGGCGGGAATGCCCCTTGCCTGGCGGTGCTGTGCCAGACCGCCCATCGGCCTCCGGCCAGGATGTGCGACCGGTACCCTCCGGCGTGGCCGTGTACGATGGCTTGGTAGCCTGCCGTCTGCAGTACCAGCGCCTCCCCCTGCTTAGGCCCGGGCGGGGGTGCGCCATCGCCCGCACCCCAGACGCGGGTGCGCCCGCGGAGTGTGGTATGCCACGGGTCTGGTGCATCGCGCTGGGGCCCTTGTATGCATCCCGCAATTTGCGCCGGGCCGTGGTGGTGGACGAAGCTCTCCCCGCCGTCTGCTAGCAAAGCCGCCGCGACGACGTATAGTTGCTCCGCCGTGAGGGGCGCCGTCGGCTCGTGCGTCGCGGCCGGCCGTCGGGGCCGCGTGTCGCGGCAGGGGACGTGGGGCAGCAGCTGCGCCGGCCACGCCGCCACTGGACCCATGGTGACGGCCGCGACCGCGGACGCCAGCGCCGTGCGGTCCGTGGGTCTGTACTGCCGGAGTCCCGTGGTATCTCGGGTGAGGTGCCTGCAGGCTGCCATCCAGGCCACCGCTCCGCAGTTCGTGCAGTCCGGTTCGGGTCCGCTCGCATCGTCGCCTCCCCACTGCTGTACCGTGGTGGCGGTGTCGAGCGGGGGGCCCTGCTGTAGCGCCTCCGGGCCCTGCCCCGGCGGGAGGGCGGGCGGGATTGGCTGCGGGTAATTTTGCGCGCCCCGGCGCTCCGGGTGCGTGTGGTACGGGTTCTGCCGGCGGTGTTCCGGGGCTGCCCGTGGCTGGAAGAGGAGCTGGTGCAGGTACCAGTGGCCCTCCGCGGCGGACGGATTGCGGAGCGTTAGCCACTGTTCCACCACGCCTCCTGGGTGCGCGGCCTCGACGCGGCGCTGCAACCCCAGGCGGCCTAGGCGGTTGGACGTGCCCGCGGGTGGGATGTGTGCCTGCGGGTAGAGCACCCGCAGCGGCTCCAGCGCCAGGTCCAGCGCTTCGTCGTTGAGCTGCTTCGTGAGGGCCGACGCCCTGTGTAGGGCGTGGAGGACCCCGGGTGTGGGGGCCGTGAGCTGTTCGAGCACCGGTCCCGGCGGGTACCGCGTACCCGGGTTCGTCAGCCACTCCCTGGTGTGGCTCAGTACGGCTTTCCACACGTCCCTTGTAAAGGCGTGCCGGGGGGCCAATGAGGGGACCATCCGTAGGAGGCGGTGGCACGCCGGCGGCGACCGCATGGGCTGTGGGGCGGCCGCCGTGATCCACCTGCATGCCGTGCCGGGCACGATCGCCCCCCATTCCACGGTCCCCATGCCCTCGGCATGAATCACCGCCTGGCCTTGGACCATGGGGAAATAGGGGCTCGAGCGCCCCTTCCCTTCCCTCCACCGTACCCAGGCGGCCCCCGCCTGCAGGCTGCGGAGCAGGGCCACGCCGGGGAGGGGCGGCTGCGGGAAAGCCCCCTTGACGGCCTGGGTGGCGTGGGCCAAGGTGCCCATTGGTAAGTACCACAACGGGAGGGTCCAGGGGCCCGGCAGTGGTTGCGCCACCCCTGCGTCCCATCGCCACTCGGAGTCTGGCGGGGCGGCCGGGACCGTGCCCGTCTGCAGGAAGTGGCGTGCATACTTGTCGGGGTGCCGTTGGAGGGTTGCCGCGAGGCTGAGCCCCTCTGCCGCTGGTGCCACCGGGAGGCCGCCCCGGGGCCTGCGCCAGGGGTATTCCTGGTCGGCCGGCCAGGTGTGGAGGTCCCGGGCGATGTCCTCCGCGGTCCCTGTGGGGGCGTCCTCTGGTGCCAGGTGCCACATGACGGCGAGCACCGCCCATGTGGAAAAGGGCCACGCCCGCGGGGGGGTGTACACCTGGATGGTCCACTGTGGGCACGCCCGCCGCACGCGGGACACGTGGAGCACCCCTCGGACCATGTCTGCCGCCAGGACCAGCACCATTCCCGAGAGATCCACAATGATCCCCTCTGCGGGTCCACCGTGGCGGCCCCGGGTGTGCAGGGCCACCGCCGCCTGTCCCGCGTGGGTGACGCGGTCGACGGCCTCCTGGATGTTCACGCTGCCGCGCGCGGTCTCATCCAGGATCCAGCCCTGCGTCACCCCGTAGCGTAGGGCGGCGCGTGCGGCCGCGGGTTTCACCTCGGGCAACGCTCCGTCGTCGGCATCGGGCTGGGGGTGCTGTTTGGGGCACCAGCCTTCGCCGGTGCAATGGCCCCGTTTCCACGCGGGGCAGATCGCGGATACGCTGCCCGCCGGCGGCGCCGGTTCCGCGGGCGCGCCCCCCGTGGGGGGCTCCGGCAATGCCTCCAGGTCGGAGTCTGTGCCCGTGTCCTCTTGTGGGGGGTCTCCTTCGCCGTCTCTGAGTCCCAGCGCCCTGATGACCTCGTGTGCTTCGTCCAGCGTCGGAGATCGGGGGCGTGTCTTGCGTGGTGCCGCGGGTTCCGCCATTGCTATGTCGCTGTGTCTAAGAGCAGGGGGCGGGGTGCGGATGTCCCGTGGCTGGTGCGTTGGTGCGTTGGTGCGTTGCTCGGTGTGGGGGCGGTGGATGGGCATCCCCGGGGGGGCGCCTTCCAGTGTTGCGAGGGGCGTCCGGTGTTAGGCGCTGTCCCTCCCCCGGCCGCTCGTCCTCCGGAGCGTGCAGCCAGGGTTCCGCGACCCGCGTGTCCCGGGCGCGGTCGATGCGGGCAGTGGACCCTGCACCGGCCCCACAGCGTGTGCCCTTGCGGGCCGGCGTTGCTCGCTGTGGGGGTGGCGGGAGGGCGTCCCCGGGGGGGGGTGCCTTCCACCGTTGTGAGGGGCGCCTGGTGTCAGGCGCTGTCCCTTCCCCGGCCGCTCGTCCTCCGGAGCGTGCAGCCAGGGTTCCGCGACCCGTGTGTCCCGGGTGCGGTCGATGCGGGCATGTGGACCCAGCACCGGCCCCACAGCGTGCGCCCTTGCGGGCCGGTGTTGCTCGCTGTGGGGGTGGCGGAAGGGCGTCCCCGGGGGGGTGCCTTCCACCAGTGTGAGGGGCGCCTGGTGTCAGGCGCTGTCCCTCCCCCGGCCGCGCTCGCCCTTCGTAGCGTGCAGCCAGGGTTCCGCGACCTGTGTGTCCCGGGCGCGGTCGATGCGGGCGTGTGGACCCAGCACCGGTCCCACAGCGTGCGCCCTTGCGGGCCGACGCTGCTCGCTGTGGGGGTGGCGGAATGGCGTCCCCGGGGGGGGCTGCCTTCCAGCGTTGTGAGGGGCGCCTGGTGTCAGGCACTGTCCCTCCCTCGGCCGCTCGTCCTCCGGAGCGTGCAGCCAGGTTCCGCGACCCGCGCGTCCCGGGCGCGGTCGATGCGGGCAGTGGACCCAGCACCGGCCCCACAGCGTGCGCCCTTGCGGGCCGACGCTGCTCGCTGTGGGGGTGGCGGAAGGGCGTCCCCAGGGGGGGGTGCCTTCTACCGTTGTGAGGGGCGCCTGGTGTCAGGCGCTGTCCCTCCCCCGGCCACTCGTCTTCCGGAGCGTGCAGCCAGGGTTCCGCGACCCGCGTGTCCCGGGTGCGGTCGATGCGGGCGTGTGGACCCAGCACCGGCCCCACAGCGTGCGCCCTTGCGGGCCGGTGTTGCTCGCTGTGGGGGTGGCGGAAGGGCGTCCCCGGGGGGGGTGCCTTCCACCGTTGTGAGGGGCGCCTGGTGTCAGGCGCTGTCCCTCCCCCGGCCGCTCGTCCTCCGGAGCGTGCAGCCAGGGTTCCGTGACCCGCGTGTCCCGGGTGCGGTCGATGCGGGCGTGTGGACCGAGCACCGGCCTCACAGCGTGCGCCGGCGTTGCCCGCTGTGGGGGTGGCGGAAGGGCGTCCCCGGGGGGGGTGCCTTCCACCGTTGTGAGGGGCGCCTGGTGTTAGGCGCTGTCCCTCCCCCGGCCGCTCGTCCTCCGGAGCGTGCAGCCAGGGTTCCGCGACCCGCGTGTCCCGGGCGCGGTCGGTGCGGGCGTGTGGACCCAGCACCGGCCCCACAGCGTGCGCCCTTGCGGGCCGGCGTTGCTCGCTGTGGGGGTGGCGGAGGGGCGCCCCCGGGGGGGGTGCCTACCACCGTTGTGAGGGGCGCCTGGCGTCAGGCGCTGTCCCTCCCCCGGCCGCTCGTCCTTTGGAGCGTGCAGCCGGGGTTCTGCGACCCGTGTGTCCCGGGTGCGGTCGATGCGGGCGTGTGGACCCAGCATCGGCCCCACAGCGTGCGCCCTTGCGGGCTGGCGTTGCTCGCTGTGGGGGTGGTGGAAGGGCGTCCCCGGGGGGGGTGCCTTCCACCGTTGTGAGGGGCGCCTGGTGTCAGGCGCCGTCCCTTCCCCGGCCGCTCGTCCTCCGGAGCGTGCAGCCAGGGTTCCGCGACCCGTGTGTCCCGGGTGCGGTCGGTGCGGGCGTGTGGACCCAGCACCGGCCCCACAGCGTGCGCCCTTGCGGGCCGGCGTTGCTCGCTGTGGGGGTGGTGGAAGGGCGTCCCCAGGGGGGGGTGCCTTCTACCGTTGTGAGGGGCGCCTGGTGTCAGGCGCTGTCCCTCCCCCGGCCGCCCGTCCTCCGGAGCGTGCAGCCAGGGTTCCGCGACCCGTGTGTCCCGGGTGCGGTCGATGCGGGCGTGTGGACCCAGCATCGGCCCCACAGCGTGCGCCCTTGCGGGCTGGCGTTGCTCGCTGTGGGGGTGGCGGAAGGGCGTCCCCGGGGGGGTGCCTTCCACCGTTGTGAGGGGCGCCTGGTGTCAGGCGCTGTCCCTCCCCCGGCCGCTCGTCCTCTGGAGCGTGCAGCCAGGGCTCCGCGACCCGCGTGTCCCGGGCGCGGTTGATGTGGGCGTGTGGACCCAGCACCAGCCCCACAGCGTGCGCCCTTGCGGGCCGGCGTTGCTCGCTGTGGGGGTGGCGGAAGGGCGTCCCCGGGGGGGCTGCCTTTCGCCGTTGTGAGGGGCGCCTGGTGTCAGGCGCTGTCCCTCCCCCGGCTGCTCGTCCTCCGGAGCGCGCAGCCAGGGTTCCGCGACCCGTGTGTCCCGGGTGCGGTCGATGCGGGCGTGTGGACCCAGCACCGGCCCCACAGCGTGCGCCCTTGCGGGCCGGCGTTGCTCGCTGTGGGGGTGGCGGAAGGGCGTCCCCGGGGGGGCTGCCTTCCACCGTTGTGAGGGGCGCCTGGTGCCAAACGCTGTCCCTCTCCCGGCCGCTCGTCCTCCGGAGCGTGCAGCCAGGGTCCCGCGACCCGTGTGTCCCGGGTGCGGTCGATGCGGGCGTGTGGACCCAGCACCAGCCCCACAGCGTGCGCCCTTGCGGGCCGGCGTTGCTCGCTGTGGGGGTGGCGGAAGGGCGTCCCCGGGGGGGGCTGCCTTCCACCGTTGTGAGGGGCGCTTGGTGTCAGGCGCTGTCCCTCCCCCGGCTGCCCGTCCTCCGGAGCGTGCAGCCGGGGTTCCGCGACCCGCGTGTCCCGGGTGCGGTCGGTGTGGGCGTGGGGGCCCGGCACCGGCCCCACAGCGTGCGCCCTTGCGGGCCGGCGTTGCTCGCTGTGGGGGTGGCGGAAGGGCGTCCCCGGGGGGGGTGCCTTCCACCATGGTGAGGGGCGCTTGGGGTCAGGCGCTGTCCCTCTCCCGTCTGCCCGCCCACTGCCAGGTGGGTTGCCGGGGTTCGTTGGGTGTGTGCGGTGTGTGTGGTGTCTGTGCCGTGCGTGTCGTGGTGCGTGGTGCTGCTCTTTCCTTGGTCCTCCGGTGCTCCCCTCTCCGGTGTCTCGGTGCGGTGTTGTGCTCGCCGTGTGCCCGTCGTGTCCCCTCCTCTGTGTGCGCCCCTTGCTCGTTCGCTGGCTACCCCTTGTTCCTTTCGCGGCTTCGTTGCTCTTTACCCTTTCCTCTACTCCTCTCCCTGGCATGCACTTTTTCCCTGCCTCCGCTTTGTTGCGTGTCTCTGTCTTTTTCCTTGTCGGCCCGGGCTTCCTCTTTTGAACCTGCGTAGGGAGAGAAAGGTGCGTAAACAAGCGTGCGGCGGCGGCGGTTTTGTCGCGACACGGCACCTCGAGCTGGCTGGTACGTCATGCGACATTCGTGTGCGACCGGCTTGCGTGTAGGTTTATCGCCCCATTTGCTCCCGGCTTGTCTCCACCCCCCTTTGGTCGCTACCTTTTCTCGTCGCCCGTTCCGCGCGCGCGGCGTGACATGCAACATACCTGCCTCTTTCCCCACTACCTTAACGTGTCCTAGTCCTCCCGCCTTGTCGGGCGTTCGCTTATGTGTGACGACGGCACGACGCAATACTTGCCTAAGCGTCTAAGACAACCCTACTTTAACGCCCGGACGACGCAGACACGAGCATACGCTTCTCTTCGGGACCTGTGAGGATAGAACATGGGTGCGTGCACGTGTGTTTGTTGGGACCCGGCACTCGCCGGCGCTATGCTATTTGTGTGTTTGCTCCCCATGTCCCCCTCCCTGGCTATTTGTGTGTTCTATCCCACGCAACTCCGCGGTTGGCGACGTGGCACGACATGGTAACATACTTGCATTCTTGGTGGCGGTGTGTGGCTTGTCTACTATTCGTTTGCATGCGGCGGCATACCTTTTGTTCCCTTTCGCTCCCTTTCGCCTCCTACATAAGCGGGCGTGCGGGTGGGCGGTGGGCACGTCTCGGTTACGTAGCGTGGCGTGGCAACATACTTGGACCCCACTAGTCACGTGTGTATGCTTTTTTTTTTTTTTTTTTTTTTTTTTTACCTCGGTGGTCTTTTTGTTCCTCCCCGTTTGTCCCTTCATACCATGTTGCTCGTCCGTGGCGGTGATGGCCTTGCGGCGTTCCGGGCATGCGCGTGCGGGCATACCTTTCTTTCCCTATGTGAGCGGGGGTGAGCATAGGCGTTCTTTCGGTGCCACCTCTTGTTGGTTTTCCTTGCCGGTGCGGTTTTCGTTGCGCTTTTCGTGGCGGCGCACTTTGGCGTTGTTTGACACGTTACTTGTTTTGCGCTTGTTACGGCGTTATGCACACAACATATGGCACATAACATACTTGCTTTCCGGCGGCCGGTGGCGTTGTTGTTGCTTGTGTGTATTTTTCATGCACGACATTCAACATACTTGGGTACATGTGCGGCCTCTTGTTCTTTTTGTTGTGATCCCCTTCGTGCGTATTTCCTACATGAGCGGGCTTGCATTGCTTGGTCGTGTACTTGTGGTATATCTCCACCGTGGTGCGGTTCATTACCTATTTATTCTCCTTGTCTACCTCTTTCCGCGTTGTGCTTGTTTCGTTGGCTTCTAGCCGTGCGCGGCACATAACATACTTGCTTGTCGGCGGCCGGTGGCGTTGTTGTTGTCTATGTGTGGGTTGTTTTGGGGCGCGCACAAGTCCCTAGCGCCTAGGGCACGCACTTTGCTAGGTGGTTTGGGACAAGCAACGCTCAGTTTCTTCGCCGTCGCGACTCTATTGTTCGTCTTTTTCGGTGAGTGTCCTATATTTTGCGACCTCGCCAAACAGCGGCGTAAAATTGTTGGGGGGGTTTCTGAGGTCGGAAAAGACGATTTTTCGCTTTATTTCTGCTGGCGGTGCGTCTTTTTCTCGTAATTTTATTTTTCTTCTGCTGCGATCGCGCGACTCACCGAGGTTAGTGTTAGTGTTAGGGGTACAGGATGGCACAGCCCCTTGCGACACCCCCTGCTGCTGGGCGCTCCGCCCCGGCTCAGGCACCGGTACCGGTTTCGGCACCGGCATTGTGTGCTGAGGCGGCCGTGAGTGCTGCTGGGGCAGGGGATGCGGGTACTCCACTTGCTGGTGCGGAAGGTGATGGTGACGGTGATGGTGTAAGTGGACGGGGTGCTGTGGCACAGCCCCTTGCGACACCCCCCGCTGCTGGGCTCTCCGCCCCGGCTCAGGCACCGGTACCGGATCCGGCACCGGCACTGTGTGCTGAGGCGGTCGTGGGTGCTGCTGGGGCAGGGGATGCGGGCGCTCCACATGCTGGTGCGGAAGGTGATGGTGATGGTGTTGGTGTAGGTGGACGGGGTGCTGTGGCACAGACCCAGCTGGTGGTGATGGTGAAGATGGACGGGGGGCTGCGGCACAGCTGTCGGGTGTACGTGTTGGTGTGGGAAGTGATGCTGCATCATGGGGAACCCGACTGGGTGATGAAGTAGGTGATGGAGATGGAGTTGGTGGTGGTGGTGAGCCCCAAAGGGCGGGATGGGCATGGGCCCGAGGCCTGGGGGCGGGGGCATCGAAAACGCACCCGGCGCCGCATACCCCGGCTGCCCCGCCGACCCCACTGGGGGCCGCCCGCGCTGCGCGTCCTCGAGCTGCCCGAGATCTTGTAGACATCAGAGTAGTCGGTTGAGCAGGTGCACCCCGAACGGCACCGTGCCCGCTGCAAACCGCGCCTGAACGTCGGGCGCGTTGTACGGTTGGGGATCGCGGGCCAACATCTGCCGCAAGCAGACGTCGACGAAGTGGTCCCACCCGTTGTCCCTGGCCGGACGGTCCGCGTCCACGCGCGCCTGGAACGCCGCATACGTGTGCGGCCCGTGTCTGACGAGATCAGACACTGTATCTACCAGGCGCCGGGCACGTCGCCGGAAGGCTGGCAACTCCGCGGGATTGGCGGGGACAGACAGCGACATTTAGCTAACGAAGGCTGTGTGAGCTAAGGACACGGGAGAACGGGTGGACTCTGTGGCCCGTCCCGCCCTCCGCTGGCTTATTGTTGCACGACAGTTCGCACGACACAGTTGCGCACCCCTCTTGCGCGCCCCTCTTCCCTTCCGTGTTCCTTTGCCCCCAGTTGTGCCCGTTAGGTGTGCCCCTTGGCCCACCCCGGTTGCTGGCGGGCTTGTTGCCAGGCAGGGTTGGGGGGGGGGGGGGGGCGCCCGACGCTGGCTCCGGTCCCTCTCTCCGGGAGTTTCCCCACGGGGAGGCCGATGCATGCACTCCCCGTCAGGGTGTAACTCTGTTGTACGGGCCGTCCATTTGTACCCGCTCAGTACAAATGGGCCTGCGTCGTATCCAGGTACGTCGGCCCTTCCCCACACCGGGGTCGGGTACACTGTGGGTCTCTGGGGAGTCCTTGCGGGATAGGCACGTCTCTTGCCTACCCCGATGGACGGTGTGCCCTACTAGCAGCCCCTCACAGGACACGAACCGCAGTACGTGCCGTGGGGAGTGCTCTTGGTCAGGCCCATTGGCCACCCCCCCAGGCCGGTGCCACCTCGGGCCGCTGGCCAACGGTCCCGGGCGTAACCCACCTTATCGCCTGCGCTCAGGTGGGGCCGATACGGACACCGGGGGGGCCCCCAAACCTCAGAGGTCGGGTACCTCACCAGCGTCTTTCGCGGGCTCTTGTCACCCCGGCTCCCCCCCGTTCGTTGCGGTGTTGGTCCCTGCCTCTTGCTTTCGTCCCCAGGGGCGCCCCCCTGTCCCGCGCCCCTTGCCGTGCCCCCTGGCCCCCGGCATGTCCCGTCTGCCCCTGCCGTCTGCCCCTGCTCTGGCGTGTTTGTGTCCTTTGTTGTTTTTTTTTTTTTTCCTTCCCCTGCCCCCCCCCATGTCCCCTCGCTGTCTCCTCGCTGTCCTCGCCCTTTTCGTGGGTGGGTGGAGGAGTAGGGGGAGGGGGGGGGGGGCGTCCTCGCTGTCCGCCCTATTGCGCAAGCACGTCGTAAGCAAGGCGCAGGCACGAGGCGCAGCACTTGTCGCTCCGCTGGGGGGGGGGGGGGGGCTTGCTGTGTGGCTCCCGCTGTCACCCTACCCTTCCTGCGGTTGCACCCCCGATGGTCTCCCCGTTGGGGCCTGCACGGCGCGTGCTCCCTTTGGGCACGGTTTTGTGGTTCGTCCTGCACTCTCGTTCTTCTGCCTCCCCACCCTGCCGCGGCGTCCTCGGGGGGGGGGTCCGCTTCCCACTACCGTCTTCCCCCATGTCCCCCCGCCTTCCCCCCGCTGCCCTCGCCCCTTTCCTTGGTGGGTGTGGGAGTTGGGGGTGGGGAGGGGGGGGCGCCCTCGCTGCCCTTCCTCCGGCGTAAGCACGTCGCAGGTACGGCACTGGCACGTGGCGCGGCACTTGTCCTTCTGCTGGGGAGTGGGGCACGCCGCGTGGCCCCCGTCTTCGCCCTTCCCACTCTGCGTTCGCTCCCCAGGTGCCCCCCCCGCCGGGGCCTGCACGGCGCTTGCTCCCCTTGGGCACGGTCGTGTGGTCCGTCCCGCACCCTCACCCCGCCGCCCCCCCTTCTTGCCGCTTGGTCCTCGGGAGGGGGGGGCCGCTGTCCGCCCCTCCCTTCCTGCATCCCCCACCCTTGGGGGGGCGGAGGCGCGTGGGGGGGGGGGGGGGCCTTGTTGTTTTCCCTTCGTCGCTCTCATGTCACAGGCACGAGGTGCGGCATCCGTCTCTCTGCAGGGGGGGGGGGGGGGGTTGCCTCGTGGCTCCCGTTGTCGCCCTTTCTACCCTACGCCCGCCCTCCCGGTGGTCCCCCAGCCGGGGCTTGCACGGCGCGTGCTCTCTCCGGGCACGGTCGTGTGGTTCGTCCCGCTACCGCCGCCTCCCCACCCTGCCGCATTGCCCGCGCGGGGGGGGGGGGGGGTTGCTTGTCGCCTCCCCCCTACCCGCACTCCCTGCCCTCGGGGGGGCGGGGATGGGTGGGGGGGGAGGTGCGCCCTTTTTGTCTCCCCTCCGTTGCACCCACGTCGCAGGCAAGACGTAGGCACGACACAGTCACGGGGTGAGGCACTTGGCTGCTGCGGGGGGGGGGGGGGGTTTCCGTTTGGGCCTTCCCGTCCTGCTCCATGGTTTAGGCCCCGCAGCCCAGGGTAACCAGCCGCTGTTGCCCCTCGGCGGTAGTCGCCACGTCTCCGCATGGTTCTCAGTGTCCCGTGCCTGCTCCCTCCTGTGCCCATACTTACTGGAGGAGGTACGTACCCGGGTGGAAACGGAAGATGAGGAAGTGCGGGCAGCGGGGAGGACTTACCGTACGCCTCGAAGGCTTCTTGCGCCATCTGCCGCCCTGGTCGAGGGGAGGGCCCCTGTTTCGGCACCCAACAGCCCGGGGGGGGCCGACCGCCCATCCTCTCCCTGGTGCCTGTGTATCCACTTCCGAGCGGCCTGATACCGGTGCCGTGGTATCAGTCCGCTGGAAGTGGCGGCTACAAAGCGGCCGGGCGCTCTCGTCCCCCGGGCCTCTGCCACCCCCGAGCGCGGTGGAGGCCCCTGAGGTCCTATGGCAGAGACGCGGGGAGACGGACGGGGGATTCATTTGTGGCATCCCCTGGCCACCTAGTTAATCGGTTCAGCACATTCTACGCCGCAGGGGGCCCACCGGTTGGCGCCGCTGGTGCCCGTCCCCTCTGCGTCACACTTACTGCAACAGGCGCAGGGGGTCCAGTGGATGGCGCCACTGGCGCGTGTCCCCTCTGTGCCACTGGTTGGGTCATAGCACGGGAGGCCCTACGGATGGCGCCGCAGGTGCCCGTCCCCCCGTGTCGCTTCCTGCCTCCTGCTCCAGGCTTGACGGACGTGACATGACGCATGATTGAGGTCAGAGTTGGTTTCAGGACGCGCACGGCGCACGGCACGACGTTTGGCAACTATCCCCTACCCTGCCCCCGCTGCTCCCTCCCTCGCCCTCTGTGCCCGCCTAATGCTGAGCATGCCCCTGTCTCCCTCGTCGCTCCCTCTCTCTGCTCTGGCTAGCACGGGGCGAAGCAATTCGCGAGGCAACCCTCCCTCCTTGCTGCCCCCCTCCACTCCCGTTCTCTGGCCTAGCCCTGCCCCTCGTGTGTTCGTTCCCCCTCGTCCTCCCTCGCCCACTTTCCCAGGCCCCTGGGTCCTTGGCCCTCTGCCTCCTTGTCCCCGTTCTCGCTGTACCCTCCCTGCGTACACACCGCAGAGCAATTCACGGCACCTCACCCTTTCCCTCTTCACCTTGCCTCCCCCTGGCGCCCTTGTCTCTAGGCTTGTGGCACGCATGCCGCACCGCACCCTCCTGCGGCCTCTGTCTCTCTTTGTCCCCTGCCCTGTTACCCCTCTACCTCTTGCTGGACACTGTGTAGGCAGATCGCACGCATGTCGCAGGCACGCACCAGGCTCTCGTTGTATGTCTCTACGCAGGACACTGCACCCATGGGGGCGGACCGCTTTGCGGCAGCGCGCCGCGGCGCTCCGCCTTGCCCAGTGCCCCCGCGCACTGCGGGCGGCTCGCTCGGTTGTGGGGCACCTTTGTGCTTCCGCCCCACGCTCGCTCCTTCATGCCGCCGTGGCACGCCCTCTTGCCTGCCCTGCCTTCTCTGCCCTCTGCCCTCCGGCCAGCGCGTAATTCGGGGCAATTCGCGTTGCAGCGCTCCCTCTTTGCTCCCTCTCTCTGCCCTGGCCCCTTGGCCCTGTCCCGCCCCCTGTCTGCTCGCCCTCCCTCGTCCTCTCGTGCCCCCCTTCCCAGGTCCCTTGGTCCCTGGCTCTCGGTGTCTCTGTCCCCGTCCTCCCTTTACCCTCTCGGCATACAGTTCGCGGAGCAACACGCGAGGCACCCCTCCCACTCCCCCTTCACCTTGCCGGTCCCAGGCGCCCTGGTTCCGTCCGCACCAGCCCGCGGCCTGCGGCCCTCTTCTCCCGCCCTACCTCCCCCTCCCTCCCCTGCCCTTTGCCCTCTCTACACTTACACTTTTACACTACGCAGGACACTTTGTAGGCAAGTCGCACGCACGTCGCAGGCACGCACCCGGCCCCTCCCTCCCTGCCCTGCCCTTTCCCCTCTCTTCTTTACCCAGAACACTTCGCAGGACACCGTGTAGGCATGTCGCACGCACGTCGCAGGCACGCACCTGACCTTTGTTGTATAACTCTACGCTGGACACTGCACCCATGGGGGTGGACCGCCTTGCGGCAGCGCGCCGCGGTGCTCCGCCTTGTCCAGTGCCCCCGCGCACTGCGGGCGGCTCGCTCGGTTGTGGGGCACCTGTGTGCTTCCGACCCACGCTCGCTCCTTCATGCCGCCGTGGCACGCCCTCTTCCCTGCCCTGCCTTCTCTGCCCCTCTGCCCTCCGGCCAGCGCGAGCACAATGCGGAGCAATTCGCGTGGCAGCGCTCCCTCTTTGCCCCCTCTGTCTGCCCTGGCCCCTTGGCCCTGTCCTGTTTTCTGTCTGTTCGCCCTCCCTTGTCCTCTCGTGCCCCCCTTCCCAGGTCCCTTGGTCCCTGGCCCTCGGTGTCTGTGTCCCCGTCCTCCCTTTACCCTCCCGGCATACACTTCGCGGAGCAATACGCGAGGCACCCCTCCCACTCCCCCTTCACCTTGCCGCTCCCAGGCACCCTGGTTCCGTCCGCACCGGCCCGCTGCCTGCGGCCCTCTACTCCCGCCCTACCTCCCCCTCCCTCCCCTGCCCTTTTCCCTCTCTACTCTCCGCAGGACACTACGCAGGACACTTTCTAGGCAAGTCGCACGCATGTCGCAGGCACGCACTCGGCCCCTCCCTCCCTGCCCTGCTCTTTCCCCTCTCTTCACTACGCAGATTACTTCGCAGGACACTGTGTAGGCATGGCGCACGCATGTCGCAGGCACGCACCTAACCCCTATCGGCGGCGTCGTCGGGCCAGCTGGCCCCACGCTGTGACCGCCCGCCGCTGCCGCAGCCCCCGCAGGAGCCGCTGCCGCGGGCAGCCACTTCATATGCCGCGGGGGGCGCGGCCCTGGTTGGCCCCGGCTGCCCCCCGGCCAGGGTTTCGCTGTACCCCCCGCGGCGCCTGGTCGCCGGGGGGGATCCATCACAAATATCTGCAAGACATCGAAAAAAAATAGATATATATGTATATATATATATATGTATATATATATATATATATATATATATATATATATATATATATATATATATATATATATATATATATATATATATATATATATATATATATATAT
Organism: Eutreptiella sp. 'Long Island Sound 2002'; assembly: GCA_964036045.1. Classification (NCBI taxonomy): domain Eukaryota; phylum Euglenozoa; class Euglenophyceae; order Eutreptiales; family Eutreptiaceae; genus Eutreptiella; species Eutreptiella sp. 'Long Island Sound 2002'. The sequence continues at coordinate 10,687,342 of OZ038394.1, forward strand.
ATATATATATATATATATATATATATATATATATATATATATATATATATATATATATATATATATATATATATATATATATATATATATATATATATATATATATATATATATATATATATATATATATATATATATATATATATATATATATATATATATATATATATATATATATATATATATATATATATATATATATATATATATATATATATATATATATATATATATATATATATATATACATATATATATATATATACATATATACATATATATATATATATATATATATACATATATATATATATATATATATATATACATATATATATATATATATATATATATATATATATATATATATATATATATATATATATATCTATAGGTAGGTAGGTAGGTAGGTAGGTGCACTCGGTCGTGGAGAGGCGCCCCATGGTTCCCCCTTGCGTTGCCCCTGTGACGAACAGGAAGAGGCTTCGCCCGTGAAGAGGGGAGGCGGCTTACATCCCGCTAGACCTGACTGTTGGCCCCCAACAAAGCGGCCTCTGGGCAACACCGTGAGGGCTGATCGCCGCCAGCGTGACGTGCTTGTCTCGCCGGGAGGGTGTGCCCCCGTGCTTGCGCACGTCCCCTCCTTTGGGCGGAACCCTAGAGGTTCACCGGACTTCCTGGCGTATCTCGTTCCCAAGGCATGCATGCACGTTCTTGGTACTAGGGTTCCGAGGCGCTTGGGTGTCGCACCGTCCGCCTCGAGTCCCAAAGCAGCGCAGGCCTTAGGATGCAGCCTTACCCCCGGTCTCCGGATCTCGTTTGGCCGGGTCACCTGCATGGCACGGGCTGCCTCAGTGCCCGGGCTGTGGGCACTGGGTTTCCTACTGTTGTGCGGCGTTTGTGTTTGGGTCCGGTTGGCGGTTGGGTGTGGGTTTTGTTAACTCCGCCAGTCCTGGCTGGGGTCTTGGGTGGGTGTGTGTGGGCATGGTTTGTGGTGTTGTCCCTCTAGTGTCGGCTGTTTGTGGTGTTCGTGGTTGGGGTCTGGTGTGTGCCTGCTTATGGGACGTGTGTGGTTTTGTGGGCGCCCCGCTTGCCCCCCGCCGTTTCCGGTTCCGGCTTGCGGTGTGGGTGTGTGTGCTGGGCCCGGGTCTCGGCTGTGCCCAGCCCTTCTTGGCTGGGTTGTCGGGCTGTGTATTTTGCGCCTTTTTTTTTTTGGGTGTTCCTGTCCCGGGCTTTGTGGTCCCTGTCCCCCCATCCCCTTTTTTTCGGGCTGGGCTGGTGGCTCTCTTTTTTTTTTTTTTCTGCTTGTTTCGGTGTCCTTTTTCCCGGTGGGCCGCTGTTCCTGGCTTGGTGTTGCCGGTTTTGGGTGGGTGGTCCCCCTGTGCCTCTTTGGGTGTCCTGTCTTCGGTGCCTTCTGGGGGGGGGGGTTGGCCGCCTCTGGTGGTGTTGGCGGGCGGTTTGGCGGCTGTGGGCTGTTTTCGCGCCTTTTCCCCCTCCCCCCTCCGTTTTTTTTTGTGGGGGGGGGCTTGCCTGTTCCTCCCTCTGCCTTCCCTGGGTTGGTGCACGCACTGGCCTGCATTCAGTGTTGTCTTCCGGGCTGCTGTACCCGTAACCGTCAGTACGACGGTACTGCTTTCAGTTGCGTTCTGTTTGGTCGCGTTCCGGCCCCATGGGTCGGGTGGGCTATGTACACGGTGGGCTCGGCCCCCCTCTCCTGCCGGGTTAGGTTCTGGCTCTGCCGGCTGGGCGGCTGCGCCAGGCGGCTGCTTGCGGTTCTGGGTTAGGGGGCTGGGGTTGTTCGTGTCCTTTCCCCTCTGCGGTGCCGGTTTTAATCTTCTGGGTGGTCCGCCACCGTTGTTGCCAGGCGCGCTGTGGCCCCGTGTGTGGCCTGCGGTGCTGGTGTGTGGCGTGCTGGTGCGGCGCCTTCCAGGGTGTGCGGTGGCTGGCTTCGGTTAGTCTTTCAGGTTAGGGTCAGTTTTGTCGTGTTGTGCCGCTCTGTGCCGCGACGCGTCGCGTCGTGCTGTGGCGCGTTGCACTGTGGCGCGCTGTGGTGCGGTGTGCCGTGGTCTCGCGTGGTGCCGCGGCGGGTCAGTGGAGGTCAGCCTGGCCTGTGTCGTGGTGCGCAGTGCGGGCCGGAGTGTGGCTGGCTGGTGTCCGGGGTGCGGTTAGGTGTGGGTGTCTCGCTGGGTCCGTGCTGTGGGGGCTCGGGCGTGCCGCTCGGGCTGGTGGGTCGGGTAGGTCGATCGCGTGACGGTCCGGGGGGTTGCCCTCCCTGGGGGCCTGTGCCTTGGTCCCGTGTCCTCTGGGGGTTTCGGTCCCTAGTCCTGGCCGCGGTGGCCGTGCCTTCGTCCTCTTCCGGTGCCTGTGAGGTGGCCCTTGGGGTGGCCGGGGTCGTCGCCTGGCGGTGAGGGCGTGGTGGTGCGCGGTGCGGCGGCGTTCCCTGCGGCTTCCTCTGTGGGTGTGGCCCGTTCTCCCCGTGTAGGTGTGCCCTCCATTGTCCGTGTGGTTTCCGGTGGCTGTTGGGTGTGCGCTGGTGTGATCCGCACGGCGTCCGATGCTTGCTTCGGTGGTGTGTGTTGGGGGCTGTGTCCCCGGGTGTCGTGGGGTGTTTGGTGGGGGTGGGGCGGCGCTGGTCCCCCCGTCGTGGCATGCCCTTCCTGGGTGTGGGTCGTGGCGCCTGCTGTGGTGCCCTTTTCCTCCGTGCTTTGGTCCCCGCTCCCGCCCCTTCCTGGTTCTTGGGTGGTTTCCTGCCCCCATGTGGTGTCTCTTCCGGCGTCCTGTCCCTGTGAGTGCCTGCCCTCACTTGGGGCCCCTCCGTGCCCTCTTGCCTGAGTGCTCCTTGGTGTCCCTTGCCCTTCCCTTGCCCTTGTCCTGCCCCTTCCTGGTGTGGTGGTGGCGGGAGGGGCGGGGTGGGGAGGGGGCGCCGGCGGCCCAGGCCCTGGGGGTGGGTGGCCTGGAGCCACTGGCGGAGGGCTTGGGGCTTGTAGGGGGGGCGGAGGCCCTGGACCGCATCGCGGAGGAGGGCCTCCCATGCCGCTTGCGGCATGATGGCCTCCGGGGCGGCCTCGTTGGGGTTTGCGGGGGTGCGGGTGCGCACCTCCTCGAAGGTATGCACCATGTGCACCCCTTCGTGCCTTCCCGCTCCCCCGGCCCACTTCACCCAGCGGCGGAGCTCCTGCAGAGCGGGGGGAGACCACCAGGCGAGGTGGGCGGGGGCCTGGGGGGGGGAGGGGTCCGTGCCCGGGGTCCTGGAGCGGCGGGGGGAGGACCTGGACCTGCGGTGGGGGCGGGGTTGGCGGTGCCTGGGGGAGCGGGAGCGGCGGTGGCGGGGGCTGGGGGTGGAGGACGGGTACGGGCGGAGGGGGGAACGGGAGGGGGAGGTGGACATGGGCAAGATGGCGCACTTGGTGGCGTCCGGGGGAGGGGGAGTGGTGGTGGCGGGGGCTGGGGCTGGTGGATGGGTATGGGCGGCGGGGGGAACGGGGAGCCCGGCGGGGCGTGTGGGGGGAGGGGGAGGTGGACGTGGGGCAGCGTTGGCGTGCCTGGCGGCGTCGGGGGGAGCGGGAGCGGTGGTGGCGGGGGCTGGGGGTGGGGTTCAGGTTCAGGTTCAGGACGACCTGCCCGAGGCTCCAGCACAGCCGGAGGGGGACCCAGAAAACGAGGGGCTCCCAACCGCCACAAGGCGGCTTACTCGGTCCCGCCTGGAAAGGTCGAAGCGGGCAGCCCGTGGCGGCACCCCGAGCCACCGGGGGCCGACACTTGCGGAGTTTCGGGGGGGGGGTCCGCATGTGGTGTGGGCGGGGGCGCGAGGGCTGTAGGGGGCTCACGTGCGCAGGGGCGTCAGTGTGCCGCCGGCGCCGGCCTGGACGGTGTCGGTGAGGGTGCTGCCGGCAAGGCACAACGGGGTCCGCGAAGTGCCGCCGCTTCACGCCTTGCCCCAACAGGGGCGCAGACTGGGGCTGCGCAGGGGCGCAGACTGGGGCTGCGCAGGGGCGCAGACTGGGGCTGCGCAGGGGCGCAGGCTGGGGCTGCGCAGGGGCGCAGACTGGGGCTGCGCAGGGGCGCAGACTGGGGCTGCGCAGGGGCGCAGACTGGGGCTACGCAGGGGCGCAGACTGGGGCTGCGCAGGGGCGCAGACTGGGGCTGCGCATGGGCGCAGGCTGGGGCTGCGCATGAGCGCAGGCTGGGGCTGCGCAGGGGCGCAGACTGGGGCTGCGCAGGGGCGCAGACTGGGGCTGCGCAGGGGCGCAGACTGGGGCTGCGCAGGGGCGCAGACTGGGGCTGCGCAGGGGCGCAGACTGGGGCTGCGCAGGGGCGCAGACTGGGGCTGCGCAGGGGCGCAGACTGGGGCTGCGCAGGGGCGCAGACTGGGGCTGCGCAGGGGCGCAGACTGGGGCTGCGCAGGAGCGCAGACTGGGGCTGCGCAGGGGCGCAGACTGGGGCTGCGCAGGGGCGCAGACTGGGGCTGCGCACGGGCGCAGTCTGCGGAGTGGCGCAGACCGGGGCTGTGCAGGGGCGCAGACTGGGGCTGCGCACGGGCGCAGACTGGGGCTGCGCAGGGGCGCAGACTGGGGCTGCGCACGGGCGCAGACTGGGGCTGCGCAGGGGCGCAGACTGGGGCTGCGCAGGCGCGCAGACTGGGGCTGCGCAAGAGCGCAGACTGGGGCTGCGCAGGGGCGCAGACTGGGGCTGCGCAGGGGCGCAGACTGGTGCTGCGCAGGGGCGCAGACTGGGGCTGCGCATGAGCGCAGGCTGGGGCTGCGCAGGGGCGCAGACTGGGGCTGCGCAGGGGCGCAGACTGGGGCTGCGCAGGGGCGCAGACTGGGGCTGCGCATGAGCGCAGGCTGGGGCTGCGCAGGGGCGCAGACTGGGGCTGCGCAGGGGCGCAGACTGGGGCTGCGCATGTGCACAGTCTGGGGCTGCGCAGGGGCGCAGGCTGGGGCTGCGCAGGGGCGCAGACTGGGGCTGCGCAGGGGCGCAGACTGGGGCTGCGCATGGGCGCAGACTGAGGCTGCGCAGGGGCGCAGACTGGGGTTACGCAGGGGCGCAGACTGGGGCTGCGCAGGGGCGCAGACTGGGGCTGCGCAGGGGCGTAGACTGGGGCTGCGCACGGGCGCAGACTGGGGCTGCGCATGAGCGCAGGCTGGGGCCGCGCATGAGCGCAGACTGGGGCTGCGCACCATCGCAGACTGGGGCTGCGCAGGGGCGCAGACTGGAGTTACGCAGGGGCGCAGACTGGGGCTGCGCATGTGCGCAGACTGGGGCTGTGCAGGGGCGCAGACTGGGGCTGCGCAGGGGCGCAGACTGGGGCTGCGCAGGGGCGCAGACTGGGGCTGCGAAGGGGCGCAGACTGGGGCTGCGCACGGGCGCAGTCTGCGCAGTGGCGCAGACTGGGGCTGCGCAGGGGCGCAGACTGGGGCTGCGCAGGGGCGCAGACTGGGGCTGCGCAGGGGCGCAGACTGGGGCTGCACAGGGGCGCAGACTGGGGCTGCGCACGGGCGCAGACTGGGGCTGCGCAGGGGCGCAGACTGGGGCTGAGCAGGGGCGCGGACTGGGGCTGTGCAGGAGCGCAGACTGGGGCTGCGCAGGGGCGCAGACTGGGGCTGCGCAGGGGCGCAGACTGGGGCTGCGCATGAGCGCAGGCTGGGGCTGCGCAGGGGCGCAGACTGGGGCTGCGCAGGGGCGCAGACTGGGGCTGCGCAGGGGCGCAGACTGGGGCTGCGCATGTGCGCAGACTGGGGCTGCGCAGGGGCGCAGGCTGGGGCTGCGCAGGGGCGCAGACTGGGGCTGCGCAGGGGCGCAGACTGGGGCTGCGCAGGAGCGCAGACTAGGGCTGCGCAGGGGCGCAGACTGGGGCTGCGCAGGGGCGCAGACTGGGGCTGCGCAGGGGCGCAGACTGGGGCTGCGCAGGGGCGCAGACTGGGGCTGCGCAGGGGCGCAGGCTGGGGCTGCGCAGGGGCGCAGACTGGGGCTGCGCAGGGGCGCAGACTGGGGCTGCGCAGGGGCGCAGACTGGGGCTGCGCAGGGGCGCAGACTGGGGCTGCGCAGGAGCACAGACTGGGGCTGCGCAGGGGCGCAGACTGGGGCTGCGCAGGGGCGCAGACTGGGGCTGCGCAGGGGCGCAGACTGGGGCTGCGCAGGAGCGCAGACTGGGGCTGCGCAGGGGCGCAGACTGGGGCTGCGCAGGGGCGCAGACTGGGGCTGCGCACGGGCGCAGACTGGGGCTGCGTACGGGCGCAGACTGGGGCTACGCAGGGGCGCAGACTGGGGTTACGCAGGGGCGCGGACTGGGGCTGTGCAGGGGTGCAGACTGGGGCTGCGCAGTCGCGCAGACTGGGGCTGCGCAGGAGCGCAGACTGGGGCTGCGCAGGGGCGCAGACTGGGGCCGCGCAGGGGCGCAGACTGGGGCTGCGCATGGGCGCAGACTGGGGCTGCGCAGGGGCGCGAACTGGGGCTGTGCAGGGGCGCAGACTGGGGCTGCGCAGGAGCGCAGACTGGGGCTGCGCAGGGGCGCAGACTGGGGCTGCGCAGGGGCGCAGACTGGGGCTGCGCAGGGGCGCAGACTGGGGCTGCGCAGGGGCGCAGACTGGGGCTGCGCAGGGGCGCAGACTGGGGCTGCGCATGAGCGCAGGCTGGGGCTGCGCAGGGGCGCAGACTGGGGCTGCGCAGGGGCGCAGACTGGGGCTGCGCAGGGGCGCAGACTGGGGCTGCGCATGTGCGCAGACTGGGGCTGCGCAGGGGCGCGAACTGGGGCTGTGCAGGGGCGCAGACTGGGGCTGCGCAGGCGCGCAGACTGGGGCTGCGCAGGAGCGCAGACTGGGGCTGCGCAGGGGAGCAGACTGGGGCTGCGCAGGGGCGCAGACTGGGGCTGCGCATGGGCGCAGACTGGGGCTGCGCATGGGCGCAGACCGGGGCTGCGCATGCGTGCAGACTGGGGCTGCGCAGGGGCGCAGACTGGGGCTGCGCAGGGGCGCAGACTGGGGCTGCGCATGAGCGCAGGCTGGGGCTGCGCAGGGGCGCAGACTGGGGCTGCGCAGGGGCGCAGACTGGGGCTGCGCAGGGGCGCAGACTGGGGCTGCGCAGGGGCGCAGGCTGGGGCTGCGCAGGGGCGCAGACTGGGGCTGCGCAGGGGCGCAGACTGGGGCTGCGCAGGGGCGCAGACTGGGGCTGCGCAGGGGCGCAGACTGGGGCTGCGCAGGAGCACAGACTGGGGCTGCGAAGGGGCGCAGACTGGGGCTGCGCACGGGCGCAGTCTGCGCAGTGGCGCAGACTGGGGCTGCGCAGGGGCGCAGACTGGGGCTGCGCAGGGGCGCAGACTGGGGCTGCGCAGGGGCGCAGACTGGGGCTGCGCATGTGCGCAGACTGGGGCTGCGCAGGGGCGCAGACTGGGGCTGCGCACGGGCGCAGACTGGGGCTGCGCAGGAACGCAGACTGGGGCTGAGCAGGGGCGCGGACTGGGGCTGTGCAGAGGTGCAGACTGGGGCTGCGCAGTCGCGCAGACTGGGGCTGCGCAGGAGCGCAGACTGGGGCTGCGCAGAGGCGCAGACTGGGGCTGCGCAGGGGCGCAGACTGGGGCTGCGCAGGGGCGCAGACTGGGGCTGCGCATGAGCGCAGGCTGGGGCTGCGCAGGGGCGCAGACTGGGGCTGCGCAGGGGCGCAGACTGGGGCTGCGCAGGGGCGCAGACTGGGGCTGCGCATGTGCGCAGACTGGGGCTGGGCAGGGGCGCAGACTGGGGCTGCGCAGGGGCGCAGACTGGGGCTGCGCAGGGGCGCAGACTGGGGCTGCGCAGGGGCGCAGACTGGGGCTGCGCAGGGGCGCAGGCTGGGGCTGCGCAGGGCGCAGACTGGGGCTGCGCAGGGGCGCAGACTGGGGCTGCGCAGGGGCGCAGACTGGGGCTGCGCAGGGGCGCAGACTGGGGCTGCGCAGGGGCGCAGACTGGGGCTGCGCAGGAGCACAGACTGGGGCTGCGCAGGGGCGCAGACTGGGGCAGCGCAGGGGCGCAGACTGGGGCTGCGCAGGGGCGCAGACTGGGGCTGCGCAGGGGCGCAGACTGGGGCTGCGCAGGGGCGCAGACTGGGGCTGCGCAGGGGCGCAGACTGGGGCTGCGCACGGGCGCAGACTGGGGCTGCGTACGGGCGCAGACTGGGGCTACGCAGGGGCGCAGACTGGGGTTACGCAGGGGCGCAGACTGGGGCTGCGCAGGGGCGCAGGGGCGCGGACTGGGGCTGTGCAGGGGTGCAGACTGGGGCTGCGCAGTCGCGCAGACTGGGGCTGCGCAGGAGCGCAGACTGGGGCTGCGCAGGGGCGCAGACTGGGGCTGCGCAGGGGCGCAGACTGGGGCTGCGCATGGGCGCAGACTGGGGCTGCGCATGGGCGCAGACTGGGGCTGCGCATGAGCGCAGGCTGGGGCTGCGCAGGGGCGCAGACCGGGGCTGCGCAGGGGCGCAGACTGGGGCTGAGCAGGGGCGCAGACTGGGGCTGCGCAGGGGCGCGAACTGGGGCTGTGCAGGGGCGCAGACTGGGGCTGCGCAGGAGCGCAGACTGGGGCTGCGCAGGGGCGCAGACTGGGGCTGCGCAGGGGCGCAGACTGGGGCTGCGCAGGGGCGCAGACTGGGGCTGCGCAGGGGCGCAGACTGGGGCTGCGCAGGGGCGCAGACTGGGGCTGCGCATGAGCGCAGGCTGGGGCTGCGCAGGGGCGCAGACTGGGGCTGCGCAGGGGCGCAGACTGGGGCTGCGCAGGGGCGCAGACTGGGGCTGCGCATGTGCGCAGACTGGGGCTGCGCAGGGGCGCGAACTGGGGCTGTGCAGGGGCGCAGACTGGGGCTGCGCAGGCGCGCAGACTGGGGCTGCGCAGGAGCGCAGACTGGGGCTGCGCAGGGGAGCAGACTGGGGCTGCGCAGGGGCGCAGACTGGGGCTGCGCATGGGCGCAGACTGGGGCTGCGCATGGGCGCAGACCGGGGCTGCGCATGCGTGCAGACTGGGGCTGCGCAGGGGCGCAGACTGGGGCTGCGCAGGGGCGCAGACTGGGGCTGCGCATGAGCGCAGGCTGGGGCTGCGCAGGGGCGCAGTCTGGGGCTGCGCAGGGGCGCAGACTGGGGCTGCGCAGGGGCGCAGACTGGGGCTGCGCAGGGGCGCAGGCTGGGACTGCGCAGGGGCGCAGACCGGGGCTGCGCATGGGCGCAGACCGGGGCTGCGCATGCGTGCAGACTGGGGCTGCGCAGGGGCGCAGACTGGGGCTGCGCAGGGGCGCAGACTGGGGCTACGCAGGGGCGCAGACTGGGGCTGCGCATGGGGCGCAGGCTGGGGCTGCGCAGGGGCGCAGACTGGGGCTGCGCAGGGGCGCAGACTGGGGCTGCGCAGGGGCGCAGACTGGGGCTGCGCAGGGGCGCAGACTGGGGCTGCGCAGGGGCGCAGACTGGGGCTGCGCAGGAGCACAGACTGGGCCTGCGCAGGGGCGCAGACTGGGGCTGCGCAGGGGCGCAGACTGGGGCTGCACAGGGGCGCAGACTGGGGCTGCGCAGGGGCGCAGACTGGGGCTGCGCAGGGGCGCAGACTGGGGCTGCGCACGGGCGCAGACTGGGGCTGCGTACGGGCGCAGACTGGGGCTACGCAGGGGCGCAGACTGGGGTTACGCAGGGGCGCAGACTGGGGCTGCGCAGGGGCGCAGGCTGGGGCTGCGCAGGGGCGCAGACTGGGGCTGCGCAGGGGCGCAGACTGGGGCTGCGCAGGGGCGCAGACTGGGGCTGCGCAGGGGCGCACGCCGGGGCTAGGGAGGGGCGCAGACTGGGGCTGCGCAGGGGCGCAGACTGGGGCTGCGCATGTGCGCAGACTGGGGCTGCGCAGGGGCGCAGGCTGGGGCTGCGCAGGGGCGCAGGCTGGGGCTGCGCAGGGGCGCAGACTGGGGCTGCGCATGTGCGCAGACTGGGGCTGTGCAGGGGCGCGAACTGGGGCTGCGCAGGCGCGCAGACTGTGGCTGCGCAGGAGCGCAGACTGGGGCTGCGCATGGGCGCAGACTGGGGCTGCGCATGGGCGCAGACTGGGGCTGCGCATGCGTGCAGACTGGGGCTGCGCAGGGGCGCAGACTGGGGCTGCGCAGGGGCGCAGACTGGGGCTGCGCATGGGCGCAGACCGGGGCTGCGCATGCGTGCAGACTGGGGCTGCGCAGGGGCGCAGACTGGGGCTGCGCAGGGGCGCAGACTGGGGCTGCGCAGGAGCACAGACTGGGGCTGCGCAGGGGCGCAGACTGGGGCTGCGCAGGGGCGCAGACTGGGGCTGCACAGGGGCGCAGACTGGGGCTGCGCAGGGGCGCAGACTGGGGCTGCGCAGGGGCGCAGACTGGGGCTGCGCAGGGGCGCAGACTGGGGCTGCGCAGGGGCGCAGACTGGGGCTGCGCAGGGGCGCAGACTGGGGCTGCGCAGGGGCGCAGACTGGGGCTGCGCAGGAGCACAGACTGGGCCTGCGCAGGGGCGCAGACTGGGGCTGCGCGGGAGCGCAGACTGGGGCTGCGCAGGGGCGCAGACTGGGGCTGCGCAGGGGCGTAGACTGGGGCTACGCAGGGGCGCAGACTGGGGCTACGCAGGCGCGCAGACTGGGGCTGCGCAGGGGCGCAGGCTGGGGCTGCGCAGGGGCGCAGACTGGGGCTGCGCAGGGGCGCAGACTGGGGCTGCGCAGGGGCGCAGACTGGGGCTGCGCAGGGGCGCAGACTGGGGCTGCGCAGGGGCGCAGACTGGGGCTGCGCAGGGGCGCAGACTGGGGCTGCGCAGGGGCGCAGACTGGGGCTGCGCAGGAGCGCAGACTGGGGCTGCGCAGGGGCGCAGACTGGGGCTGCGCAGGGGCGGAGACTGGGGCTGCGCAGGGGCGCAGACTGGGGCTGCGCAGGGGCGCAGACTGGGGCTGCGCAGGGGCGCAGACTGGGGCTGCGCACGGGCGCAGACTGGGGCTACGCAGGGGCGCAGACTGGGGTTACGCAGGGGCGCAGACTGGGGCTGCGCAGGGGCGCAGACTGGGGCTGCGCAGGGGCGCAGACTGGGGCTGCGCAGGGGCGCAGACTGGGGCTGCGCAGGGGCGCAGGCTGGGGCTGCGCAGGGGCGCAGACTGGGGCTGCGCAGGGGCGCAGACTGGGGCTGCGCAGGGGCGCAGACTGGGGCTGCGCAGGGGCGCAGACTGGGGCTGCGCAGGGGCGCAGACTGGGGCTGCGCAGGGGCGCAGACTGGGGCTGCGCAGGGGCGCAGGCTGGGGCTGCGCAGGGGCGCAGACTGGGGCTGCGCAGGGGCGCAGACTGGGGCTGCGCAGGGGCGCAGACTGGGGCTGCGCAGGAGCGCAGACTGGGGCTACGCAGGGGCGCAGACTGGGGCTGCGCAGGGGCGCAGACTGGGGCTGCGCAGGGGCGCAGACTGGGGCTGCGCAGGGGCGCAGACTGGGGCTTCTCAGGGGCGCAGACTGGGGCTGCGCAGGGGCGCAGACTGGGGCTGCGCAGGGGCGCAGACTGGGGCTGCGCAGGGGCGCAGACTGGGGCGGCGCAGGGGCGCAGACTGGGGCGGCGCAGGGGTGCAGGCTGGGGCTGCGCAGGGGCGCAGACTGGGGCTGCGCAGGGGCGCAGACTGGGGCTGCGCAGGGGCGCAGACTGGGGCTGCGCATGAGCGCAGACTGGGGCTGCGCAGGGGCGCAGACTGGGGCTGCGCATGAGCGCAGACTGGGGCAGCGCAGGGGCGCAGACTGGGGCTGCGCAGGGGCGCAGACTGGGGCTGCGCAGGGGCGCAGACTGGGGCTGCGCAGGGCAGTGCAGGAGGGGGGGGGGGGGGGGCGCCTCACCACAGGCTTTTGGCGACCCCCCCAGGCGCCGGGCTCCTCACCAGGAGGTTATTGGGGCCCGGGCCAGCGTGTGCGCGAGGGCCTCACCACAGGCTTTTGGCCCCGCGCTGTCGGGGGGGGGCTGCGCAGGGGCGCAGACTGGGGCTGCGCAGGGGCGCAGACTGGGGCTGCGCATGAGCGCAGACTGGGGCAGCGCAGGGGCGCAGACTGGGGCTGCGCAGGGCGCAGACTGGGGCTGCGCAGGGCAGTGCAGGAGGGGGGGGGGGGCGCCTCACCACAGGCTTTTGGTGACCCCCCCAGGCGCCGGGCTCCTCACCAGGAGGTTATTGGGGCCCGGGCCAGCGTGTGCGCGAGGGCCTCACCACAGGCTTTTGGCCCCGCGCTGTCGGGGGGGGGCGCGCCGGGGGGCCGTTCAGGCTGGTTCCCCCCGGGGCTGGCTCAGTTGTGCATGGCCACAGGCCAGCAGAGGCTGTTTCCTACGGGGCTCATGTCGGTTCATGGCTCAGGGCGCATGGGGGAGGGTCCCAACTCTCGCCCCCGGAGGCTCTTGCTGGCTGTCCCTGGGGGGGGGGGGGCATGCGGTTTCGAGTGTTCTGGGAGGCGAGCTACCTCCCATGGCAAAACCCAGGCGGCCTCTTCGCGCTGGGGAACCTCCGCTGGGCTGGGGGTGGGGGTCTTGTATGGCCGGTGGGGGGAGGGGGGGTGGACATGGGGCGGCGGTGGCGCTCGTGGTGGTGACCGGGGGAGCGGGAGCGACGGGAGCGGGGTCTCGGGGGGTCGTGGTGGCACCTGGGGGAGCGGGAGCTGCGCGAGTGGGTGGTTGAGGCGCGGTGGGAGTGTGGGCGCCGTTGGCGAGTGTGCCGTGCGGGGGGGGAGAGGGAGCGCCGCCGTTTGCGGGACCGGGCCTCATCGCTCGAGTCGGGCCAGTCAGGAGGCGTCGGCGGCCCCTGGGGGGCTTCGCGTGGTGCCGCCTGGTACTGGGGGGGGGGGGGGGGGAGGTCCCCCGTCGTCCATGGATCCGCCACGTAGGGGTGTGGTGGCGGCAGCGGCTGGTGGTATGGGTCGAGTGACTGTCCTTGGCGGGGTTGGGCCCGGGGGGCCCCTTCGGCGTGGACGTGGTGGCCGGGGGGATACGGATACGGTTCCTGGTACGAGGGGGGTGGCTGGTACGGGGGGGGTGGCCCCTGGCGGTAGGTGGGGTATGCGGGTGGAGCGCTCGGTGGCTGCCAGGGTGTCGGATATTCATTTTTTGGATGTGCACATCGTGGCGCTTTGCCCCCTTAAAACCTCCGTGTATTGGAAGCCCACACGTACGTGCTCCTACATCCGGTGGGATGCGAATGTGCCTAGGCACATTAGAATCGCGTGGGTGAGGGGGGAGTTCATTCGCTATATTAGAATTTGCTCTTCTTGCCCTTTTTACAGATTGTGTTGCCAACGACTTATCCTAGCCTTGTTGTTTCTCAATTACCCCAAACACGTTATCCAGGCACAAGCTATTGATTGGGATGATAGGCATAAATACACTACACTCCGCCGTGACTCTGCTGCTAGTGGTGGTGGGAGGGATGCAGTAGATTCACACATTGTCTCTTTGAGCCAAGCCGAGCAAAATCCACACTCAACTATAGGCCCCATTGTGCATGTCCTAAGGGTGGTACACCACTCAGCGCTACCCCTTCGTTGGTCCAGCGTGGTGCATGGTTTGAAATCCAAACTACCCTTCATTCCCGGCCTCAAGCTCTTTGCTATTCTTCGCCCTCTGCCTAACATTAAGCGCTTGTTCAGGCGCTGGGCCTTGCCCGCGCTCCAGCAGCCCATTGGGTCATGACGCGCGTGCCTTCTCCTGTGGCTATATGTTTTGGCGCTATTTGTTGATTTGTCTATTTTTTGGGCCTGTCGGATTGATTTTTGTTTGCTTTCAGCTGATGAGGGCTTAATTTAAGCCGAAACGCGTACTGTTGGGGACGCCGCTTATCCAGGATTCCGTGATCGCATTGCATTGCTTCTTGTGGGCTTTTATTGCTACCTGTGGGTGTGAATTGAGGTCTTGAGGCGTCTTCCTGAACCATAGAGGGTATTTCAGCTAAAGGCATTTATTTTTCAAAATATATATATATATATATATATATATATATATATATATATATATATATATATATATATATGTCGACTTGTGCCATATATATATATATATATATACATATATATATATATATATATATATATATATACATATATATATGTAGATGTATGCATATATATATATGTAGATGTGTGTATGTATGTATGTAGATATATATATATATATATATATATATATATATATATATATATATATATATATATATATATATATATATATATATATATATATATATATATATATATATATATATATATATATATATATATATATATATATATATATATATATATATATATATATATATATATATATATATATATATATATATATATATATATATATATATATATATATATATATATATATATATATATATATATATATATATATATATATATATATATATATATATATATATATATATATATATATATATATATATATATATATATATATTATATATATATATATATATATATATATATATATATATATATATATATATATATATATATATATATATATATATATATATATATATATATATATATATATATATATATATATATATATATATATATATATATATATATATATATATATATATATATATATATATATATATATATATATATATATATATATATATATATATATATATATATATATATATATATATATATATATATATATATATATATATATATATATATATATATATATATATATATATATGGTGCCCTCTGCGTCATTCGCCACACACGCTGGCAAAACGTGGGTGGACAGGGTGCTCAGGGCGATGGGGACGTTGCGCGTGGGGCTTCTCATGCCATCGTCGGTGTACTCGTGTGTACACGCCCATCTGCCGCAAGTGCAGTGGGCAGGGCGGAAGTGGGTATCCCAATCCTACGCCTTCAAGGGTAGGGACATCTGCATTCTCTCGGGGCCCCGCACGGATGCGGCAGTGCAGTCCCTGACTGATCCCGCAAATGACCTCCTGCATGCGCGGCTCCCCTGCCCTACGCCTGGGCACTGGGCGGTCCAGCTACAGGAGTGCCACGAGGACCACCTGCACCTTCCGCACGCGGGAGTAGGACCCCGCCAGCTGGACCACGTGTGGCTCACGGGGCTTCGCGACGTCTTCCGGCCGCAGCTGCCCGGTCCGTTGACTCACCGGCTCATTCACCCGGTGCGCCGAAAGAAGGCCAGCAAACGCAATAGACAGTCCGCTGCGGGGGACGTGTATGTGGTGGGCGGATACAGGGAGGAAGGATGGGACCCGGCCAACCCGGGGCTGTCCATGCCGTTCGTCCCGCTGGCCGCCCTCCTGTTTCTGCTGGGGGACGTCTTTGAGGGCTACCAGCAGCAAGACGATCCGGCGTCCGTCCCCCTACTCACTCCCCACGCCGGGGGCGGCATAAGCCCGCCACCACTGTGGGTCGTGCACGGACAGCCAGCGTTTTCCAGGGCGTGCGCGGCGGTGCACAAGTGCAGCGAATGGGCAATTGTTCTTCTGCTACCGGCAGGCCCAATCCCGGATCCGGATGAGCACTCGGTCCCGGAAGTGGTCCGAATGTCCAACGTGCCGCATGATCCGCATGTCGCCGTCACGTCGTTGCGTGGTGGTGGCGCAGTGGAGCAGGGGTCTGTCGTGGTGTACCAGCCTTCCTGCTCCGCAACGGTTTGGGGGGCGGAATACACCACCGCCCTGGACGCCATCAAGTCAGTCTGCGGATGTGACCTGGCCTGGAGACCACATGCGGTGTATCGACCGAGGGTGGTCCTGTCCCCGGAGCTCACGGCCTCCAGCGCGGCGTCTCTGGGAAAGGTGGTGCAGAGCCCCCACTCCGACGTGGCGTGGCTAGAGCCCCACCGGTACTGCTGGGTGCCGGTGGCGACTAAAGTCACATCGTCTGACGCGTCGCCCCAGGGAGACGACGCCACAAATGTGGCGGTGGCCAGCCACGGAATCCCCACGTGGACGGGAGCCATCTACGGCACGGTCCCGGAGGCAGAGATCATTGGCGCGGCGGCGTACTTGTTGCACACGCCCCCGTCAGCGTGCACGGTACACGTGGTGGATGCGTCCGTCATAGGAGCGCATCTCCGCAGGGCGCAGGAGGCCCTGTACCGTGGCATCAAGGGGCCGACGTCACATCTGGTCAATCAACATGCACTGAGCTGGATAGTGGAGGGGCTGCGGCGGCTGCCGCGCCGAGTTCGGGGGCCGCACCACTGGGTGGTGAGGCAGAGCTCGCACTTAGCGGCGGTCCCGCTTGAGGCACCGGACTCTGCCGCGGCCCGTGCGATGGCCCCGCCAGTCCATCTTGTCCTGCCGAAGGAGCACGCCATCCTCTTGGTACCGGGGGATAATGGTGAGCTCGAGCCGCGTGTACCATCCATGCAAGCCCTTCAGCAGGTCCGAGGATAGAGTGGCGTTCGCTAGCGGCACGCACCAGGGCGCACACGCCACTAGCTGGCGCCTGCGAGGCGATGTCCCTGGGAGCTGTGCACCACGGCCCAACGCACAGGAATATGCTGCGGGCACGTGACCGTCGCTTGTCCACCATGCAGGTCATGCGACGGTGGAGACAGAAGCTCACGCGTGTGGCAATACCAGCCCACCCCTGTATCTTCTGTGGGGGGCCGGAGGAGGACATCGGCCACATGCGCCTACTGTGTGCGCGGGACGAGGAGGTGGCTGGGCTCCTGTGCAGGCGTGTGGAGGAGTTCACGGCGGAGCTACCCCTAACGGACAGGGCGGTGGAGTTCGTGGCGTGGAGGGAGCACGGCTGCAGGTGGGCAGAATCCCTGATGGCAGGTGTCGTACCCGGGGACCTGAAGCGGCTGTTCGCTGCGGTGCGAGCGGCGTCGTCCCGGGGTCCTGCCAAGGCCAGACACTTTGTGGAGGACATGGTCCAGATTGGGGAAGATGTGTATGCCCGCAGGAACCATCGGCTCACCCAGATCATGCAGCTGCCGATGCAAGATCGAAGGAGGGCGGTATACGCGTTCCTGCGCGGTGACACACCCTTCTGCCCGCCGGCAGGGAGGATCCTGCAGCGTCCGCCGTGGAACCCGTTTGCCGGCCTCCCCGGCGACCTGCGGGCAACCTTTCTGAGGGCACCGCTGCACGCACTGCTGGTGTCGCGGTCGTGCATCGAGCGTGAGGAGGCCCTGTCCTTGTTCCCTCACTGGATGGCGGCGGTGGCGCAGGCCTTCGACCGGTGGATCGGTTCCTGGGTGGCGCGAGACATCACGGCGTTCAGGGAGTGGTCCCGCGTGGTGTCGGCGCAGTCCTGGGCCCAGGTGCGGGGTACCAAGGTGAGACACCCTGACGGCCAGAGTGATCCCTGGCTCCAGGTGTACGCCAACCATCCAGCTGTGGGGAACGTCGTGGGCTGGCCTCGCGAGGTGCTGCCAGTCCTTCAGCAACCTCTGTGCGGTCTCCCAGTCCTGGCGGTGGCTGTCGTACTTGACGTGGGTACGTTGTGGCTATGTGACCGGCAGCTGCGACGAGCCGTACCGGCGGTCACGGAGCAGCGGTCCATGGCAGTGTTAGTGGGCTCCGAGCAGCTGGCGCGGGTACAGGGTGACGACGCGCAAGGCCAAGTCACGGAGGCCATGTTCTCTCTGCCAGAGGGGGACGACCACGTGGCTGCCGATGCCCGTCACACCCTTGACACCCTGGGTCTCAGGGCGGTCATTCAGGCTCGGGCGGGAGGGCAACGCTTGGTTCTGGCTTCCGCCAGGGGCCCGGAGCAGGACGGGGTTGTTGTCATCGGGGAGGTCTTGCGGGACTACGGTTGGGAGCTCCTGGCGCATGGCACGCGCGGCCCCAAGGTGGCGCGGTGGCCCCGGCTGCTTGAGAGCCTGCCGGAGATGCCCGACGGACGACCGATACTCCGCCCGGTGTCCACGTGGGAGGAGGCGAGGCGCAGCCTCCTCAGTAGTGCCACAGCACGCACGCTGACAGGGGCTTTGCTCGGGCTCCAGGACGCGTGCTGCGATGTATGGCAGGACCTGTGGTCGCAGTGCTGTGATGGTAGCTGCGTTCCATCGCGGTCTGTGCTTCCGCAGCGATGCCACGGGTGCGGGGAGACGGTGTCCGTTTGGGTTCATCAGTGTGCCTCCGCCCCGCTGTGCGGGACATGTCAGGAGCATGCCGACAGGGGGTGGCCTAAGGCGAGGTGGGCACTGCGGCACTCTGGACGGATGTCCTCAAGTGCCTGGACGACTATCCAGGGTGGCCTGAAGAGCGTCCGAGTGGAAGGGGTACGGTGCCCTGGAGCGCCGTCTGCGGCCCTGCCCCTGATGCTGTGGTGGGCGGCTCTGGAGGGCGACTCACGGATACTCTGGTTGTGGCATCACGGAGGAAATGGTGACGGAGCGGTGGGTGCCGGGGGTGCAGGTTGATGGGGATGGGAATTGTGGGTGCACCAGCTACCATCCCTACGCTGGACGCAGCGGAGGGAGTGGCGCCTGAGAAGCAGTGCCTACGCGGCCTGATTGTGCGGTACTGGCAGGCGGCGTATGACGGCCAACGCGATGTGACAGGTCGTGCCGGCCTGATGGTGAGCCGTACTGCCCCCGTGCATGAGGGTCGGACAGGGATGCTTCACCCGCCTGCCCCGGGTCGCCGCATACAACGGTGAGGTGTCATGGGTCGTCCCGACCAGGGTAATAAGGCCCAAACCCCTGTAGGGTATTCCCATGGCACCGGGGTCTCTACTGGCGGCCCGGCTACGGCAGTCTTGGGAGTGGTTGCTCGGGATACACCGGGGGTGCACGGAGTTGTTTGGGGGTTACAGCGCTGCGCCGCCCCCTGGGAGTGTTACACGGGGTTGCGGGGTCAGCCTGCAGGCCCCAGGAGCGGCGACGGGGCGAAGATGTGTGCGTGGAAGGTTATGACGGTGGGGTCATCAGGGGGACAGTATGGCGGGCGTCGTGGAGACGGCATGGCAGCCTGGAGGGAGCGCTCACAGGGGGCACGTGGAGTTCCAGGTGGCGGAGTACTGGAGTCTTGGGGGTCAACGCGGTGGTACTGGGATCCGTACGGCGGGGGTACGCGGCGGTACTGGGGAGCCGTGCAGTGGGGGAGCAGCGGGGAAGTTCCAGATGACGGTGTACTGACATCGTGGGGGTGTACGCGGCGGTACAGGGGACCGTATGGTGGGGGTATGCGGCGGTACTGGAGTCCGTACGGTGGGGGAACGCGGCGGTACTGGGGAACCGTACAGTGGGGGAGCACGGGGATGCATGGCGGTACTGGGGTGTCCCCCTGACCCCTCTAACAACTCAGGGGGAGCGCGGGGGCATCCCCTGGCCCCGTTAACAAACTAGAGGGACCGTGCCTGCGGGCATGTACATAGTCTAACCTCTGACCATGGCCTTGTGGTTGCAGTGGTGAGTGTCGTGGCGGCTAGCAGGTGGCGTCGGCGTGGCAACAGCGGTACTGCGCGGCGTCGTAGTGAAGAGTATGCAGTCGCCTCACCACTGTAACAGCTTACCCCTGGGGGGCACCAGTCCGGTCGGCTAGAGGCGAGGAGGGCAGGGGAGCGGCGTGCTGAGTGGTCCGGGGGGTGACGCGCGGGCCAATGCTATAAGTAGGCTCGCCACGTCGTCGGTGGGGGCCGAACCTGCGGCCTGGCCGCTGCTGTGGCGGAAGAGGCACAACCACGGAAGCTGGCCAATTAGTGCAGGTAAGGGTCAAGGGTAGGCGCCAGGGCATTGTATGTGGGCCAGATGAGGTGCACCTGGTAACCACGGCCCGGGGCGAGCCTCTGGTGGGTACCCCTACAGGGGGTCGATAACCAAGCTACGGCACCCACCAGCCCGAATCCCAGCCAGCGATATTCACGGGTTGCGCCACTCCCGTCGCAAAGCGGCCGGCGTCCCCCCCTGTAGACCCTCAAGATATATTATATGTGGGCGAGTGAATGCCTCGATGCAGACTGGGCGCTGGCCCCTGACATGGGATGCCAGCATGGTATATATCTGGGGTGTGGGGGCAGCACGGGGCCACGGGGACGTGGAGTTGGTAACGTGTTTCTGTACTATACTAGGGGGCTGGTGCGGTGGGAAGATGGCGTACAATGTGGAGACATGGGGGCGATGACAGCTGAGGGCCAGGCTAGGCTGGAGCCTCCCAGAAATCCTGGCTGTGCACATACAGGCTAGTGCGTGCTGGCAGAGGGATACGTGGAGTCAGGGGTGGTGGGCAGTTTCGAGGACGCGGACGACAATGGATTACGTGGGGTCATGGGTGTTGGGTGTCTCCACAGTGGCGGGGCAACGTGAACGATGGAGGGTCAGCTCTCGCTTCGCCGCATGCGTGCTGCTTTGTTCCTTGGTTGCTGCATTGCGACGGACAGAGGTGCCCTTGCTTTCTGCTTGTTGCGATGCTGCTGCGCTGCTTTGCCTTGCCCCCTTACCCCCGGCGAACAAACGGGCCAGCGTCCGTCGCCGTTGCTAATGCTAACGCTTTGCAGTTGCCACTGCCCCCAAAGCCTGGTTGCCCGGTATCCCCGGTCCTCTGGGTCCTCCGTCATGCTGTGGGCCACCTCAGGCAGCCCTGGGACCCACGGGATCGAGCGAGGCAGGAACCACCTGTCGGCGCGAGATGCCCGGTAACTCCAGTAGACGGCATGATAAGTGGTTATGACTATGACTATGACTATATATATATATATATATATATATATATATATATATATATATATATATATATATATATATATATATATATATATATATATATATATATATATATATATATATATATATATATATATATATATATATATATATATATATATATATATATATATATATATATATATATATATATATATATATATATATATATATATATATATATATATATATATATATATATATATATATATATATATATATATATATATATATATATATATATATATATATATATATATATATATATATATATATATAATATAATCTACACCCCTCTCCCATGCCCACGTTGCTGTTCGTCTTAGATGCCTCACAAGGAAAGTAGGGGTGTTACTCATGTGTGTGTTGTGGATAAGCGGAGAGGCGGACCCAATCTGCCACCTTTGTCGGGCACCTCCGACCGGTTGGCTATGCGGCCCAGGTGTGATCCGACGGTTCGCACCGCCCCTCACCCCAATGCGGGGGAGGGTAGCATCGGCTTGGGTATTCGCAGCCGCACTGCGAACCTCAGGGGGGTGGGCTCCTGAGGCGGGCAAGGGGTTGGACTTACAACAGACACACATATACAGGGGGGGGGGGTGGAAAGGTTAGTGCGGACGTGTGGCCATTGAAACTTGGCTCGGTGGCTTTGGACCCCACCGGCATCAAGGTACATCACACCTCCCCGCTTACACCCCATTTGCACAACCCTTCTTCCCCCTCAAACAAAAGATGATTTGGTCCCTTGGGACACTTTCTAAGCAGTTGCGGAAAAAAATGCTTGCAGGCAAATGGGGCACTGCGGACGTGTGGCCATAGCAACTCCCGGCGGTGGCTTCGGACCACACCGCCATAAAGGTACAGCACCCCTCCCTGCTTACACAGCATTTGCACAACCCTTCTTCTCCCTCAAACAAAAGATGATTTGGTTCCTTGGGATACTTTGTAAGCAGTTGCCAATAAAAATGGTTGTAGGCAAATGGGCTAGTGCGGACGTGTGGCCATAGCGACTCGGGGCGGTGGCTTTGGACCACACCGCCATGAAGGTACATCACCCCTCCCTGCTCACACCCCATTTGCACAGCCCTTCTTCCCCCCTAAACAAAAGATGACTTGGTTCTAAGCAGTTGCCAAAAAAATGGTTGCAGGCAAATGGGGGGGCTCAGCATGGTACTCTTAGGAAACAAAAGTAGTGTATGGCACGTGGTTTTAGAGGGTGGGCGGAGCCTTAGAGGGGTATGCTGATGAGGCGGGCAAGGGGTTAGTATAGACACACATAACGAGGTGGGGCGTTTCAAGGCAAGTGCGGACGTATGGTGGTTTTGGACCACACAGACACGAAGGTAGATCACTATTCCCCCTCCCTCCATGCTTTCACAGCCCTTCTCCCCTTGCAAAGAAAAGAGCTACCATCGGAGCGGAAGAGACGGGATGGGCTGAGGTAGGGGGGGTTAGCACGTTACTGTTAGACAACGCAAGGCGTGTGTGGTTTGAGGATGAGGGTTTTTTTGCTTGGTTGTGTTATGGGGTCGGGAACGATTTGGAAATAGAATGTATTCGCCATTCGGGAAACTTGTGGGTCTCAGCCCCTACACCCATGCCCTCAAGGACAAGCTGTATCGACCACAACATGGAAGCTCATGTGGCATGCTTCCATCAAATCCATACAGTGTGTTGTGGAGTAGTTCATACTCCTTCCCGTCCCATTGCATAACGCATGGTGGCCCAAAATGAAAGATGTACGTAGCACTCCGTTTGAAACGGCAGTCATCTATGTGGCGTCCTGCTGCTGCATTGTAGTTGTTGAAAACATTCCGCCAAATTGCATTGCCATCATGGAGATGGAGGGCAGTGAACATATGGGCTATGCCTGCGTGGAGCGGCAGTGTGTCCCCCCCTCCCTTGAAAACTTTTTGCGATACGTTCATTTGCCACTTTGTTAGCGGTGTGTAGCGGGTTGCTAGGTTGTGCCATGCCAAGCCATTTCCGGTTGCAACTTTGACCGGTTCATTGAAAATAGTGTCCGGTGTGATGTCCATGGTGAATGAGTTGAGGAGTGGGATGTATTGCGAGTGTGAGTGGGAGTTGTAGTTTACGAGATCTTGTTCCATGGATGTAGTGATAGATGAATGTGCATGGCACCACGTGCACAATGTGGGGGTGATTTGTGTTCCATGTTGGTGCGTGAAGGTGTTGCATGTTGCGGTGTGGGGGACGAGGCCGTACAAAAATGTCATGAGTGAAGCGCCCATAGCCATGTGTTGGCAATGTGTCAACATTGCCGGGTAGAAGGCTTGGAAGAGGCCTAGTGTCAAAGTGTAGCGTTTGTTGCCTCTGGTGAGTGCACATCGCATTTTGCGCGGGACATCGGTGAACAGTTCTAGTTCCCATGCATGTAGGGGTCGACATTGTACATTGCCATAGATTACGGGGTCAAGTGCCTCCTGAAAAGGGAACCCTTGCAGGTGTGCTGGTACTGGAAAGGCCAAGATGTTGGTGAAAATCCATGTGCAATCGGGATGTAGAAAGCGGCCCAATGTTGCAGGCACGGGGCAACCGAGCCGATTTGCCAGATCGGATTGGATGGGTGCCAAGATGTGTGGTTGTAGGAGTGTTGTTTGAAGGAAAACCTTATCCATTGGCATCCACGTACATATGACCCAGTGAGTTGTTGAATGGGGTGGTGCATCCGCCGTGAACTGGGGCAGTTCTTGCTTGGTATGTACGCGGGTCAGGGGGATAGGTTGCCCTGTTGCTACTGCAGCAAGTGCATCCATCAAGTGCTTAACTTGCTGGCGGTCCTTCCACTTTCCAATCTCACCCACGATGAACAGACCGTGCCTTGCTCGGGAACATGCTATGTACTGTCCTGCATTGGTAGCAAAAAACCCGGGATTTTCAGATGCAAGGGTTAGGACGACAATGTTCGCTTGTTTGTCCTGAAATCGTCCAACGGTGTCAATGTGTGCCACCCCCGGGTGCGAACCAAACACCGCGTTATTCAAGCGGTTTTGTTCAAAGTGGCTGGCAAGTATTGCGATGGATTTGCCCTTCCACCGGTCTTGTCCCCACGCAAGAATGTCTTGCACATATCGAGTTGATTTTGTGCAGAAAGACGATGTGGGGACGCGAGGGGTGAATGTTGCACAAGTGAGGTTGAACATTTCATTGACTGGCGTGTGATCTTGGTCAATGGACGTGTCCACCAAGTGAATGCTTGTGTCTCCCGGCATAGGAGCAGTGGCGGTTTCGGGTGCATGTCCAATCATATGCCCACAGAACACAGTACTGACAAAGTTTGTGAGTACTTCGGTCATCCGATGCTGCTCCGTGATGATCGTGTGGGGAATGATGCCGGCTCTGCAAACATCAAGGCCACTAACCTGCGCAAGGTCGACCAGTTGGGCGATGTCGTCCTTGCTTATGAGGAGGGGTAGTGCCATATCTGAGCGCAAATGTGTGTGTGGCGGCAATTGCAACGGATCCCCCAAAAAAGTGGTATTCTCGGCACATGTGGTTAGTGCCACGGATTGTGGGAGGTTGGTGCGGCTTGCCTCATCCACGATGTGGTGGTGGAAGAACAGGGCTTGTAACTTTGGACTGAAGGACAGGGCATTTGTGGTGAAAACAAACATGGCGTCGGACAGGACATCTTGCACTGTGCATCGCAGTGTCTTTGCGAGTGCATGTGCGCATAGTTTGTGATTGATGTTTCCCGTGGCCCGCTGCACTTTGGAGTAGAGGCGCACCACTGCCGGGGCAGTGAGACTGCTCTTTTCAGCCCAACTGGTACACAAGGCATCCACAAGCGCATTTGTGGGACCTGTGACTAGGGTGCAGTGGCCTGCTAGAAAGCGAGCCTCCATGATGGCCATTGCCACATGTGATTTACCGCAGCCTGCCGCCCCGGTTACTGAGCTAAACCTTACGGACATGCTTGTGTTGAAGGCCGCTGCCTGGGATGGCTCCAGATGGAGCCTTGATGCCACAAGCGGCAAGATGTCCGGTGGTACAGGGCTCTGTGCTATGTTCCCAAAGCCGGTCGCCATTATGTCCAAAAAGTGCAACAGGGTGCGCTTTTCGTTTGGGGCTTCTAGTATCCACTCATCCGGTAGCATATTGGGGATGTACGTGATGTCGTATTCACCGTTGGGGATGTTGTCATCGTCAAATTGCAGTCTCACAACATCCTCGTTAACGGTGATTGCTGCCCCCTCCCACACATTGCTGCCACTTGTGATGCGGAACCCGTCATCTTCAAGAAATTCCTGTCTTCCCCATTTCTCGATACATGTCGTGCATCCCTCCATGGAGGAGGAAAATTTCAACACTTGTCGGGATTTGGTTGTGGCAGCAAGGTGGCTTGTGGCATCCATTGATGCGTGCTGTAAGCGAATAATGGATGGTAGGCTGAACTTTGGAGTGGTGGCCATTGTGTTTAACCCAAAGAGTGTGCAAAAGAACGAAGGTAACTCGGTTAAGAGTACACCTGTAGGTGCAGCACTCAGTTGGGTTCCACAACAATCACCTATGAATGAGAGCATGAACAAATGGGCCGCAACATCACGACCATTTGGTGTTTGTCGCACCGGCACAACTAAAAGTTGACTGTATTGGTAGCCTTTTTGAAATCCAGAATCACATATGAGCCATGTTCCGTTTTGGTGGGCGTGGGATCAATAGCTTTGGGAACGCGCACGATCCTCACATAGTGCTTGCTTTCGGTTCGTTTGGGTTCCTCATCGGTGGAGGTGTTGGCTGGATTGTGATTGAGCATCATTTCATTGGTATGGAGGATTGAGCCTATTGGAAGGAGGGGGGGGCCTTCATATCTGAGTGTGACCGAATTTGCATCTGCGGAACCCGTCACCCCGTTGTGCACAATGATGACTATTGATGCGGTGGTTTCATACATTGTGATTGGGATAGCTTGTTTTTTTTCCATAGATATTCAGCTTGGCAGCGATGGTTGTTTGTTGGGGGAGGTCATAAAGAGGCTTGTAAGACGGATTTTGGGTTCCGGAGATTGTGGTACCTCTTGCCGTGGCAATTGTGATGGGGATGCCGCTGGTGTAGTTTGGCTCAAAGGTGTATTTTCCGTCACCTCCAAATGTTGTCGCTCAAGCTTGAATCCACACATCTTGCAGTCTCGGTGTTGCGTTTCTGGTTTTTGCGTTGCGCCGCGAATAAAATTGCACCCCCCACCATACTCATTCCAACACTTGAAGGTGTACCGGCCATCCCAGTCTTTGAGTTGACAGGGCACCCCACAAGAGCAATCGGGCCAGTCGTGTGGTACGTGCTTCGGGGGTTCTGTCCATTGGAAACTGCCTTGGTGACGATCTCCGGGCTTGCTCTCGGGACAGCATAGGAATTTTCGTTCGTAGTTCTGGTTGGATGTTCCGCTGACTTTCTCTTGTAGTGGTGTGTGGCAAACGGGGCATGTTGGAGGGTCCGACATTGTAGCAGTGCTTGTAGGACGCGTTGCGATGGGGATCGTTTGAGCCTTGATGAGTATTGAATGAAACGAAGGTAACTCGGTTAAGAGTACACCTGTATATGCAATACTCAACGAGGCTAGGCAAAAAAGCTGTAGATAGTGGAAATGAAGGTGGTCATGCTACCTAAAAGTCCTTTTGCATTGGATCCATATTCACTATCTTGTCCTCCTATGGGTTCCAACGGCGTGTGACGTTGTGACATGCAATGACGTGGTGTGACCCTTACGGGGGAGGTGCATATGTGTTGCAGCAATGGAAGCGTCATTTCGTTGAAGCCGGTTTTGGTACGGATTACTTGTGGAACACACTGTTTGGCTAACGTTTGATGGCGTTGGACCAATGTTGTGATTGTGGACTGCCCTTTTTCCGACTTATTTCTTTACCATGCGTAATGCACAAAGCAATGGCAACGAGTTTACAATGCAGCATAACAAAGAAACGGGCACGGCAAGGCACCTCTTGCATGCTTACCCTTTAATATGTGCTGGCCGCATCACACCAGGACCTTGTGGGATGTATTTTTGATGGCATGGGAGGTGATTTCCTTATAGGCCTATTGTGGGAATGATTGAGGGTTGGTTAGTTGTTTTGTGGTTGCTGCTTGACACGTTCCTTTGGATGGGGTCCACGTCTTTGGTGGCACGGAAAATTCGGCGCATTGGTGGGGCAGCATTCCTTTACATGTACAGCGGTCCACCATGTATGATGCACCGCGAGACGGCAAGGCGTATGCAATGCACCACAACAAACTGGTCGGACATGGACAGAAAGATCTTTGTGCATTCAATATGGACATTATTGGGGACACCATACACTTTTTAGGGCGGGGTGGGCAATAAGAAGTGTCCCGAGGGGCCCGAAGGGCGGACTGGCTACTTAACCGCGGCTGTCGTGGGGATTGGGACATTTTTAGAGTGGGGAAGAGGAACAGATATGGCCCACTGGTGGGCTGAGTGGCTACATAACCCTTGTTGTCTTGTCCCCAATGCTCAGCACGGGGACAAAATCAGAAATGGCCCACGTGGGCAAAGTGGCTATATCACCCCTGCCTTTCCCGGGGATCACCACCTCTTCAAATCGCGGAAGAAAATCAGAGGTGCCCACGGGTGGGCAGCGGGGGTGTCTTGGGGGTACCCAACTCTTTAGAACGGGGAGAAAATTCTGCAGTGCCCCATTGGTGGGGTAACTGGCTACGCAAGTTTTGCCACCCGGGGGGTCTCCAACTCTTCGGAGGGGGCAATGAAATCACAAACGCCCATTGGTGGGCAGAGTAGGCACATTACCTTTGCTGTCTGGGGGGTACCCAACTCTTTAGCGCGGGGAGGAAAATCCGAAGTGACCTACTGGTGGGCCGAGTGGTTACATAACCCCTGCAGTCTTGGGGGTTCCGCATTGTTTAGAGCGGGGAGGAATATCAATAGTGGCCCAATGGTGGGCGAAGTGGCGAGACTACTCCTACCGTATGGGGGTCCCCAACTCATCACAGCGGAAAGGAAAATTTGACGTTGCCCACTTGGGGGCCCAGTGCCTACGTAAGTCCTGCCGTCTTGGGGGTCCCCACCTCTTCAGGGCGGGGAGGATTATTTGAGGTGCCCCATTGGTGGGTGGAGTGGCTACATAACCCCTGCTGTCCTGGGGGTCCCCAACTCTTAAAAGCGTGGATGGAAATCGGAACTGCCCATTGTTGGGTGGAGTGGCTACATAACCCCTGCCGTCTTGGGGATCCCCAGCTCTTCACGGCGGGGTGGAAAATATGACGTGGGCTGGGTGGCTACATAACCCTTGCCGTCCAGGGGGTCGCGGACTCCTCAAAGTGGGGCTAACCACTGACCGCTAACCCTCACGGCCACCCCCGGCCGGCCAGCGCCGCGCGACAACGGCCGGGGGATGAGGGGCCCCAGAGAGGGCCTGCGCGAGATTCCGGCTCTCGGTAGAGGGGGGCGGGGGAGGGGCGCGACCCCCTGGCCGATGGCTGGCCCCCGGGGCCAGGACTGCCAAGCCGCCCCCCCCCCCCTTGGCCGACAGGAGGCATCGCCAGGGGACCAAAGGCCCCCCCCCACTCCCCCCCCCCCCTCCCACACAGGCCCGAGAGCGGGCGGGGGGGCGGCCCCCCCACCCCGCACCCACCTCAGCTGGGGAGCCACAGGCGCGGCCCTCCGCCCCCCCAGGGCCGGGGGGGCGCCCCCACCCTCAGGAGGAACGGCGACGCGGTAAGGGCAACGGCGGCTGGACCTGCTCCCGCGAACCCACACCGGCGTGCCGGAGCAACGCGCACAACGGAACACGAAGGAGGTCGCGCCCCACATGACCCTCCCGTAACCACAGCCCACTCCGAGGTGACAGAGGGGGGGATTTCAGGTCAGCTGGGGCCCCCAGGGGAGCGGTCCACGGGCCGCCCCTCACCCCCCCCCACCCCGGGGCGGCACTTCAGCCCCGACCGCACGCGCGCGCCGGAAGGGAGCGCGCCGGCGACACGGAGAGAGCCAGAAAGGAGTACCGCAGGCCGCCGCCCGGAACGAGAGCAGGGAGGCCGCGGCGCGACACCCCCCCCCCCCCGCCCCCCCACCAGCCCGCCAGCCGCGGGGGCCCCGGCCCCCACCCCCCGACGCAGGGGGGATGGGACCCCCCCGCCCGAGAGGGGAGCCCGAGTGTGACCCGCCCCCCAGCTCCAGCCGCCGGCTCACATGGGGGCCGCGAAGAACAAGCGGGCCCACGCCTGCGCACCGGGACGCCGCACAGATCGTACCCAGAGAAGCCGGGTGAGCACGAACCGGAGTGGTATGGGGGGCCACGCCCCCCATGGACAGCACAACGCCAGTGACGCCCGCTTTGTTGCCTGCCCAGGGGAGGGAGAGGGACGGAAAGAGGCAGAGCGACCCCCCGCCCTACAGGCCCCGCCCCGGCCGCACAGCCGGAGGAAACGGCGCACGCCCCCCCCCCCCCGCAGCCCGCCCCCCAGCATAAGAACGCCGTGGACCCGCCCCGCGGCGAGCAGCCCCCACAGGAACAGACCAGGGCCCCCGCAACCGCACGCCCGCGCCCACAACGCGGACCCCGACAGCCCACCCAGTGGACGGGCAGTCGGGGGAGGAGGAGCGCAAGACCCCAAGCGCCCCACGCAACGGTCGAAGGCACCCCCCCGGGGACGCCCTGCCGCCGCCCCCACAACCCCAAGCCAAGTAGGGGGGAACCGGGACCGGACCGCCCCCCCCCAAGCACGCCAGACGGAGCACGGGACCGGGGCAGGAGACGC
This sequence comes from Eutreptiella sp. 'Long Island Sound 2002', assembly GCA_964036045.1. Lineage (NCBI taxonomy): Eukaryota > Euglenozoa > Euglenophyceae > Eutreptiales > Eutreptiaceae > Eutreptiella > Eutreptiella sp. 'Long Island Sound 2002'. The sequence goes on from OZ038394.1 coordinate 10,716,754, forward strand.
GGAGGGGCACGGACCACGTGGAACGGCCCCACCAGCGCCCACTGCCGGGACCACGCGAGATGCGCGCGCCACACCACCCAGCGGGGGGGGGAGCGGACACCGCGAGAGCGCGAGCGCACACACACGAAAAGGACACGCGGGGACTACCGGAAGGGCAACCGGACCGAGCGCGCGGAACGCACAGACCGCATGGAATGGCGTACCAGCGAGCGAGGGTAAGGGACAACCGGACGAGACGGCCCGCCACATTCAGCGCGGAACACGCGGGGCGGGAAGGGGGAAGAAGGGGAGACACAACACCAGGTACCGGCCCGAACCCCCCCGAACCGGCCGCGAGCGCCGCGCACACACAGACGGGACACTGCACCCGCCAAGGCAGTAGTGGCGCACAGCGCCACGCCCCAACCCCTAGGCTAGGCAGCCTCCGCGCCAGCCCAAGGGGGTCCCACTGGCGACAAGCCAGTAGCACGGGCCCGGCGGCGCCGGCGCCCCGGGCGACCACGCATTAGGGGGGCGACGCAGTGGGTAAGCGCCCGCAGCCACGGCTGCGAATTGATGCACTGACCGGGGAGTGGCGAAACGGGGACGCCGGGGAAGGACGGGGCTCCGAGCTCTGTGAACCCGGGGGACTCCGCGACCAGGCAGGAGGTGCGTCTTGGAGGGCCCCCCACTAGGACCCGGTGGGGAGGATATCACCTGGCCCGACCAGGTGGCCCCCCGGGGCTGAAAGGCGTCTAGTACCCGCACAATCAAACCTCAAACCTCAAACCTTTAATATGTGCTGGCCGCATCACACCAGGACCTTGTGGGATGTATTTTTGATGGCATGGCAGGTGATTTCCTTACAGGCCTATTGTGGGAATGATTGAGGGTTGGTTAGTTGTTGTGTGGTTGCTGCTTGACACGTTCATTTGGATGGGGTCCACGTCTTTGGTGGCACGGAAAATTCGGCGCATTGGTGGGGCAGCATTCCTTTACATGTACAGCGGTCCACCATGTATGATGCACCGCGAGACGGCAAGGCGTATGCAATGCACCACAACAAACTGGTCGCACATGGACAGAAAGATCTTTGTGCATTCAATATGGACATTATTGGGGACACCATACACTTTTTAGGGCGGGGTGGGCAATAAGAAGTGTCCCGAGGGGCCCGAAGGGCGGACTGGCTACTTAACCGCGGCTGTCGTGGGGATTGGGACATTTTTAGAGTGGGGAAGAGGAACAGATATGGCCCACTGGTGGGCTGAGTGGCTACATAACCCTTGTTGTCTTGTCCCCAATGCTCAGCACGGAGACAAAATCAGAAATGGCCAACGTGGGCAAAGTGGCTATATCACCCCTGCCTTTCCCGGGGATCACCACCTCTTCAAATCGCGGAAGAAAATCAGAGGTGCCCACGGGTGGGCAGCGGGGGTGTCTTGGGGGTACCCAACTCTTTAGAACGGGGAGAAAATTCTGCAGTGCCCCATTGGTGGGGTAACTGGCTACGCAAGTTTTGCCACCCGGGGGGTCTCCAACTCTTCGGAGGGGGCAGGGAAATCACAAACGCCCATTGGTGGGCAGAGTAGGCACATTACCTTTGCTGTCTGGGGGGTACCCAACTCTTTAGCGCGGGGAGTAAAATCCGAAGTGACCTACTGGTGGGCCGAGTGGTTACATAACCCCTGCAGTCTTGGGGGTTTCGCATTGTTTAGAGCGGGGAGGAATATCAATAGTGGCCCAATGGTGGGCGAAGTGGCGAGACTACTCCTACCGTATGGGGGTCCCCAACTCATCACAGCGGAAAGGAAAATTTGAAGTTGCCCACTTGGGGGCCCAGTGCCTACGTAAGTCCTGCCGTCTCCGGGGTCCCCACCTCTTCAGGGCGGGGAGGATTATTTGAGGTGCCCCATTGGTGAGTGGAGTGGCTACATAACCCCTGCTGTCCTGGGGGTCCCCAACTCTTAAAAGCGTGGATGGAAATCGGAACTGCCCATTGTTGGGTGGAGTGGCTACATAACCCCTGCCGTCTTGGGGATCCCCAGCTCTTCACGGCGGGTTGGAAAATATGACGTGGGCTGGGTGGCTACATAACCCTTGCCGTCCAGGGGGTCGCGGACTCCTCAAAGTGGGGAGGGCAATCACACGTGCCCATTGTTGGGCGGAATGGCTACATAACCCCTGCCGTCTCGGGGATCCCCAACCCTTTAGAGCAGGGATGAAAATGTGCGGTTGCCCATTGGTGGGCGGAGTGGCTACATAACCCCTGCCGTCTAGGGGGTCCCCAACGCCTCAGAGCGGGGAGGGAAATTAGAAGGGCCCATTGGTGGGCGGAGTGCCTACATACCCCCTACCATTTGAGGGCTTCCCAACTCTTCAAGGTAGGGAGGGAAATAAGGAGTGCTTATTGGTGGACGGAGTGCCTACATAACCCCTACCATCTCGGGGTCCTCAACTCGTCAGATTAGGGAGGGACATCAGAAGTGCCAATTGGTGGACCGAGTGTCTGCCTAACCCCTGCCGTCTAGAGGGCCCTCAACTCTTCACATCGGGGAAGGAAACCAGGAGTGCCCATTTGTGGGCGGAGTGGCTACATAACCCCTGCCGTCTCGGGGGTCCCCAACTCTTCAGAGCGGGGAGGGAAATCAGGAGTGCCCATTTGTGGGCGGAGTGGCTACATAACCCCTGCCTTCTAGGGGGTCCCCAATGCTCAGCACGGGGATCAAATTACAAATGGCCCACATGTGGGCACACGGGCTACCTAACCCCTGCCGTCTCGGGGGCCCCCAGTGCTCAGCACGGGGACAAAATCAGAATTCGCCCACATGTGGGCATAGTGGCACCGTAGCGCATGCCGTCTTGGTGGTCCCCAATGCAAAGCACGGGGACAAGTTCAGAAATGACCCACATGTGGGTGCCGGGCAACTCCGAACTGTTTTGTATGCGGCCCAGGCGTAGTCCGAAGTTTTGCACCGGTCCTCAACTGTTCAGATTAGGGAGGGACATCAGATGTGCCAATTGGTGGACGGAGTGTCTGCCTAACCCCTCCCGTCTAGGGGGCCCTCAACTCTTCACATCGGGGAAGGAAACCAGGAGTGCCCATTTGTGGGCGGAGTGGCTACATAACCCTTGCCGTCTCGGGGGTCCCCAACTCTTCAGAGCGGGGAGGGAAATCAGAAGTGCCCATTTGTGGGCGGAGTGGCTACATAACCCCTGCCTTCTAGGGGGTCCCCAATGCTGAGCACGGGGACAAAATTAGAAATGGCCCACATGTGGGCACACTGGCTACCTAACCCCTGCCGTCTCGGGGGCCCCCAATGCTCAGCACGGGGACAAAATCAGAATTGGCCCACATGTGGGCATAGTGGCACCGTAGCGCATGCCGTCTTGGTGGTCCCCAATGCAATGCACGGGGACAAGTTCAGAAATGACCCACATGTGGGTGTCGGGCACCTCCGAACTGTTGAGTATGCGGCCCAGGTGTAGTCCGACGTTTCGCACCGCCCCTACCCTGGAATAGGATAGGGTGTCATCGGCTTGGGTATTCGTTGATAGTGATATTGGGACCCTTAGGAGGGTCTTGCGACCGGCGATAATGGGGTGAGGGACCACCACGGGACATTATGGTTGCGCTTTTATTTAATTGCGGCAATTCGCGGTGGTGGTGCTAAACGGATGTAATTATTGGCAATTTAAGGGCAAAAATCCTTACACGAATAGACACCTTGCCAACCAGGAACTGGACTTGGAGAAGAAACGAAGGTAACTCGATTAAGAGTACACCTGTTTTCCAAGTCCATTTGTAGAGCACATTGTGACGCATTAAGTGTTGCCATCTTATCAATGGGCTAGTCAAACAAATCTTTTGCCGCACCCAACACTTTGAATTTCTCGGTCGCCATTGGGTCGGTCCTGTTCTTGTCCGGATGAAGAAGTAGAGATAAAGAGCGGTATTGCCCCTTTACTGCGGTTGCATCTTGGGCACCCAAGAAGTGCAAGGCATGTGCCTTTCGCCGGCGAAGACTGGTGTTCTCATCTGTGATCCTTGTGGACCATTCGGTGATTTCTCTCTTCGTCAAAGCCAAATGATCCACCGGGGTACCGGCCGCTCGAGGACGTGACCGGGGGGGTTCGCCTGATGGTGCCGTTGAATCTTGGTGTGGTCGAGGGCGTTTGCGAGTACCCCGTTCCTCGCTGCCCGTTGCACTTTGTCTCTTGGAATGTGGCCCGTTGCTTTGTTGGGATGTCCTTTTTCTTGAGGAGTGGTTGTCGTCGGAGTTGGATGACTTTCCACGCCCTCCTTGGGGTGGATGTGGTTGCGAACGATATGGTGCTTGGCTTGGAGGTTGATGTCGTGCTGGCATAGTAGTTCTTCTGGACCTGGGAACTTTTCTCGAAGGTTTTGCTGTTGGTGTTGGTGGACTTGGGCGCCCAGATTTTTGCCTTGTGTTTGGGGTAGGCTTTGTGTTGGCACCTCCTTTTGACCTTGATGTTTCGGAGCGTTGAGGTTGATGGGTTTGTGATGGATCTGGACTAGCCTGGTTGCTGCCTACCGTTGGGTGTGATGGCCCGTGGTTGGTGCCTTGTGGAGGGCAGGTCCAATGGTGTTCGCTTGTGTGAGCATCCAATTCGGCATCGGTGACGTCAGGTAGGGCCCCACACTCCGTCATTGCCCAAATGACGGGTTCATCATACATGGTCAAAGCATCCTCGTATGTGGCGTCTTGGAACGTATTCACTGCGGGTCGCAACGTCGTGGAATCCACGGCAAACATCTGAAGGATGCTTGCACAATATGCCAAGAACCATCGTGGGAGCTGCCCCGTCAACGTTTTGGCAGCGCACCATTGCATGGCGAGCATCACCACGCGGAACCCACGAGTATCGGAATCAGGTTGGGTTCCGTACTGGTGCCAGACGAAAGACCAGCCAAGTTTTTTCAGCATGACTCGAAATAGAGCCCCACATTCCGACGAGGCGTCTTTGGAATCGTGAATGACTAGCCTCTTGCAATCCACTTGGAGATTTGTGACCATCACATAGTGGACCCCTATTGTGGAATTTCGGGACGTTAGCAATAATGGTAACGCGCATTTTTCTGTACAAATGAGGCTTAGTGTAGGAGAATGTCGCATGAGTTGGGCCAACTGCATGTCGATGATAACGGGTTTCACCGAGGTGGTTCCTGGGGGCAAAAGAGCTTCAAGGAGGCACTGGACTGCCGCACTGGACAACCACGCACATTCTGCAAGATGGACATTGTGCTCGATGGAATCATTTCTCTCATCGGGCCAAAATTCAATGTTGAAGTGGCAATTACGTGCATCCAAATGGGGGTAGTCACCAATGGAGGACGGAGGCGGAGCCACATGCGATGTAGTGGGGTACCGTTTGGGTGGACCCTCAATGTGGTCTTGCTTGCGAAGAATGCGCTCCCGGAAAACAGCCTTTGTACCACAAGTTGATAGTCCATGAGCCGCACACAAGGTCCGCAACTGAACAACGGACATTTGGCTCAAGACAACGGCACTAAAGACACGTGGCTTGTTGTTGCCATCTAACAACTGCACTCCAACGTTTGGTTGCTGAGATGTGCCATGAGGCCGTCCGCGCATATGTGGCTGCCTTGTTCCGTCCTCATTGAGGTCGTCAATGTCCAATGACAACTTGTCTCCTTGTAATTGTCTATCAATGTAAGACCACCATGGAAATGACACATACTGCAAGATGAGCAACATGTTCACTTTTAAAATGCGGGCATCCAAATTTTGGGGGAAATGAGATTTGGTGTGCCATGAGCGGCATACACACATGATCCCGGCAATGAGAGTGGATGTGAAGGTTCTACGTGGGTAAGGCGGAATGTGCTGAACGGGTTTGGGTGCCAAAACATTTGTTGCCACAAACCAATTCCACAGCTGCACGTAGTAGGGGTCCACAAGGAATGCCTCACGGCGATAGTTCAAGATATATAGACCTTGCAGGGACCGTGCCCGTGACAATGCAACATACGCGTGTGCTGCAGCAAAGAAGGTTGCCATATCAATCCACACAATCTGGTACGAGCAGCCTTGCGATCCGTGAACAGTACATGCATAGCCTGCGAGCATCGGAAATTGTAGTATTTTGACTTGCACGGATGGTCCTTACACGGGGATTATTTGTTGGAACCGACAAATAGGGTACTCCCTAGTGCGACCAATGGGGCACACAACGATAACATCATTGGACCATCGCTTGATAACAACCATTGTTGAGTTCACCAAACGATTCTGAATACTAACGTTGCGAATTAGCCGGGCTCGCATACCGGCTGCCACGAAAACCTGTTGTGGGAGCAAGCGGCGATTGCGAGAATTGATGTAGTCGCACATGGCTTGATTGGTAGGAGCACCACCAATGTCCACATAGGCGGCATTGAAGGTCACAATATTAGATCCCAATTGTGCCATGAAGTGTTCGTTCCACCGATGCATAGCATTCCTGCGTCCCACTAGCATGGGGGCATCCTCGAGGTCTTGAAGCGAAACATCATTGTTTGGAGCGATGCGTTGCTGTAGGGTGAGATGATCATCATCTGTTTCCTCCCCAATGCGTACACGATTGAGCAGGTCAATGAATTGTCCATCGTCTTGGCGCATGACGTCCGTCAACACAAACGGCAAAAAATGGTTCCGGAAGAGGGCACTATCAAAGATGTCGAGATCAACAGCGGGAAGCTGCAATGGGTCGCCAACAAGAAGCATTGTAATTCCTCCGAAAGGATTCCGCTTGTCCCGGCGCACCTGGTGTAGTATGTCATTCAACGTGTGGAGGAGCTTGTTCCACAAAAGCGAGAACTCATCCACAATAATCATGTCAGCATTACGAATCATCCATCAAAGAATTGTTCCCTCTTTGATTTGCCAATCAAGGTCCAATGACAATGAAAACAAGCTGTGGATGGTGCGGCCACCAACGTTGAGTGCTGCCACGCCACTAGCACCCCACACAAGTATTGAAAATCCACATGCGCGTAGCTTGGCAATCAATAAACGGACGACATGAGACTTCCCAGTTCCTGCAACTCCTGTGAGAATGGCACACAACTGAGGTCGGCTACCCGCAGTGCTAGCCCGACAATGTGTCGATATATCTAGTACATCCTTCGGTTGTTTTTGTTGAAAGTGTGCCACAAAGATTTCAAAAGCTATGCGTTGCCAATGATTTAGGGCATTCACCAAGGTATCGGCAGCTCCGGGGTCATCGGCATTCATAAACGCCTTCAACTCCTCAGCCAATTGGGGATCCATTTCCGCCTCATCAGCAACCACTGGTTCATCCTCACCGGCCCGATGCTTGTCAAGCTCATCCAAATCGGACACATAATTGTTGAAGAAGGCTGCGTCGATTATGTCCTCAGCTCGAAGGACTTCTGCAAGAAGACGCAACCGCTCAACGGAGTAACCTCGAGCCTGGGCGTTGTTCAGTGTTTCCCGTTCCTCTTCCTCATATCCTCGGAATAGCCCACGAAGGATACACTCCTCCATGTTGGTTTTCGACACATTGTCCTTCGAAAAGAATCGCTGTTCGTGGTCTTCTTTCGTGAAGGGCTGGGAGAGGAGAATCTTTTGTAAGAAATACTTTTCTGCGTCCTCACCGTACGGAAGGTAGAAATTCCACCTTGGAATGGCAGTGCGCCGGCGCAATCTCCACTTATTGCCCATGTTGTCTTTAATTTCTCGCTCCATGCGCTCTGGAGGGGACGGCCACCAGTATGGGCGCTCCTTGCCATTGTCAGGAGGATCGGCTTTATACCGATCACCGTCTACCGCGTCGTCGGAATCACTAGACAGAGATTCGTTTGCCATATCCTCTGCCGGATTGCTTGCCAAGGCGCTGGCGTCTGCGGGATTGCGCTGTGTACGACGGTAATATCGGTAGAAGTCAGGGTACTTCAGTTGCAAACCGTCCGGAAGCTCCAAATAGAAATCGTACCTATCTAGGTACCAAACATCTGTAGACGCGTCATCCTCCGGTAGGTGTTTGCGGCGTTTCAAGCGCCCCAACTTAGGCCATGGATCCGTTGGAATCCATACAACCTCTCTACTACCCCTACACTGATGAATGCCGAGCAGCATCATTCCATTCTCCATGCGTCCCAAAGAACGTAGCTTCAGCAAGCGCTCAACGTCAGTGGCATTTGGTGACAGGTGCATTGGGACAGTCAATGATTTTGCAGCTTTGGTGAGATATTTCGCAAGGTACAACTCCCTCCCCAAAGATGTGATCCGCTGCACATTGTTGTGGCATTGCAAACGTACTAGAAGACGACGATTGTGAGGTACCACACAAGCATCTTCTTGTTCCTCTCGGCGGTACAATAGGCGTACACCCTTAGTGTCCAACTCCTCCATATGTTGGGGAACCGTAAACGGATACCCTGACTTGCACTCGGTAGATAAGCGCCCTTGGCCAATGTTGAAACATTTGTTTGGGTAACACTGGTGCACCATATTGCACTCCTTGTATAAACTCCGTAGATATGAAGTGAATTCCGGATCATAGCCATCACTTTCGCGGGGCATTGTAGCGCAGATGACATCATCCGGGATTGAATCTGGTTGGCACCAAACAACACCATTCAGGTGCACTCGGCCGCGCTCTTGATATTCAAAGCGGAACCAATAATCGCGAACCGTTCCAAATGGACCTCTCTTGCCAATCGCTAAGAACTCACGCTTGAAGATCTCGACCCGCTTATGAAATGCGACGCATGCCTCCATATCGTACCCGTCTTGAATTGGCTTGGTGGGCCTTGTGCCCTCCGGATATTGTCCAGGCCACACCGCACCTGCGCGACATCCCTTTTGAACTGCAGCTTGCAAATCAGCCAGATTGTCATTCATTGTCCAAGTAATGAATAGGTCTGCTTTTCCAAGCTCGCGGCTCATTGCAGTGAGGTCAAGATGCCGTGAGGCCCAATAGGATCGTGTCCCAACTAGCTTGGATGGGACATAAGTTCCATATCGATAGTATGGGTTGAGTTCCGCGGTACCTTGATCAACCCCTTCGCTTGCCAAATTCCGATTCATGGAATCAACACCATCGTGGTATGAAGCACGGGCCTTCTTATGTTCGTGTGCGGGGCGTGCTGATGATTGGCTTGGTTGGCTTGGGGACTGTGTGGATGATTCGGCACCTGGACAGGGAGTTGATTGGCTCGGCTGACTGGGTGATTGAGTGGATTGCGAAGAAGACTGTGCGTGATGTGATGAGTGTCGCTTTGGAGGGGGCTTGGGTCCTGCGGAGCTTTTAGCAGCACGCAGATGTTCCGCAGTGATATCCTCGGCGCGATCACCACGTTGCGCTTTGAAATTTTGCTGGTTCCAAATAAGTTGATCCTTCATCTCTTTGCTCACTTGGAAGAAGGACCACCATCGGTCACGGCGCCAGCGCTCATCAAATGCAAGATACCGGGTACGGTAATACGCCGCACATCCAATGCCACACCCAACCGTGTATCCACCAACTCCACCAGGATACAAATCCGGCCAAACGCACGGTTCCAATTTGGGATCGTTGAAATGCAAATACGTGTCGTTCGCCAATGATTGTGCTGCAGCGGTAACGGTCCCCCCTGCACGTTGAAATGGTGCTTGATGCATGAATCCCACTCTGTCTTGGTGAGGGGCAAAATCGGGAATGATGTTCCGCGGTGCATCACACTCCACTGCCCAAGCCACATACTCGTCTTGTAGATGGTACTCCAGGCGTTTCCCGTACTTATCCTCAAAAAAACGTTGTGTCAACGTCCCCATTGTAGAAGCTGCATTCTGTAGGTAGCGGTACAATGTTTCATAATGCGCCAAAAACCGGGAATAAAAGGGGTGAATTTTCTTTAGCAACAGCAATGCTTGGTTCATTTGCCGCGTGTTTTGGGCACTATCCTTCGGCTTTTGATAATCGCGCAGCACATCTTCTTTCATGGTCATAAATCCATATAGTGCATTATAATGCTGGCTAGGCTTGCGCCCCACACCAACGGTCCCAATAGCATGGTGCCACTGTCGATGACGCAGATCCACGTGCTTAAGGGTATTTGAATACAAAGCGGCCAACGCAATTTGCCGTTTTTGATATTCGGTGAGATTCACAAGTTTGGTTGGCACCCTGTAATGTGTCGTGCCATCTAATTCGTACCCATAATTTATGGGATCGTACTTGGCTCGATACTTGCTGCAAACGAGGCATGCATACATACGATGTGGCGAATGCCAGACCGGCGTATCATACACTTTGAAGGCGCCAATACTCGTGGGATGCAACCGAGGCGGAACGCGAAAAGGTGGTCCTTTGTATTGTACATAGTTGGCAAACAAGTCATTTCGGAACTCGAAGATCGCACTAGTAATCACATCTGTGGGTGGCACCCCAAAGAGGTTGGTGGTACGGACTGCACTATCATCTCGGGAAACAAGAAACTTGTGCGCACCAACCGGGCCCCAAAGTAGTTGACCACATCGATGGCAAAGGGCATCGAACAGTGGCGAGTACAAAACATCCAAACCATCAAGCCAATACTCTCGGACAGATTTCAAAGAAATGTGAGATGGCGGCTTGTGTTTCCGGCTGAAAAGCTCTTTCTTAGCGGCACCAACGACCCCCCGCGATCGAGGATGTGAAGCTTTGGCATGTTGCTTCTCCGGTGTATTGGCGTGTCCACCGACAATGCCCTTGTCGCGTTGCGACTCTGGCGTGTTCCTTGTACCCTTGGCGGCTTGCGCTTGCGGCGGGTTCCTTGTACCTCCAGTAGAACCCTTGGCAGCTTGTGCCGCAGAGGTGTTCCTTGCACCCTTGGCAGCTTGTGCCGCAGAGGTGTTCCTTGCACCCTTGGCAGCTTGTGCCGCAGAGGTGTTCGTTGTACCTCCAGTAGAACCCTTGGCAGCTTGTGCCGCAGAGGTGTTCCTTGCACCCTTGGCAGCTTGTGCCGCAGAGGTGTTCCTTGTACCTCCAGTAGAACCCTTGGCAGCTTGTGCCGCAGAGGTGTTCATTGCACCCTTGGCAGCTTGTGCCGCAGAGGTGTTCCTTGCACCCTTGGCAGCTTGTGCCGCAGAGGTGTTCCTTGCACCCTTGGCAGCTTGTGCCGCAGAGGTGTTCCTTGCACCCTTGTCAGCTCATGCTTGTGAGGTTTTCCTTGCACCCTTGGCAGCTTGCGCTTGTGCCGTGTTAAGACTTGCCATGGATGATGACTGCAGTCCACGCTTCGCCCGCTTGTTGAACCGCTTCATGAGTGTCTGCCGCATACTAGCATGGCGACGGCGAATGGTTGGTGGCGCAATTTGGGGGTGCCGCGCAATGAAGTCCCCAACATCGAAGTCTACGTCGGCTTCCAAACATTGTTGCAACTCTTGTTCCCAGCGATTGGACATGGACAGTATGAACGTAACTCGGTTAAGAGTACACGTATATTCCAAATCCAACCGCGAAGAACAGAGCACACAATGAAAGAAAAGGGTCCTGTAGCAGAAGAAGTAGAGGGAAATGCAAATGTATTGGTCCAATGCACATCTCACAACGCAACACCACAGTACCCATGTTCCATGTCCCATTTCCCACTATCCCATGCCATGATGCCACAATCATGACCTACATGGTGTCACATTCATTACCTATTATGCTCGCCATGGTCCCATGTCCCTTGTCCCGAAATCCCATGATCCACCAATCATTACCTACATGATGCCCATTACCTATTATGCTCGCCATGGTCCCATGTCCCTTGTCCCAAAATCCCATGATCCACCAATCATTACCTACATGATGCATCAATCATTACTTACTATGGTCCCCTGTCCCGGCTTCTAAACATTATTGCAACCCTTGTTACCAGCAATTGGATTCGTCATGGAGGGTATGAACGTAACTCGATTAAGAGTACACGTATACTCCAAATCCAACCGCGCAGAACAGAGCACACAATGAAAGAGAAGGGTCCCGCAGCAGAAGAGGTAGAGGGAAAAAGTAACTAGGCTCTAGGATAGCCACCATACCATACCATCAGCACGCGTCAAACGACTTTTGTATAGCGCCTCGTCTTGCGGAATCTGGCGCTCACAGCATGGATGGTTTGATCACCCCGGATTTGTTGATGAAAGAACCTAGTGCACAAGTTCAGCACGCAACAAACGACTTTCGTATAGCGCCTCGTCTTGCGGAATCTGGCGCTCACAGCATGGACGGTTTGATCACCCCGGACTTTTTGATGAAGGAACCTAGTGCACAAGTTCAGCACGCAACAAACGACTTTTGTATAGCGCCTCGTCTTGCGGAATCTGGCGCTCATAGCATGGAGGATTTGCTCACCCTAAACTTTTCGATGAAAGAACCTAGTGCACAAGTTCAGCACGCAACAAACGACTTTTGTATAGCGCCTCGTCTTGCGGAATCTGGCGCTCACAGCATGGAGGATTTGATCACCCCGGACTTTTCGATGAAAGAACCCAGTGCACAAATTCAGAACGCAACAAACCACTTTTGTATAGCGCTTCGTCTTACGGAATCTGGCGCTCATAGCATGGAGGATTTGATCACCCTGAACTTTTCGATGAAAGAACCTAGTGCACAAGTTCAGCTTGCAACAAAGGACTTTTGTATAGCGCCTCGTCTTGCGGAATCTGGCGCTCATAGCATGGACGGTTTGATCACCCCGGGTTTTTTGATGAAAGAACCTAGTGCACAAATTCAGCACGCAACAAACGACTTTTGTATAGCGCCTCGTCTTGCGGAATCTGGCGCTCATAGCATGGACGGTTTGATCACCCTGGAATTTTCGATGAAAGAACCTAGTGCACAAGTTCAGCACGCAACAAACGACTTTTGTATAGCGCCTCGTCTTGCGAAATCTGGCGCTCATAGCATGGAGGATTTGATCACCCTGAACTTTTCGATGAAAGAACCTAGTGCACAAGTTCAGCACGAAAAAAACGACTTTTGTATAGCGCGTCGTCTTGCGGGATCTGGCGCTCATAGCATGGACGGTTTGATCACCCCGGACTTTTTGATGGTTGCCATTTTCCATGGGCCAAAATGCATCACCACGGGCTCAAAATGGGCTAAAAACACTTGTTTGAGCATCCAAAATGGTCTAGGATCACTTTTGGAAAAACGCGTTTTTGACCCATTTTTGACGCATTTTTGGTCTTGAAACGGCCCATTTTCAAGGCATTTTGGGATTTTCCATGGCCCAAAACGCGCCACCACGGGCTCAAAACGGGCCAAAAACACGTGTTTGAGCATCCCAAGTGGTCCGGGAACAACTTTGGAAAAAATCATTTTTTTCGCCCCGGGGACCCTGGTGGACCCACCTTTGGCCCCCACCGTGCGTGGGCTGGCCGGCCCTCCGGCTGCACCAAGTGACCACTGGTACGGGGGTCTACGTGGATCGTTGGGCGATTCTGAGGCTTGAAATCCATAAAAAGTGGGGGGTTGCGGGTGGACTAGGTGCCCTCGGAATCGGATTTTGAGCCACGTAGCCCAAGATACGGTCCTTGCTTGGTTTCGGGGGGTTGGTGCATATTGCGCCGTTTTTGGGGCTTTTTGGCACCTTTTTGGGCCGTTTCTCGGACATATCGTGGAGTTGAAGGGCACTGGAGGGCTCTTTGACACAATGAAGTCAACCCGCACGTGGTGTGTGGCCACCGTTTTCCTTCGTTTGGCTGTTTTGACTAGGTTTGGGGGCCATTTTGGGCCAAAAAAGGCTGTTTTGGGGCACAAAACAGCGCAGATTTGGGAGGGCACCTCCCGACTTGGCGCCACCGCCCCGGGCCGCCACCGGTGAGTTTTTTGCTCAAAACTTCGATTTGGCAAGGCCACCACCTAGGCTCCAAGATGGCCACATGGGGAAAAGATCCGAAGCGTTGGGACGGAGCAATGGCCAAAACGGCAAGGAGACGTGTTGTTGTTGTTGCTGCTTGTTGCTTGTTGTTGCTTGTTGTTAGCTAAATTTAAGGGGAGAGGGGTGTAGTAATGTATATATATATATCCTCTAATCTACACCCCTCTCCCAACTCTAGGTGGCTCCACCACACGGCTCTAAGGTACGTGCGAAGGGCACAAAGTGGTGCATACATGTGGTGGAAGGGGCTAAACTCGGTCAAAACGGGCTCAAAACGGGCTAAAAACACTTTTTTGAGCACCCCAAATGGTCCGGGATCACTTTTGGAAAAACGCGTTTTTGACCCATTTTTGACCCATTTTTGGTCTCAAAATGGCCCATTTTCAAGGCATTTTGGGATTTTCCATGGGCCAAAACGCGTCACCACGGGCTCAAAATGGGCTAAAACCACTTGTTTGAGCATCATAAATGGTGCAGGATCATTTTTGGAAAAACGCGTTTTTGACCCATTTTGACCCATTGTTGGTCCCAAAACGGCCCATTTTCAAGGCATTTTGGGATTTTCCATGGCCCAAAACGCGCCACCACGGGCTCCAAACGGCCTAAAAACACTTGTTTGAGCATCCCAAGTGGTCTAGGAACAACTTTGGAAAAAATCATTTTTTTCGCCCCGGGGACCCTGGTGGACCCACCGTTGGCCCCCACTGTGCGTGGTTGGCCGGCCCTCCGGCTGCACCAAGTGACCACTGGTACGGGGGTCTACGTGTCTCGTTGGGCCATTCTGAGGCTTGGAAACCATAAAAAGTGGGGGGTTGCGGGTGGACTAGGTGCCCTCGGAATTCGTTTTGGAGCCACGTAGTCCAAGATACGGCCCAATCTTGGTTTCGGGGTGCTGGTGCACATGGCGCAGTTTTTGGGGCTTTTTGGCGCCTTTTTGGGCCGTTTCTCGGACATATCGTGGAGTTAGAGGGCACCAAAGGTCCCTTGGTCACGAGAAAGTCAAGCCGCACGTGCCTGTAGCAGCCGTTTGCCTTCGTTTGGCTGTTTTGAACCCTTACTAGGGATGTTTTGGGCGAAAAATGGCTGTTTTTGGCCCAAAACTGCGCAGATTTGGGAGGGCACCTCCCACCTTGGCGCCACCGCCCCGGGCCGCCACCGGTGAGTTTTTGGCTGAAAACTTGGATTTGGCAAGGGCACCACCTAGGCTCTGGGATGGCTAAGGTAGAGTCAGGCCGGAGGCGTTGGAAAGGTGCAATGGCCAAAACGGCACGGAGACGTGTTGTTGTTGCTTGCTTGCTTGCTTGTTAGCTAAATTTAAGGGGAGAGGGGTGTAGTAATATATATATATATATATATATATATATATATATATATATCCTTTAATCTACACCCCTCTCCTGACTCTAGGTGGCTCCACCACACGGCTCTAAGGTACGTGCGAAGGGCACAAAGTGGTGCATACATGTGGTGGAAGGGGCTAAACTCGGTCAAAACGGCGTCAAAATGGGCTAAAAACACTTGTTTGAGCATCCCAAATGGTCCAGAATCACTTTTGGAAAAACGCGTTTTTGACCCATTTTTGACCCACTTTTGGTCCCAAAATGGCTCATTTTCGAGGCATTTTGGGAATTATCATGAGCCCCAACCCGTCGCCACGGGCTGAAAATGGGCTAAAACCACTTGTTTGAGGATCATAAATGGTCCAGGATCATTTTTGGAAAACGCGTTTTTGACCCATTTTGGACCAGTTTTGGTCCCAAAACGGCCCAATTTTAAGGCATTTTGGGATTTTCCTTGGCCCAAAACGCGCCACCACGAGCTCAAAACCGGCTAAAAACACTTGTTTGAGCATCCCAAGTGGTCTAGGAACAACTTTGGAAAAAATGATTTTTTTCGCCTCGGGGACCCTGGTGGACCCACCGTTGGCCCCCGCCGTGCGCGAGCCGGGCTGCCCTCCGCCTCCACCAAGTGACCACTGGTACGGGGGTCTAGGTGGCTCGTTGGGCCATTCTGAGGCTTGGAAACCATAAAAAGTGGGGGGTTGCGGGTGGACTAGGTGCCCTCGGAATTCGGATTTGAGTCACGTAGCCCAAGATACGGCCCGTGCTTGGTTTCGGGGTGATGGTGCACATTGCGCAGTTTTTGGGGCTTTTTGGGGCCTTTTTCTGGCCGTTTCTCGGACATATCGTGGAGTTAGAGGGCACCAAAGGTCCCTTGGTCACGAGAAAGTCAAGCCGCACGTGGAGTGTAGCAGCCGTTTGCCTTCGTTTGGCTGTTTTGAGACCTTACTAGGGCTGTTTTGGGCGAAAAATGGCTGTTTTTGGCCCAAAACTGCGCAGATCTGGGAGGGCACCTACCGACTTGGCGCCCCCGCCCCGGGCCGTCACCGGTGAGTTTCCGGCTCAGAACTTGGATTTGGCAAGGGCACCACGTAGGCTGTAGGATGGCTAAGATCAAGTCAGGCCCGAGGCGTTGGGAAGGAACAATGGCCAAAACGGCACGGAGACGTGTTGTTGTTGTTGCTTGTTAGCTAAATTTAAGGGGAGAGGGGTGTAGTAATATATATATATATATATATATCCTCTAATCTACACCCCTCTCCCAACTCTAGGTGGCTCCACCACACGGCTCTAAGGTACGTGCGAAGGGCACAAAGTGGTGCATACATGTGGTGGAAGGGGCTAAACTCGGTCAAAACGGGCTCAAAATGGGCTAAAAACACTTGTTGGAGCATCGCAAATGGTGTAGGATCACTTTTGGAAAAACGCCATTTTGACCCATTTTTGACCCATTTTTGGTCCCAAAATGGCCCATTTTCAAGGCATTTTGGGATTTTCCATGAGCCAAAACCCGTCGCCACGGGCTCAAAATGGGCTAAAACCACTTGTTTGAGCATCATAAATGGTCCAGGATCATTTTTGGAAAAACGCGTTTTTGACCCATTTTTGACCCATTGTTGGTCCCAAAACGGCCCATTTTCAAGGCATTTTGGGATTTTCCATGGCCCAAAACGCGCCACCACGGGCTCAAAATGGCCCAAAAACACTTGTTTGAGCATCCCAAGTGGTCTAGGAACAACTTTGGAAAAAATCATTTTTTTCGCCCTGGGGACCCTGGTGGACCCACCGTTGGCCCCCACTGTGCGTGGGCTGGCCGGCCCTCCGGCTGCACCAAGTGACCACTGGTACGGGGGTCTACGTGTCTCGTTGGGCCATTCTGAGGCTTGGAAACCATAAAAAGTGGGGGGTTGCGGGTGGACTAGGTGCCCTCGGAATATATATATATATATATATATATATATATATATATATATATATATATATATATATATATATATATATATATATATATATATATATATATATATATATATATATATATATATATATATATATATATATATATATATATATATATATATATATATATATATATATATATATATATATATATATATATATATATATATATATATATATATATATATATGTGTGTATATATGTATATATATATATATATATATATATATATATATATATATATATATATATATATATATATATATATATATATATATATATATATATATATATATATATATATATATATATATATATATATATATATATATATATATATATATATATATATATATATATATATATATATATATATATATATATATATATATATATATATATATATATATATATATATATATATATATATATATATATATATATATATATATATATATATATTTCTACACCCCTCTCCCCTTAAATTTAGCTAACAAGCAACAAGCAACAACAACAAGCAACACGTCTCCGTGCCGTTTTGGCCATTGCACCTTCCCAACGCCTCGGGCCTGACTCCACTTTAGCCATCCTAGAGCCTAGGTGGTGCCCTTGCCAAAACAAGGTTTTGAGCCAAAACCTCACCGGTGGCGGCCCGGGGTGGTGGCGCCAAGTCGGGAGGTGCCCTCCCAAATCTGCGCAGTTTTGGGCCAAAAACAGCCATTTTTCGCCCAAAACAGCCCTAGTAAGGGTGCAAAACAGCCAAACGAAGGCAAACGGCTACTACACTCCACGTGCGGCTTGACTTTCTCTTGACCAACGGACCTTTGGTGCCCTCCAACTCCACGATATGTCCGAGAAACGGCCCAAAAAGGCGCCAAAAAGCCCCAAAAACTGCGCAATGTGCACCAGCACCCCGAACCAAGAACGGGCCGTATCTTGCGCTACGTGGCTCAAAAACGAATTCTGAGGGCACCTAGTCCACCCGCAACCCCCCACTTTTTATGGTTTCCAAGCCTCAGAATCGCCCAACGAGACACATAGACCCCCATACCAGTGGTCACTTGGTGCAGCCGGAGGGCCGGCTGGCCCACGCACAATGGGGGCCAACGGTGGGTCCACCAGGGTCCCCGGGGCGAAAAAATTGAATTTTTCCAAAGTTGTTCCTAGACCACTTGGGATGCTCAAACAAGTGTTTTTGGCCCGTTTTGAGCCCGTGGTGGCGCGTTTTGGGCCATGGAAAATCCCAAAATGCCTTGAAAATGGGCCGTTTTGGTACCAACAATGGGTCAAAAATGGGTCAAAAACGCGTTTTTCCAAAAATGATCCTGGACCATTTGGGATGCTCAAACAAGTGTTTTTAGCCCATTTTGAACCCGTGGCGACGTGTTTTGGCTCCTGGAAACTCCCAAAATGCCTTGAAAATGGGCCATTTTGGGACTAAAAATGGGTCAAAAATGGGTCAAAAACGCGTTTTTCTTAAAGTGATCCCGGACCATTTGGGATGCTCAAACATGTGTTTTTAGCCCGTTTTGAGCCCGTTTTGACCGAGTTTAGCCCCTTCCACCACATGTATGCACCACTTTGTGGCCTTCGCACGTACCCTAGAGCCGTGTGGTGCAGCCACCTAGAGTTGGGAGAGGGGTGTAGATTGGAGGATATATATATATATATATATATATATGTATATATATATATATATATATATATATATATATATATATATATATATATATATATATATATATATATATATATATATATATATATATATATATATATATATACATATATATATATATATATATATATATATATATATATATATATATATATATATATATATATATATATATATATATATATATATATATATATATATATATATATATATATATATATATATATATATATATATATATATATATATATATATCCTCCAATCTACACCCCTCTCCCAACTCTAGGTGGCTCCACCACACGGCTCTAAGGTACGTGCGAAGGGCACAAAGTGGTGCATACAAGTTGTGGAAGGGGCTAAACTCGGTCAAAACGGGCTCAAAACGGGCTAAAAACACTTGTTTGAGCATCCCAAATGGCCCGGGATCACTTTTGGAAAACGCGTTTTTGACCCATTTTTGACCCATGTTTGGTCCCATTTTCAAGGCATTTTGGGATTTTCCATGAGCCAAAACCCGTCGCCACGGACTCAAAATGGGCTAAAACCAGTTGTTTGAGCATCACAAATGGTCCAGGATCATTTTTGGAAAAATGCGTTTTTGACCCATTTTTGACCCATTGTTGGTCCCAAAACGGCCCATTTTCAAGGCATTTTGGGATTTTCCATAGCCCAAAACACGTCACCACGGGTTAAAATGGCCTAAAAACACTTGTTTGAGCATCCCAAGTGGTCTAGGAACAACTTTGGAAAAATTCATTTTTTTCGCCCTGGGGACCCTGGTGGACCCACCGTTGGCCCCCACTGTGCGTGGGCTAGCCGGCCCTCCGGCTGCACCAATTGACCGCTGGTACGGGGGTCTACGTGTCTCGTTGCACGATTCTGAGGCTTGGAAACCATAAAAAGTGGGGGGTTGCGGGTGGACTAGGTGCCCTCGGAATTCGGTTTTGAGCCACGTAGCGCAAGATACGGCCCGTTCTTGGTTTCGGGGTGCTGGTGCACATTGCGCAGTTTTTGGGGCTTTTTGGCGCCTTTTTGGGCCGTTTCTCGGACATATCGTGGAGTGAGAGGGCAACAAAGGTCCCTTGGTCACGAGAAAGTCAAGCCGCACGTCGAGTGTAGGAGCCGTTTGCCTTCGTTTGGCTGTTTTGAACCCTTACTAGGGCTGTTTTGGGCAAAAAATGGCTGTTTTTGGCCCAAAACAACGCAGATTTGGGAGGGCACCTCTCGACTTAGCGCCACCGCCCCGGGCCGCCACCGGTGAGTTTTTGGCTCAAAACTTGGATTTGGCAAGGGCACCACCTAGGCTCCAAGATGGCTACATGGACAAATGATCCGAAGCGTTGTGACGGAACAATGGCCAAAACGGCACGGAGACGTGTTGTTGTTGTTGCTTGTTAGCTAAATTTAAGGGGAGAGGGGTGTAGTAATATATACATATATATATATATATATATATATATATATATATATATATATATATATATATATATATATATATATATATATATATATATATATATATATATATATATATATATATATATATATATATATATATATATATATATATATATATATATATATATATATATATATATATATATATATATATATATATATATATATATATATATATATATATATATATATATATATATATATATATATATATATATATATATATATATATATATATATATATATATATATATATATATATATATATATATATATATATATATATATATATATATATATATATATATATATATATATATATCCTCCAATCTACACCCCTCTCCCAACTCTAGGTGGCTCCACCACACGGCTCTAAGGTACGTGCGAAGGGCACAAAGTGGTGCATACATGTGGTGGAAGGGGCTAAACTCGGTCAAAGCGGGCTCAAAACGGGCTAAAAACACTTGTTTGGGCATCCCAAATGGTCCGAGATCACTTTTGGAAAAACGCGTTTTTGACCCATTTTTGACCCACTTTTGGTCCCAAAATGGCCCATTTTCAAGGCATTTTGGGATTTTCCATGAGCCAAAACCCGTCGCCACGGGCTCAAAATGGGCTAAAACCACTTGTTTGAGCATCATAAATGGTCCAGGATCATTTTTGGAAAAACGCGTTTTTGACCCATTTTTGACCCATTGTTGGTCCCAAAACGGCCCATTTTCAAGGCATTTTGGGATTTTCCATGGCCCAAAACGCGCCACCAAGGGCTTAAAACGGCCTAAAAACACTTGTTTGAGCATCCCAAGTGGTCTAGGAACAACTTTGGAAAAATTCATTTTTTTCGCCCCGGGGACCCTGGTGGACGCACCGTTGGCCCCCATTGTGCGTAGGCTAGCCGGCCCTCCGGCTGCACCAAGTGACCACTGGTATGGGGGTCTACGTGTCTCGTTGGGCGATTCTGAGGCTTGGAAACCATAAAAAGTGGGGGGTTGCGGGTGGACTAGGTGCCCTCGGAATTCGGTTTTGAGCCACGTAGCGCAAGATACGGCCCGTTCTTGGTTTCGGGGTGCTGGTGCACATTGCGCAGTTTTTGGGGCTTTTTGGCGCCTTTTTGGGCCGGTTTCTCGGACATATCGTGGAGTGAGAGGGCAACAAAGGTCCCTTGGTCACGAGAAAGTCAAGCCGCACGTCGAGTGTAGGAGCCGTTTGCCTTCGTTTGGCTGTTTTGAACCCTTACTAGGGCTGTTTTGGGCAAAAAATGGCTGTTTTTGGCCAAAACAACGCAGATTTGGGAGGGCACCTCTCGACTTAGCGCCACCGCCCCGGGCCGCCCCGGTGAGTTTTGGCTCAAAACTTGGATTTGGCAAGGGCACCACCTAGGCTCCAAGATGGCTACATGGACAAATGATCCGAAGCGTTGTGACGGAACAATGGCCAAAACGGCACGGAGAAGTGTTGTTGTTGTTGCTTGTTAGCTAAATTTAAGGGGAGAGGGGTGTAGTAATATATACATATATATATATATATATATATATATATATATATATATATATATATATATATATATATATATATATATATATATATATATATATATATATATATATATATATATATATATATATATATATATATATATATATATATATATATATATATATATATATATATATATATATATATATATATATATATATATATATATATATATATATATATATATATATATATATATATATATATATATATATATATATATATATATGTATATATATATATATATATATATATATATATATATATATATATATATATATATATATATATATATATATATATATATATATATATATATATATATATATATATATATATATATATATATATATATATATATATCCTCCAATCTACACCCCTCTCCCAACTCTAGGTGGCTCCACCACACGGCTCTAAGGTACGTGCGAAGGGCACAAAGTGGTGCATACATGTGGTGGAAGGGGCTAAACTCGGTCAAAGCGGGCTCAAAACGGGCTAAAAACACTTGTTTGGGCATCCCAAATGGTCCGAGATCACTTTTGGAAAAACGCGTTTTTGACCCATTTTTGACCCACTTTTGGTCCCAAAATGGCCCATTTTCAAGGCATTTTGGGATTTTCCATGAGCCAAAACCCGTCGCCACGGGCTCAAAATGGGCTAAAACCACTTGTTTGAGCATCATAAATGGTCCATGATCACTTTTGGAAAAACACAACTTTGACCCATTTTTGACCCATTGTTGGTCCCAAAACGGCCCATTTTCAAGGCATTTTGGGATTTTCCATGGCCCAAAACGCGCCACCAAGGGCTTAAAACGGCCTAAAAACACTTGTTTGAGCATCCCAAGTGGTCTAGGAACAACTTTGGAAAAATTCTTTTTTTCGCCCCGGGGACCCTGGTGGACGCACCGTTGGCCCCCATTGTGCGTAGGCTAGCCGGCCCTCCGGCTGCACCAAGTGACCACTGGTATGGGGGTCTACGTGTCTCGTTGGGCGATTCTGAGGCTTGGAAACCATAAAAAGTGGGGGGTTGCGGGTGGACTAGGTGCCCTCGGAATCGGACTTTGAGCCAGATAGCCCAAGATACGGCCCGTTCTTGGTTTCGGGGTGCTGGTGCACATTGCGCAGATTTTGGGGCTTTTTGGCGCCTTTTTGGGCCGTTTCTCGGACATATCGTGGAGTTAGAGGGCACCAAAGGTCACTTCGTCACCAGAAAGTCAAGCCGCACGTGGAGTGTAGCAGCCGTTTGCCTTCGTTTGGCAGTTTTGCACCCTTACTAGGGCTGTTTTGGGCGAAAAATGGCTGTTTTTGGCCCAAAACTGCGCAGATTTGGGAGGGCACCTCCCGACTTGGCGCCACCGCCCCGGGCCGCCACCGGTGAGTTTTTGGCTCAAAACTTGGATTTGGCAAGGCCACCACCTGGGCTGTAGGATGGCTAAAGTAGAGTCAGGCTCGAGGCGTTGGGAAGGTGCAATGGCCAAAACGGCACGGAGACGTGTTGTTGTTGTTGCTTGCTTGCTTGTTAGCTAAATTTAAGGGGAGAGGGGTGTAGTAATATATATATATATATATATATATATATATATATATATATCCTCCAATCTACACCCCTCTCCCAACTCTAGGTGGCTCCACCACACGGCTCTAAGGTACGTGCGAAGGGCACAAAGTGGTGCATACATGTGGTGGAAGGGGCGAAACTCGGTCAAAACGGGCTCAAAATGGGGTAAAAACACTTGTTTGGGCATCCCAAATGGTCCGAGATCACTTTTGGAAAAACGCGTTTTTGACCCATTTTTGACCCATTTTTGGTACCAAAATGGCCCATTTTCAAGGCATTTTGGGATTTTGCATGAGCCAAAACCCATCGCCACGGGCTCAAAATGGCTTAAAACCACTTGTTTGAGCATCATAAATGGTCCAGGATCACTTTTGGAAAAACGCGTTTTTGACCCATTTTTGACGCATTGTTGGTCCCGAAACGGCCCATTTTCAAGGCATTTTGGGATTTTCCATGGCCCAAAACGCGCCACCACGGGCTCAAAACGGCCTAAAAACACTTGTTTGAGCATCCCAAGTGGTTTGGGAACAACTTTGGAAAAAATCTTTTTTTCGCCCTGAGGACCGTGCGGACCCACCGTTGGCCCCCACGGTGCGTGGGCTGGCCGGCCCTCCGGCTGCACCAAGTGACCACTGGTACGGGGGTCTACGTGTCTCGTTGGGCGATTCTGAGGCTTGGAAACCATAAAAAGTGGGGGGTTGCGGGTGGACTAGGTGCCCTCGGAATTCGTTTTTGAGCCACGTAGCCCAAGATACGGCCCGTTCTTGGTTTCGGGGTGCTGGTGCACATTGCGCAGATTTTGGAGCTTTTTGGCACCTTTTTGGGCCGTTTCTCGGACATGTCGTGGAGTTAGAGGGCACCAAAGGTCCCTTGGTCACGAGAAAGTCAAGCCGCACGTTGAGTGTAGCAGCCGTTTGCCTTCGTTTGGCTGTTTTGAACCCTTACTAGGGCTGTTTTGGGCGAAAAATGGCTGTTTTTGGCCCAAAACTGCGCAGATTTGGGAGGGCACCTCCCGACTTGGCGCCACCGCCCCGGGCCGCCACCGGTGAGTTTGTGGCTCAAAACTTGGATTTGGCAAGGCTATATATATATATATATATATATATATATATATATATATATATATATATATATATATATATATATATATATATATATATATATATATATATATATATATATATATATATATATATATATATATATATATATATATATATATATATATATATATATATATAGATATATATATATATATATATATATATATATATATATATATATATATATATAGATGTACATACATGTATTTGTATATATATGTATATATTTCACTTGGAGGGAGTAGAAATTGAGTAGAAGGGAGTGAATATTCACTTGGAGGGGGTTGAAATTGAGGGGGAGGGAGTGGATTTGCGCACAGCGCTAAACGCGTTCAAACCAGCGAAGCAAAGGGCAACGCTCGCCAATCACACATCTGCCAGTAATTAATGATAAGTGACAGAGTGACCAGAAGCTGAAATTCGAACCGCTTGCGTTAATTAGAACAACAACATAAAATTCATACCTTTCTGTCAGTTGCGGTGGTTTTTTCAGTTACGCGTGTCGCCTGTTCGTGCGCAGTCTTTCGCAGTCTGCTAGGGCCGCAGTCTGCATACCGTCACCGTATTTTGAAGGTGGCACCTTTGAAGGCACCTGAAGTTCAAATGACTTGGTCACATAACATAATATCCCATGTTTTTCAAAACGGACAATATTTCGAATTGGACGGGAGGCTCAATCACAGACATCATTCCTAACTTTGGAGTACCGTCACCTCGGGAAATGGACATATTCCAACTTGCGACCGGTGTCGGCAGCGACCGGCGCCAACCTGCCCTGAGCACGAAGACAGGCGGTGGTGAATTCACAAGTCAATCCGCCCGATTAAAGCAGAAGAACAATTGTCTACTTCCCACCATACCTGTTCCGTTCCGTGAAAATGCAGCTGTGAAACAGGCGCGGCCTTGGTGGGGAGTTTTGGCTTGTCCCAAGCCTGGACACTGTTTCCTAATTTCCAACGGAATTGGCCCAAATATTCCTCTAAAGGGGATTCTCCATTGTCCAATGCTTCGACCCTTGTCGTGTGTGAAGTCTTGGACAACCCCGCGTTGCATCTGAAAAATATCTGACCAGTGCAGACATGTGCAGCTCTGATTGCAATCATGTGCAACAAGCCAGATCTGCTTCTTCGCCTGTGTGCCTTGTCATCTTCTGGTATATGTCCAAGGTACAAAGTCCATTTTTGCCCCCTATCAGGTCATGCCTTTCTGATCTTCTGAAAACTGAGGAATGCGGTGCATCTCGCCAAAACCGCCCATGTACTATTCGTGTGAAGGAACGCTGCAAGGTTTGATTGTGTTTTTGGGCATTCCGTTCAGGATAATCCAGCATCCCGACTCCAGTCGAATGTTATGTTTCCTGGGTCTCCCCATGAACGAAGCACGGCGGCTCCCGTCCCGTCACACCTTGCCTTCAGGTTTCACGGCCAACCCCAAGGATTTTCAGCCTGACCATGGTCGGCCCAAGGCTGTGTACGCTGTACTAGGCATCCTGGCGGTGATGCTAATCTTTGTCACTCTTGGACGACATGAGGGAAACAAATCCTCGGCACGTGCTCTATACGTTCCGCAGGCCATACGAGGACAAGCATTTGGGTTCCCCAGCGTGGCCCCGCAACAACCCCACCAATTGGGCCATTCGCATGTCAAGGCAATCCAGGCGGTTGTCCTTGATGGCGCCAATTCAGGTTACGTGATTTCCTTCCTTCCCCTTCCTTTTGCAATTTACACGAGACTTTCCGGTGTTCAGCTGCTCTGTGGTTGTACTGCGGAAACTTGGCATGAGTTTGCATCCAGTTTTTTTTCATAATTCCTGCACTGAGTCCACAACTTTCGAAGCATCTTGCCATTTCACCCACAGAGTCAACTGGAGAAAAAGGCCTCCGGCGCTCCCAACAGCAAATCCAGGTGTCGAGTGCTGTTGCCGGAAGGGATTGTCTGTGGGTTGCTTTGCTGTCCTTAGTGCGTTTGGTAACAACAACACCGTCATCACTGTTTCCTTTTTCAAGCAAAAGCCCAAACTGAAGGTGAAGACCGCTGAGTTTGTCACCTCCGCCGGCAGGCCCAACCAGTTCCTCACGAACCCCATTCCGCACTTTGTATTCGCTGGGCGGTCCAACGTGGGCAAGTCGTCACTGATCAATGCACTCACGCGGAAAAAAGGCCTGGCCAAGACGTCACAGACCCCTGGGAAGACACGCCTGGTGAATTACTTTATCATCAACGACGAGTTCTTCTTCGTGGACGTTCCGGGTTACGGCTACGCACAGGTCGTGGTGCGGGTTGGGGATTAGGCTGGCCTGACGCGGACCCGCGAATGCTTCCTCTGTGACGCCTCAAGCCCCTCCAATTGGCGGTTGGCCATTAATTTAAGGGCCACCGTGAGCTGATCCTGGGGTACAGAGGGATTTTGGGCAGGGGAATGAGGGAGGGAAGCGCTCGGAATCGCCACTATATCCTTTGGTTTAGTGCTCATGGCATGCCCTTGCTGGAATCGGGTCGGGCAATGCGAGTTTGAAGTCCTCATCGTCCGTCCATTTCCAAGGTGAGCCACACTGCGTCCAACGCATGGGGAAATCTGATTAACACATATTTAATGCAGACGCCCTACATCGCCACCATTTACCAGCTGATGGATGTCAGGCATGACCCCTCAGCGCAAGATATGCAGATGATCGAGTGGCTACAGTATGTTGTTTTCTCACTGCCTGTTACCGTCGCTGCACATGATCCCGCTGATTTCCTCTTCCCTCGGACCCTCGGATGTTATGCGAAATGCACAGTGCCTGAGAAGCGCAAGAGGGGCCACTTGCTATATTTTGGTGGATTTTGCTGTCTGGCCCCCTCTCAGGCGTTAGGAGTTGCAGGCTAGTGCATTTCGTCGACCGCTTCACCCCCCTCTTGTCCCTTGCTTTCGCCCACAGGTACAACGAGGCCCCGTTCAAGCTTGTGCTGACAAAAGGGGACAAGTTATCCAACAATCAACTCAACAGTCGTCTCGCCCGGTTCAAGAAGATCCTGAATGTGGAGCGTTCCGACATGATCGTGACCTCCGCAACCACCGGGCTGGGGTTGAAGGAGCTCCTGCAACACTTGTACGAGGAGTTCGTGGAAATGAGGGGGATGATTCAGGAGGAGGAGAAGGATCGGCAGAAGGCCTTCGGCATGGGTTATGGTGATGACGACGACGTACACGAAGATGAAGAAGAAGAAGAGTATTACGAATCCCTCGAGTGAACACGCGGAGGGAGGAGGATGGGCGAGCAAAGGGCACCAACACACAATGGATGCCGGCGATGAAGAGCGTACTCCAGTGGGGCCCCTTTTTTTCCCATCATTACTTACCATTCATCATTTATCTTGGGTCTGACGCCCCTGTCTTCCCCCTTCCCCTCCTTTCTTACTCGGCCCATTTTCTGGGAAAAGTATCCCACAGTGTTGCAGAACTGAGCCCTGACGGTGCACACTGCAAGGCAATGGGCCCGCCAAGATGCACACCCGGTTCAGCACTTTCAAGTCAGGTTGCATGCAGGAGGCCCCCAGAAAGTGGGAAGGACGGCGGCAGGTTGATCCTGTTGAGCATTTGGGGGGGGGGGCGGATTTTGGGGAAAGAAAGCTTCCAACGTTTTCCTGCGAAAGAAACCTCGAGTGATGAACGCTTTGGTTTCTTTAGCATGCGGTTTTCCGGGCTCGAACAGTTTCTGCCATTTGCCACCCCACGTTTGGAGGGGCAATGGGCCATTGCCCCACCCTCAGGAAAGTACGGGGCAGGCAAGACAAGGGAAGGGCTCGCAATGTTTGAGGTTGTGTGCATTCGCGGGGATGCTCGACGAGGACCTATGCTTGTGCCGGCGGTCGCGCTGCGTCGGTGATGGGGGCCGAGGTTCGATAAACACTGTGGCACAGAGCAGGGCTGCAGGGCAGGGACGCACACGGAAAAACTCTGCTAGCAGCTGTTGATAAAAGCGGGCCATTGTCTGGACCCCATCGGAAGTCATCGGTACGAATTCCGTCAGGGGAACACGGGAGCGTAGAGTTGTTGCGCAACAGCGCTATAGCGCTCCGCAACAGAACTCCGGCGGCTACAAGAGCACTGATGAAGGAATGGGGTCCGTCGTGGATCGACCCCCTGAACACGCCAACAACAGTGCGAACAATAAACAGGATGCCGCCAGTTGGGGCCCTCGTGTCACGTGGATTGATTGATGAGAAAGGTGTTTTGAAAGGAGGCGCTTTATATATGCCACCGCAGGCTCTGGCAGCATGCGGTGACCCCAGACATTCTTTCAGCACAGCACCAAACCCCCAAATGTGTGAGGCTTCAGGTCCTCCCTGCCGCCAGATTAGCTGCCCTGGTGCAGTTGGCGGGTGCGCGTCGAGCGCTGTCGGGTGCGGGTCGGGTGCCGCCCGTCTCGGATCCATGACCCTTCTCCCGAGTCTCCCCCTCAGCGTTTCTGGGCAGCTTTTTTGGAGAGGTCCAACAGGCAGCGAGCGAGGCCCGTCGATCGGTCCGCCTCCAGTCGTCCCCACAGGACATTGGGGCCAGGGGGGTTGTGCCGCGTGACGAGGAATCCCTTGTTTTTTTCCAGAGCTTGTTATCCCCCCTGCACCGCGTGCGCACCGTGCATCTGCTTCCCGCCACCCCCCCCCCCCCAGGGCTGGGCGAGAGACTATTCGTGTGGTATGCGAATCCAGACCCCAGCGCTGACCATGCAGATGCAGAGGCATCCTGCATAGATTGCATGGGATTGCTTTGACACCAGTTGGTAAAAAAGGACAATGCCTGGGAACACTGCTGCGGTTCGCTTTGGCGATGGGCTTCCCGTGGGGCGTCCAGCGATAACTCGTTCTGCCTTTCACATGTTGTGGAGCATTTTGTGCCAGGCCTGGTTGCTCACGTGCGTCTGGGCAGAGCCGCGAGGGAGTTTGGTCCAGGGGACATGGCGGGAACGTGATGGGGACGTGATGGGGACGTGATGGGGATGCGGTGGGGTGACCGTGCCGGGAACCGTGGTGTGGGGACCGTGGAATGGATATGCGATGGGGATATGCGATGGGGATATGCGATGGGGATATGCGATGGGGATATGTTGCGGTGGGTATGCGTGGGGATGCGATGGGGATGCCATGGGGATGTGATGGGGACGTGCCCTGGGGACGTGCTGAGGACGCGGTGGGGGTGGGTATGGGGATGCGCTGGGGATGTGATGGGGATGCGCTGGGGATGCGACGCTGGCGGTTTGAGCAAAGGTGATTTGGTGACTAAATTGACGGCGATTGGCCGTCTACCGGAGATTCCTTCAGGTTTCACGCCATGGACAGAATGGGGTGCGTTTCTGTTTGGTTGGCATCACAGAATGTTCTGGTTGAAACAGGCAGTGGACTTGCCTGCCCTCCCGACCCCTTCTCATTCTTTGACAAGGGTGCGGGCGGGGGCATTTCTACAGGATTGGGCTGAAATGATAAACGGGGATGAGCATCGGCCGGGCGGCGCAGTCACACTGCCCGTGCACAACGCCGGCTCGAAACCCGAAAATCCGACAGTCCTGCTCTCATGGATGCGCAACTGCCAGTCGCGTGACATGTGTCAGCTTTCTGCGTTTCGTTTGCTTCCGCCCGCCCCCCTCCGTTTACGCGTGGCTGTTCAGTTCCTGACGGCCACTCTTTCCCTTACATGACGGACTCCCGTAGTGATCTTTGCATTCAAGACATACCAACTGTTGTGCCCCACATAGTTCACAATTCGCCTTTTTCAAACTCGGTTGTCCATGAAACTGCCACACCCGGGGTCGAAAAAAAGCCGTATTGAATCGATCAAATCAGTGCCCAGCATGGTGGGTTTTTTTATGCTGAACCTTTGCTTGAAATTCCTGGATTCTCCAGAATTCTAGACGAAACCTCCCCTCCTTCAAACAGGGTTGTGAATGATTTGTGATCTTGTGTTTGCATGGGATTTTGAACATGATGCCATAGAGTTGCGCCCTTGATGGTGTATCAAACTCATATGTGTGTGCCCACAGCTGTCAATAAACTGCCAACTACCAAGTGCCATCAAGGAGGGTAGCTGAGCCGTGTTGCATGGTCTGGGCTGGGGGGAAGGGGTATGTCCGCGTATAGAAGGCGCTGTGGACTTGTTGGAGTGTCGGCCTGGGCCCTTCAAGATCCAGGTCCCCACAAGCGACATGTGCGGTCCTCGGCCACTTGCAAGCGGGGGTTTGCAGAGGGCAGTCACCCAAAGCCTCCCAAAAGTGCATGGAAAGGCAATGTCCAAGCAATATGGGACGCTGTTGTCTGTGGCAGCCTTGACTCTCGCTACAGTTCATCCTTACTCGAAAAAAGTGCGCACTGGATCAACGTCCCCTTCGTAAATTCACGAACGTGAAATGCTTGCCACTGTCACCAGAAGCATGCCATCGGCGATAAGACTGCCCAAAACCTCTCGAGGCCTTTGTCCGGAAACAGTAAATGAAACAATTACTGAAACCAAAAATCGAGAACCGTTGCGTTCCATGCCCCCGCAGTGTGCATCGTGCGCCGGTTTGGAGGGCTGCACAGCAGCTTACTGGGTTCCCGTGGGCTTGTGGTCCCGCCAAGTTGCCTGTAGGGGAACAGAGAGGGTCCCCGTGGCCTGGCCGTAAAACAGATGACTGCCAGGGATACTGCAACAGGGAATTGAGGCGCATCGATTCCCTGAAGTATGGGCAGGCACGGTATCCTGGAACCATGTAACTGTGTGTCCTTCCGGAGGGTGCAGGGGGCCTGTCCCCTCTTCGTGCCCCGCCCCCCCCCCCTCCCCACGCCGCCCCTCCTCAGCCTTGATCCTCTTTGGTGGACCCGGATCATGGCACTGCACCGGCGAATCTACCGCTCCCTGCTCCGTTCGGCGATTGCGTACGACTGCAGCCTCTTGACCGCGGCAATGCTGGCAGCCCAGCAGCCAAAGCGCTACGACTTCGAGCGGCAGCAGGTCCCCTTCCAAGCCCTGTGCCCCAGGACTCATTGCCCTTTTGCAGCTGCCCCTCTGTGCAGCTGCCCTCAATGCCTCTGTGTCTTTCACCACCCCTATGCCTCTTACTTCGCGTTGCCCCTCTGCACCCCCGGGGTGATCCTTAAGGAGCCACCTCCCCTGTTCTCTCCCCGACCGCCATGAGGGTGGCGTTGAGGCCTTGGAGGGAGACCCATTAATGGGGGAGGGGGGGCTGCATAGAGGAGATGATACATTCGCCCCAGCGCAGGCTCGCCGCACTGCTGATGCTCCGCGGTATCCCGGGCGCACGGCAGCAATGATTTTCACTGCCTGCCTACCAATCGAATATCGCTCATTGGAGAGCATGGGTCGGTATTTATAATAGGCCCCCCACCGAATCCTGTGGCTACAAGAGTATGTCCCCCTCCAGACTTCCGCCGCATCCACAGCAAAATTTTGAGTGGGAAAGCGATGGAGCATTGACGCAACTATCAGTGCCAATACGGTGCTGAGTCGCCCCATGAATGGTCACAAATTGTCCAGATAGCCGTGTGGCACCACCAAAGTGAGACAGGATGGGCGGGGGGGCCCAAGTTGGTGAAGCACCTAAGCGTGATGTTGGGGTGGGGCACAGTGTGGGCCGCAAATCCAACTGATGAGGGCACAGAGAAGGTAGAACGAAGGCAGGAGATGCCTGAGGCAGGGAAGTATTAGAATGGCCGTACACCATAGGAGGAGCCCCCCCCCCCTCCCGGACCCCTCCCTTCCAGACCAAAGGGACCATCGTGGGAAAAAACGAAATTTACCATTGGGACCATTTTTCGTACTCAAACTTTGCGGTCCCAGATCCCCTCCCCTTCCCCCCCCCATTCTAATACTTCCCTGGCCGGAGGGTGAATCCTTCTTCAGGGAGTGTCTGCCCTGAGTGTCTCCCGGGTGGCCGAGTCCCGCCCCTGCTCCCTCACTGCCCCGAGTCTCCTTGGCCCCATCTCAGTGGACCGCCGTGCCCCAGCGCGACGTCGACCGTGAAATCGAGCTGCTGCACGGCGGCAGCTGTGTGGCGAACCTGCGGCGGCAGCAGGGCACAGCCCGGCGCCACGTGCAGCAGCGGTTCCGGCAGTTCCTCGACCCGCGGTGGACGGCCCTGGGACTGGCCCTCGTGCGGCGGATGGAGACGGCGAGGGAGATGGCCGCGGACTTCGAGGGCCGGTGGGTGTCCGCGGACGATGGGGTGGGGCTGGGCTTCGCGTCGGAGCTGGTGCCGGCTGCGGAGCCCGTCACGGTCACCGGGGGCCAGTTCTACCTCGCGCACCCCGCCAGAGATGATCCGTTCCGTCAGGTGTATGCCCCGGCCCCCCGTGCCCTGCCTCAGAGCATCGCAGAGCGGAGTGACGCTCAGACGCATAGCGCGGCGCAGCGCACACAGCAGCACAGGGCGGCGCAACGCCCAGGCCCATAGAGCCGACGGAGGCGAACACATGAAATGAGATGGGATGAGAAATGCGCACAATTCTCATTGGCCCCGGGTGCTTGGACCCTGCCTCACCTACGGGTGTGTGGCAGCATCTAAGTGCTTCGGAGGTTGCTGGGACTTAGCCCCCATGAAAGAGCATGGCCATGGCCCGTGTAGCTGTGGCCGCCATTCTTTGTTGATGCAGCATAGCACACATCATAGCACACAGTGCAGCATGGCATGCCAGGGCCGACAGAGGCGCACAATGGAACAGAGCAGCACAACACACACCAGTGCAACACAGGACAACACAACGCCTAGGCACACAGAGCTGACAAAGGTGCACAGATGATATCTGTGTACAATTCTCATTCGTGGGCCCCGGAAGCTTGGACCCTGCTCGCCTGCGGGTGTGTGGTGGCATCCAAGTCTTTGGAGGTTATCGGGACTTGGTCCCCGTAGAAGAGTGTGGCCGTGGCCCGTGTAGCCGTGGCCGCCATTCCGTGTTGATGCAGCACAACACAGCGCAGTGCGGCAAGCTAGAGCCGACAGAGGCACACAACGGAACAGAGCCGCACATCACACACCAGAGCAGCGCACGACAGCGCAACGCCTAGGCACACAAAGCTGGTGGAGGTGCATAGAGGAGCAGCGCAGTGCAGTACACACCAGAGGAGCACGCGCGTACAAGGGCAACACAACGCAACACACAGCACAGTAGAGCAACACACCATAGCAACGGTGGGCAGCCACAACACGCGCCGCAAACACCGGCACAAGCCCAACACCCGATGCCCAGGGTGGGTGCTAGACACACCACGCGGGCAACCCACCCATGCACAACCACTGCCGCCAACAAACAAGGCACGCACGCAGGGCACCACTAGAGGCCCACAACCCCACACCCCAACGCTAACACCGCACCCACCACACAAGACAACCAAGGCCACACGAACACACACAACACAGAAGTGATGCCTCTCTGACGCACTCCCGGGAGCCAACACCATCCCGACTACATGGGGAAGTGAAGGCAGCCCAAACCTAAGGGGCCCCCCTAAGTAAGGGGGTCGCCCCTGCGGGGGGTTGGCAGTCGGCTACGCGGTTGACCATTGGGCAGCGACCTAAAACATGTACTGCCCACGAGTAGCTAAGTTCTGTCACCAGGGCCTAGTGCGGGGGCCTTGGGCACGCTTATGAGACACAGCGTCCAAACCATTGGTGGTCAGTGCACACGACCAAACAGGGAGTGGACTCACATCAGTCCCAAGCTCCGAGGCGTGGACAGTCCGGAGTGAAGTCCTCAAAGAGGGAGCCCCTCACCAGCCTAGAACGCACAAGAGTAACAACACATCGCATTCACCACAAGACAACCCCAACCAACACCAGTGACA
This sequence comes from Eutreptiella sp. 'Long Island Sound 2002', assembly GCA_964036045.1. NCBI lineage: Eukaryota > Euglenozoa > Euglenophyceae > Eutreptiales > Eutreptiaceae > Eutreptiella > Eutreptiella sp. 'Long Island Sound 2002'. The sequence continues at coordinate 10,751,057 of OZ038394.1, forward strand.
GGTCAGTTTGCAGATTTGGAGACATGGACAGAAGTGCCCGGTGCCCCTGGTGCCACCCAAATCACAGTGGGACCACCCGACGGGAGGCAGGGAGCGACATGCGCCCCCCCCCCCCCCCCGGCAGCGCACACTAGCCGCGGTGAGTGCGGCAGCAGAAGAAAAAAGAGCACCAAATTGGGAGGAACGCACACAGCAAAGTAAATGGGCACAAGGCCGCCCCACACATGGCAGTGAGACGAGCCCCAACAAGACACACAGCAATGCACAGCGGCACCATAAGGTGCCAGCACTGTAGCAACCACCAAATGCGGCGCACGCCGAGCGAGCCATTAGCAAACAAGCCCCCTCCTCCCTCTACGAGGTGCCCGCGAACTCCACAAGGGTGGGGGCTGCGCCTTGCGCGCCGGGAGGTGCCCGCCACGGGGATGGCAACAGGGCCGTGACCAGCCAACCGCGCGCGGGACAGTCCACGTCGTACGGAGCCGTGAAATACGCGTACGGGGGTGCAGGCGGGTGGGACAGGAGTGGGTGCACAAAAGGGGCACCCAGGAGCGCCAACAGACAGGGGGAGGAGCAGCACTGACACACAGGGCGCGGGAGCCACACCAGGAGGGACGAGGGCGCGAACACAGCAGACAAGGAGGAGGGGCCCAGCAAGGCAGGAGAGGCAACCAGGACAGGGAACCAGAATGGAGGGGATGGGAGAGTGTGCGCATGGGAGGCAGCGACAACAAAGGGGATGACCTGGCCAGCCAGCCCCGTCGCTACCGGGTGCCAGCGCAACCCCTGCTCAACTGGCATCAGGTTGGGGGTGTCTCCCGCAGCCCAGATGGGCTGTTTGCGCAACAGGAGCGGGAGCCCACCAGGGGCAGACCAGCCGTGAGGGGGAAAGGGACATACGGTGGACGGTCGGGACAATGCGTGGAGGAGCAGGGCACCTGGGCCTCACGCACACGGAAACACAGCGAGTGAGCGTCTGGACGGCCTGTGGACAGAGGCGCGTGGACAGCAAAAACAGTCAAGCGACCCCGGCAACAACCAGCACAACCTCAATACGCCAAGTACTGGGCGCCACTGCCGCGCAAACGGCACACCATGCCACATACAGCACAGCCCTGGCACACCAACTACTGGGCTCCGTGAACGCGGAAACGACACCAGCAGGAGCACCGGCCGCAGCGGCCGACAGAAAGCAGCGACCTGACGCAAGATGCGAAGGGAAGAACGGGGGACTGTCCAGGGCCCCGTAAAGAAACAACAACCCGACGGAATGTCACACGGGGGGTCCCACACACCCCCACGCCCCCTGGACCAACCACCCACTTCTTAAAAGACTGGGCCCAGTTCTCTGGGCCTTCGGCCAATCAAACATTGTCTCTGGCGCCTTCGGCGCCATTTACTTTAGACCAAAGTTTTTTCTGGCGCTTCGAAAGTGGAGGGGGGGTATGAATCCCCCCCCACTTAACAGGAGCCCTGGCCTGCGCTCGCCCTCGCCCTCGCACACAGAGTGTGATGCTGGTCGTGAACACGCGGCGGGGCCAAACGATTGGGCTGCAGCTGAACCGCACCATGCGCCTGCCCCCGAGCTGGCCGGCCCTCGCGCACCTCAGCCAGGTCTCCCCCCGCAGCGCCTGCATCTGGTACGGCGGCTTCCTCGACCTCGTGCTCCAGGTGGTCACCTGCTGCGAGCCCGTGGTGCGCGCGTTGGCTCGGAAGGGGGTGCCCTGCGATGCGGCGCTGGCCAACGGGTGGTACTACTACCGCTTCGAGCCCGACGCCGAGGCGTTTGTGGGGGAGGCGGTCCGGCTGCTGCGGACGGGCGCCGCCGACGCCCGGCAGTTCTACTTCTTCCTGGGCAACCACACGTGGGGGGCCGGGGAGCTCGAAGGGGAGCTGGAGCTGGGCCTGTGGACGCGGATCCGCCCCGACGTCCCCGGCGACGCGCCGCCGCACGAAGCGGCCCTGGGGCAGGTCCTGGCCGCGCAGCGGGCCATGCAGAGCGGCCTGCGCGACGCATCTCCGCCGCGGGCGGTGGGCGACGGCGACCCCGAGCAGGACAAGCGGGCGTTCGCGCTGGCCAACGACGACTGCGCGCGCGACTTCTGGTCGCAGATGTACTGCACCGTCCCGAGCAAGCGGGCGCAGCAGTGGGCCTCGCTGCGGCCGGTCTACCTCGAGGAGCTGACGGAGTTCAAGGCGCGGATGCGTGGGAGCGGGGCCGATGAGGAGGAAGAGATGGTGGGGTACGTGTTTAATGCGGATACTAATGATCAGCGCTAGAGGGCAGCCATACGGCGTGTGGACACGGAATGGGCCGTAGCGGACCCTGACTCAGTCCAGGGCTTTTCTCGGAGGCAGTAGCACGTCGTTTCGGGAGCACCGTGCTGATTTCGCAAAGAGTCCAAGAGCCCCGTGGGGCGTTACCCAAGACACGAAGCGGCGGAGCAGAAGCAGCAGGCTGGACTCGAGCCAGCACTTATATGTGCACAGTCCTTCTCTTCTCCCGCTGCTTTTCCTGTGTCATTCATGGCAAACTGCGGCTACAACTGTTGCTATGGTGATCAACTGTTGTCATGCCTGACACGAGGGGCTTGTCTATCTGGGCGAGGCGCAGACCTGCTGCCAGCGTCTGGCCTGGACCCATGAACTGGGCTGCAGTAGGACCCGCCTGCACCTCAGTAGTACCAGCCCCACGCAATGGCTGGCGTGAAGTATGGGGAGGTCGTAGTGGGGGGTCAAAAGGGCCTGAAGCCGGGGTGTGGCAACGACGGAGCGTCCAGACGTGAGGTGGCCCAAGATGTAACAGTAAAAGCGCTTCGGAGGGCTAACGCGGAAGGCAACACTACGTAGTACAACGGTGCAGTCACCTCACCTGTGCTTTGGGTCCGCAAGAGCGAGAGCAAGCGCAGAGCAGAGCAGAGCAGAGAAGGGAAGCCTTGGGTGTCGACCTTGGGTGTTCCGCGTACTTATGCCGTGTGCTCGTGTGTTGGTGGTCAGCGATGTCAGCGATATCGGCCATGTCAGTGAGACGTCGCAGGCCCAGAGCACCACTCGGCGTTTGTGGGCAGTGTCTCGTCGGTTCCGCTAACCGCCGGTGACTGCGTTTCACTACAACGCGAGTAGACAGGCACTACCGTCGCTCTATTAGTGCGCAGCGGCCCGCGGTCACGTATGGGGCTGTAAATCCCGACGTATGGTGCTCTTCCGGGGTTTTCATAGGTACACTCATATATAATAAGTGGTAGTGCTTGGCGAAATGGGGTTCCGCAATGACGGCAACCCTCTTTGCCGTGCAATGGCCGTCCGCTGCAGCAGCGCCGGGCACCTTTCCGCCACCGTGCCGCACATTTGATACGGATCTCCCGCGAGTGCAACACGCGGCTCGCACAATCGACACAGCGGAGGCTTTGACCATGTCTCTGGCCCTGCTGGCTCTCTGAGGGCCCCAAGGCCGGCGTCTCAACATCGCCCCTCAGGAAGGCCCTCAACGAGCTGGGGCAATGGGTTGGAGGGGATGCCAGGATTGGGGGTTCTGGGACTGGCTGTCGTGTTTGCACAGGCAGGGTATTCCCGGATGACACACATGTGACCTGGACGTGGCACAGGGCTGTGAGGCAGCTCGTGAGACGGATCCGACGCGCAGGTGCCACGCATGGGACGTGGATGTGGCACCGCTGCGCCACGGACATGACGCGGATCTGACGCATGTGTGACACGCACAAATAAATCGCTTACATCGACACAGGGCAGACAGGGAACAGTGTCTCTGGGGATGGTGGAGCGAATGGGACATGTTCGGTTGATGGTGGTTGGTTGCTATCCGACACTGCTTGCTGGTGGACTCGCAGCTTTTGCCTTTCCACGAGGAACCCTTCCACGTGCCCAGTGCCCAGCAGTTGGATGACGTGAAGAATGCGGGCCGCAGACAAGGCACAACGGCATCAGAGGAGTCGAAGGCCCTTTGTAAATCCGTAATGCGAATCGGGGGCTGGCAGTGGCAGACAGTGTCTTGTGGCACTGAAACTGAGTGGCGACAACAAGACTGGACAAGTTGTTCATGTTCAGGGCATTGGGAGGTTGTGACTGGGAGGCAAACAGCCCCGATCCCGATCGTGTCTGACAGCCGATGTTCGTCATGTCCCCTTGTTTGGCCATGGGCCCCACCCGCCTTTAGACCTTTACTGGAACAAATTTCTACTTTGCCCAACAGTCCCCCGGCACGCAACGCAGGAAAGCAATCAGCCTGCCAGTCCCTGCGTTACAAGGGCTGACCTGGCTTGCAATGACCGCAGTTGCCTTGTTTCTGTTATACAACCCCCCCCACCCTCTCCCAAAGGGCGCCGCTGGCCCTGCGCGAGCTCGGCTTTGTCCAAACACGGCGACCCTGTCGTTGCGGTCGTTTTCTGACGCAATTTTTGTGGTCAACAATGTAGGACGGCATGTTTGGGAGCCGGGTGGGACTGAGGGGCTGGGGCATGCCTGTGAGGATTTGCTTCTGCTCCTTCAACAACATTCTGCTTGAGACTGTAACCCACTTTCGACTTGTTTAAATGTGAGATGTTTCAGTAAATGTAAAGGGGGCCAAACACCCCAAGAACAGCTTGCCTGTCGTTTGTGCGTAAGCACGGCCTTGTCTCGGTGAGGGACCTCCCTCACGCCTGTCGTCTTCCTGTGTGGAGCCATGGGGAAAGGGGTCATTCCAATTGCACTATCTTCGTTGGACCAGCCTGGGCAATTCTGGGCTTCGAGGTGTTGCAGGCCCAAAGCAGCCTCCTGATGCAATCGACGTTGGTATCTGATATCTAGTTCTCTCAGACGCCCCCCGAATGGCGTTTGTATTGTGCAAGCACACATTTTTCACACAGCGGTGTATTATGACCATGGGATGTGGGTGCATTGCTGTGTTGTATTGTTTGTTGTATATTGTCCCCAACGGCCGCCCATGGGTGCGTGGCCTCACCGTGGTGTGGGGGTGAAACCACGGGGGGTTGCCCTGGGCTACAACGCAACCTGGGGGACGGCCTTGCTGTGGCTAGGCAGTGGCTGGGCCGTGAGGTCGCATACTGTGGGGGAGCCACAATGGTACAGGGTGGGCTCCACCGGGGGGGGGGGGGGATGGCGGGTTGCGAGGGTCGCCCGGGCTTCTCTAGCCCGCTCCAGTGCTTGTCTGTTGCCCCCTGTGCCCTCTAGTTCCCCGCTCCAGCTTTGACCTTTCTACAGGTCCGCATCATGGGAGCGTGGGGTCATGGAGAACTCTGAGGAAGCCTTTCTGGGCTTTCCCGGGTCCTTGCAGCCTGATGGGGCTCTTCGTGGAGCCTTCCATGGGCTCCACTTTGGGTTTGGGATCAGGCTCCGGATTAAATGTGCAGGGGGCCGGTCTGGTCCACCGACCCCCGCTAAGGCCTCTCGCTGTCTGAGATAAGGGGTGGTCCCCGCCAATGTGGTTGGGTTTTTGGCCGGGTAGTGGTCCACGTGAAAGTGGAGGGGCACCACTCCCCGGGACATAGGCATACTCTTTGATCTCAGGGGCGGCCCCCTCCCTAGTGTGGTTGGGGCTCTTCGGGAGAAAACAAGGTCGGGGGCCCAGCCATCCGCCCTCCATGCACACCCTTGGATCGTATGGTGTATGGTTGTATGAATGTTACAGTATCCACCAATGAACCTCAGTATTGTATAATGTACCCCGGCATACCCACAACAAGGGAGGGCTGCCGGGCTGTGTAACAGCCCCGAACCCCTTGATGGGAGGGTCTGCCAGTCTGGCCACCTCTCGCTAAGGGGCCTCCTTCAAGGTAACACACAGCCACCACACACCCAAAAGTAATAAACGTAACTAACTTCCACGCTGTTCCTCATTACCCTACCCAGGGCGCGCGACGCTAGCATATTGGACCTGCCCTACGAACTTCGGTGACGGGCATGCTGGCAGCCTGGCCATCCAAGCCGGGGCGAGAGCGCTGGTCAGCATCACCGGGCCTATGCCCTCCCTAGGCACTCTTGCCCCCGGAACTCCTCATCCTTAGCAACGGGATCTAAACACCGCACAATAGCCGAGGCTAGGATATAGCGCCGCTTTGGGGACGCCAGGGCCTCCGCCCCTTTGGGAACGCCCGGGCCTCTGCCCCTTTGGGAACGCCCGGGCCTCCGCCCCTTTGGAGTCGTCGGGGCTTTGGCCCCTTTCGGAACGCTAGGGCTTCCACTCCTTTGCAAACGCCGGGGCTCTTTGCCCTATTGGGAACGCCGAGGGGCTACACCCGAGTCCTCGCTAGCCATGGGGTGCCGGATGGGGGATAGGGACGTCCGCGGGGGGATGTTGCAGGTGTGTGCAGCCCCCCCTCCCACACAATGGTGGCTACACCCGAGTACTCGCCGGCCATGGGGTGCCAATTGGGGGACAGGGACACCCCTTGGGGGGATGATGCAGGTGTGTGCAGCTTCCCCCACCCACACCGCGGCGGCTACACTGGAGTCCTCGCTGGCCATGGGGTGCTGGTAGGGGATAGGGATGCCCGGCCGGGGGGGTATGGTATGGGTGCAGCACAGCCCCCGTGTGGAGGATACTCCTGAGATTCGGGCCCCACACGATCGTTGGGGGGGCGGCCGCCTACGCGATCTGCTGATGGCTGGTGTCCAAGCCCGGGTCTCTCATCAGCTACCGGGGTCGGCATGGCGCCCAACATGGTGATCATCCCGGGCAATCCCCAACCTCAGGTACGTTCCCAGCCAGAATATGTACTGAGGGGGGGTTGGCCTTACCACGTACCGGCACCTCGGGCAAGAGGGCTGTGTGTTGGGGTGTGGGATCAGGCGATGGACCAAGGCCCTGTGACCCGCGGGCCAAATGCCGCCCTTCGGTAGTACCTGGCAGGCCAAGGGGCCACACCTGTGTGACTGTGTCCCCACCCCCCTTGGGGGGTGGGGGCAGCCGGACCGGAAGTGGAGCCGGATTCTTGCCTCGCCCCCCATCCAAGGCTCCTGGTTGGTACCCGCTACACACGGTCGTGGTGTTGCATGGGTCAAGAGTCCACGGGGAGGAGACGAAGAGGAGAGCTGGAGCCATGATGCTGAATTGTACAAGGCCCGCGGTCAGGGTCCCCCTCATTGATCACCGGTCTAGATCGGTGGGGGCCGGCAGGAACCATGGGGTTAGCGAGCGGGTGTGCCCTACTGAGGGACCGCATCGCCTCCTCCTCCTCCTCCTCGTGTTGTCGTGTAGGAGCCGAGGAATGTGGGTGTAGTATTTTGCATCATATGAGGTGAGGAATGTGGGTGCAGTGCTGTGTTGCTTTACGCAAAGTGACTTTCATGTTGTATCATATGAAGTGAGGAATGTGGGCACAAGGAATGTTGTTCATGCATTGCGCACACACCGCAAAGTATTGTATGTCAGTAACTACTCGAGCCCTAGTTTTGGCCCTTTTCCACAAGTTAATCATTTTTTTAAAGGGCGGGGGGGCTGGAACATGACATACGTTTCACTAGAATTTGCGTGAAAGGGGGTTAGAAAGGGCGTTTGGTCATGTGTGAGGGGTTTGGCCCACCTAGTCTGTACACCACAGTGTGCGCACCTCTTTACCCGCTTGTGGCAATGGAGGACCCCTCATTGTGTGGATGGGTTCTGCCGAGGAGTTGCATGGGTATGTGCATATTTTGCTACATGTAAGTAAGTTTTGTATCTGGAGGCAAACTAGTTATCAGCCCTATGGACCCTGGCCTCATGTGTCTGAGTCTGTGTGGGCCAAAAAGGAAGCCTCCATAGAGGATAAAGAAAATGATAACAGCGTTTGTTGCCAATTGTGTATGCACTGTCCAAGTGATATATCGAAGTGTGGCAGTTGCCTCAGCTTTTCCCTCTTGTAAAACGGTGGTTCTGGTTTTGGGTGGGTTGCGTTGCCGTTGCCGGCGGGATTCGCCGCATATGCTTGCAGTGTGGACGCAGTGCAACAACATTGACACAGTGCCCTGTTCTCTTATATGCACTGAGGAATGTGGGCGCAGTGCTGTGTGGTATTAAAACCTTGAACGTGGGTACGTGGATACTGCATCTCACCTCTTGACGGTTCGAACACTACTTGCACATTCTGCAAAACAGGCGATGCTAGGCACAGACAACATACTTAAGTTTGTCTCGATCAGTCATGTAACGGTTTGTTGACCTGACACACGTGGTGTCTCGGCCCTGACATCACATGGTAAATAGCTCTGTCACGTTCAATGTCGACTGCCTGGGTTTCCATAACGTGTTGTACATTCTATTTCAGCCTCTCATGCATCCTTTTGTTTCTGGCTGTGGCGACTGAATACCCATTTGCCCAAGTTTCGTACCATAGCATGGTTTGTGTGCACCACAAATTCCTGGCCTGCCTTTGCTATTACGTGGCCCTGTCGCTATGAATAAAGGTAAGGGGTATTAGTGGCAGAAGGAAGACGGAGATGGGCTGGATATCAGAACAGGCGCGAAGGACACCTTAGAAAGTGACCACGGTTCTGCCACGGTTGGTGAAGACACTGCCTGACTCCATTGGTTTCGGTGCCACAAGGCGGACATACTGGATGTATGTTATGCCAGTTTTAGGAATAGCAGATGCTGGCCTTGTGTTTGTGCCTCAGCCTTTGGGTCGACGTGTTTATCAAAGCAAGTTGTACATCTCAAGTGGCTTGGAGGAAACACTGTTTCAATGCATACTAACGGGGTCCGTAGTAGTAAGAGGATTCAACTGTGATTTTGGGGGTCTCTGCTGCCTCAGCAGGCAACGGTGGGACGGGAGAGCTTTCAGTCACCTCTTTTGGTGCTTCTCAAAGCCATGCTGCCCCCCCTCCAAGATTGGCCTCTTCAAGAGAAACTGGGTTGTAATAATCCCGTCATTCCTGGTTGTTGCTCTATTTACTACTACGTGTACAGTACTGTGTGTCTTCTCGCCAAGCTGCTTGATGGCACCCAGCGACGCGAATTTCAAAAAGATGAAAGTGGCCTGTACGTACGCCACGCAACATGCCCCTCCCCAGGAGCCGACCTGACCAACAGGCGCATCACACAGCATCACAAGGCACTGGACACCGGACTTACTACATGTCAACCAACCAGCTGCTGCACGGCAGCCAACCAGCGTTTATGGAACCTCTTATGAGTCTCCTGACGCCACAGGTGACAGGTGGGACAAACCTGACTCTCATTTTGATTTAGTCCACCTAACAGGTGGACCTCTGTGCCAGGAGCCATCAAGGTCCCTTTCGTGCCTCTTCTCATGCTTTGACTTGATTGTTTTGTCCTTTTCCGATGCGTGGCTACCGGTAGCAACGGTTGTGGTAGTTGCAACCACCCTGATGATGCAGTCTGTATTTGGAATACTTGCCACAAGTGCTCACTTACTTTCCCTGGCAAATACTTCGGCAGCAGAGCATGGACTGTACATTATCCAAAGGCTTCTCCCTATGTGCACCTGTCAGCCTTGTCATGTGACCAGGCTGACGCCCGAGTAAAAGGGAAAAAAGACAGCGTTTCCAAGAAAGGAGGCACTTTCTGAACCCAAACTCTGTTTTGGAACTTTGGTTGCCCCTCGATCCCAGAATTCCTGACTTCGTGCACAGAGTCTGAAGCCTGGTATTGAACGCCTGCAGACATACACCTGTGATTTGCACGTACAGACTTGTGATGTAGTGGCTCTTCTTGCAGGGTGAACTTGTGGGCAAAGCGGTCATTTTGGCACATCTGAAAATTTAAGTTCCATGGGTGGCATAGGAAGCAAACATACTGATGCTTCCTGGATTCAAGGGTGTGGGAATGTTCGCTGCACAATTCCACGTTGCCGAAGCTGCTAATGCAACACATCAAGGAGGAGGTGCTGCGCCGGAGGTCCGGGGTTGAGGGCATATCCCTATCCCGGTCCAAATCTGGGATAGGTATGTGCCGGTCTCTTTTGAGTCATCGATGAGTCGCCATTTTTCTGGCGTAGGTCCCCCTTCGGACGAGGCGTTGATCATGCTGCGCGCTTTGCGACATCAGAGCTTGCTGTTCCCCTTACCGCCGGGGTCACCGGGTCCGAACGGGCGGGTTTTTGCCATTCCGAAGACACTTGAGAAGCGTAGCCTAATTGTCAATTTGGTGCCGGTTAATAGGGCGATGCCAAAGAAGCCGTAAAAATTTTCGCATGCGCCGCCAATGAAGTGCCCTAGCACCGTACATGTGTACGCGGATGAACATAATTGGTAGGGAAGTATCTGAGGCGACACTACCCCGGAGAACTCCGGCACGGCTTTGCCGTACCGCACCCAATCCGTATGTTGGGCACCCGAGCAGTGGATGCCAAACGCCTTGCTCCCTGGGGTCTGCACTGTAGGCAGGACCGTGCCACGCGGGCACTACCACTTCATTGTCCGGATGCGGTGGTTGCGCCACCCTGCCGCAATGCTAAGGGGAGGCAAGCAGCAGGGAGATGCGCGCGTGTGAGCCATTTATGAGGAAGTGGACGATTAGTAGTATCTGCAACGAAAACGGGCGGGGGGGGGGAGTTTAACAGCAATGCTTGCATTGTCCAGGAGCTCCCACAGGCCATGTGTGTGACCACATAGCCCGGTCACACTCCCGAAAAGTATGAGCATTCAACACGACCAAGCAACATTTGAGCAATATTTTTTTAGATGTGTAACCAGAATCAGTCCGTGACGATCCCATTGACCACGTGTCTAACCACATAGCCCAGGCCCAAACAGACAAACGAACAACATATGAGCAAGTCGCACAACTGTGAAAGGCGCCCCTACTTGGGGAGTACGCCCTGAAAAAAAGAGCGTACTGCCCAAATAGGGGGATACCTAGATTCCGGCATAGCTGCAATAGCAGCTCTGAGCTTCCAAGCTCAGAGAGAGTTACCCTGTTTAATGAACCGTCCACCAAGACCTCCAATGCGGCAATCACTCGGGGGCGATTAATTGTGCGCCCTAACATGCATTTTTTCAACCCCAACAATGGTCCCGGACATACCCCCAAAACCGAGCACTTTTTCAACTTTGGGTCTTTTTTCTTCAACCGCGACACTTGTCCCCACCCTACGGGGTTGAAATTTCGCCTGCTGGGGTGAATTTTTTCTCGCCCCCCCCCCGCCCTGGCTGGTTCGGGCACAAGGGCGCAGCGCGGATGAGCCCAAGAGTCCCTCTACCCCTCATTTCTTGTGCTACGGTCTCTCCTACCAGATATCCTCCGTCCCTGCAATCATGGGAAAACTGCCCACATGGGCACTCTCTCTTTTATAGTGCCATCTTGAGATGTGCACTCTTTGTTTTGGGTCCCATAGGTGCTGAGGTGGCATGGCGTGTGGCGCTGAGGTCACTGCACTGAAAAATGGCAGAAAATGCACAAGAGCGTCATCCCAAATCGACCATCAAATTCAACAAGGTTGCAGTGGGTATACTTGGGCAAGAACATGGGTGGGTACGACCACCCGACCATAGTGGCTGTGCCTATTTCACGGAGCAACTTATGCTTGAACAACATCCACCCAGTACAACACCATTGCAGCCGTGCCAAAATAGCTTTTAGAAAAAATATGCCATTTGCTGGCCATGCCCCATATACTCTACATCATTGGCTCACATGGGTCTGGCACGTATTCGCAAAAAAGGCGGGTGCAAAAAGGAAATCATATGTGAATTTGGAAAACATGCTTGGCGGTGTCACAATGCATGAAAGCCCCTTGTACACGGATTTGAGCTAGTTGCCCAACCACTGTGAATTCTCAAAGTATTATTTGAGACATGATGTATTGCATAATCCTTAGCTTGTTGGAACTATTACTAAGGGGGAGCCTTAAGCGCAGTGCGCGTGCAGTGCGCGCGCAGTGCGCGCGCAGTGCAACTATTTGGGCGCCTGGCCGTACTGGAGACCCATGCTTTGAGATCATAGGGGCATCATCGTTACCCTGTCGCGTAGGTTTTGATGCTTTTTCCACATTGGGGATATAGCATTTTTGGAATTTCACCCAATTTCACCCATTTCCACCCTTTTTCACACTTTATCTCTATTTGCAAGGGCTATTTGGACCATGTCTTTGTGCAGGATACTACCCATCTCTTTGAATTGTGCTATGCCTGTGATTCCAAGCCAAGTCGCATTTGAATTCGCCATCAAATTCTTTGTCCGGCTGGTCGCATCAACTTACGAGGGTTGATGTGGCTGGTGAAGCGAAAGACCCGCCAGAGGGTGAGTAGTTCAACTCCGAATAATCTCGTAGCGGAAATTGCCTCCGCGGGGCTGTCGCCGCAACGGTCGTCGTATTATGTCGACAAAGGTTTCGATGCACATACGAAAGGAGGTAGCCCCGGCCGACTCCCCCTCTACATTAGAGGATGTTGAGGGGGGCAACCAATACGCTTTTCATGGCTGTTCCAGATGTGCATGATGTGTGTTATGTGAAGGGAAGGTAGTTTGCAATTTTCTTGAGCTGGGGCTGTTTGGGTCACCTAATTCTAAGGGCGTTTCCAAGGGGCGTGCCTAGGGGCTCTTCTGGGGGAATATAGTCTAAAAGTAGCGCGCAGTGCGCGCGCAGTGCAAGGATTCCCCCTAAATCGTTCAATTGAGGGGTGAGATTTGTCGGGCGACCACCAGTAGCACAATGACATCAGCCCATGTGGTACGTTGCCTTTTTGATGAACTGCCCCTTTCATCCCACACAAGCCGAACATCCAAGCCAAAACAGGGACTGCAACCATGAAATTCATCAATCTCAGAAGACAATCCCAAAAACGCTCGAGGTGCGTGCCCCTCAGGTGTCAAAATGCATCTGCGAATCATCACAACACACCGCTATGAATATGTCAACTTCAATGGAGAGATTCTGTAGCAAATGCCCCAAAGCAGGGACAGCCATTTCTCTTAGTGTTGTTGTTGCAGTTACCATGAATAAAACCACCCAACAAACAATGACCACTTCTGGCAGCAGTCCATTCGGGAAAGATCTGTGTTGGTCGTGCACTAGCCGTTAGAAATCTTGCACGGTGCGGCGGTTTGACTGGTGCTATGAATGCTGACTTGTTTGAGACTTGTGGCAATTCATGAGCCTGCGTGTGTTGTATGTTGGACTGCTACCACCTTTCGCACAACTCACCTTTGCGATAACATTGCACCCTTTCTCTTTCAGAATAGCCAAAGCTTCATGGTTCCTCAGTTTGTTGTGCCGTGCAGTCTGGGGCACCCTCAGTGCCCGCCCTCTCATCCCCCATCCCTGAAACATCTGAAATAAGCTGGCGAAGCCCACTGACTAAAAACACTCGAGAGGACTCCAAGAATCAAAGATCAGGGCGGTCCAATGCTACGATTGTCCCACAAAGTAGTGCCATAGTGGACATAACACGTAGTGAGGCTAAGCGCCGTTGAAAATGGTGTAACATTTTTATTTTGCTGACCAGCAACCAAAATTGCAAAAACTTTTGCACAAGCAGTGCAAATGAACCCCCCCCCCCTTGGGCGCGAGAGAGAGGGCGCCAGAGAGAGGGAGAGAGAAACAGAGAGAGAGAGAGAGAGAGTGAGGGTAGAGCACAGTGGGAAAGGAACAGAGAGGTGCAACAGGAGAGAAAGAGAAGGGGAGAGCAAGAGAGAATGGAAGGGAGAGAGTAGGAGAGAGACCCACAGAGCGAGAGACCGGGGCTAACCGGCGCAAAGGGAGGTGGTGGGTTCGAGCTGACCAGGGTTCGAGCTGATCAGGGTGGGTTCGAGCTGACCAAGGTAAAAGGGACGCCACGGCGGCACGGAACAGCCGAGAAATGTCAAGAAATGAAAAAGCAGGGCGCTGTAGCGCCCCTGAGCCACAGGCTCGACACGTTGTCACGTGTTGAACAGCCGAAGCAAGACTGGGGCGGCGAGAGTGCGGCCCAAGTGAGGATGACGGAAGCAAGTAGGCATGAATGTGTGGGCGGCATGCGCATGCATGGTGGGGAGCTGAAATGGTATGCGCCACACGCCAAACAGCAATGATTTGTTGAATTGCCTGACAGACGGAGCACATACTGAAATGCCGAGACGCCTTTGCGCCATCCAAGGCGCCATTGCGCCCCTGAGGATTGAGTATGACACGTCCTCACGAGTCAGAGAGCATGTGCATGACAGGGTCACGACCTGTAGGGCAAGGGTTAGAGACTAACCGGCACTGTGGGTGGGTGGTGGGTGCGAGCTGACCTATATGTCCAGAGGACCAGTGCCTATGCACAGTCAGCAACCACCTGGTGTGGTACAGAACTGGTCTACGCTGCAGTGCAGCAAGCAAAACACTGAACAATGTGGTTATGACCATGCGCCTGTGACACGGGGGCGTATGCGAGCCCAGTTTCCGTTGCCTCATGGCCTTTGGGGGGGGCGTCACGACATTGGAGGGGAGATTACAAGAGGGGGGAAGGTAGCTTGTTTTTGCTCAAAAGAGCCCTAGAACCTGTTCAAAACGGCCAAACGAAGGGAAATGGTGTTTACACTTCACGTGCAGCTTGCTTTCCTCATGTCAAAGAGCCCCCTAGGGCCCTCTGACTCCACGATATGTCTGAGAAACCCCCCCAATGCCCCAAAAAGCCCCAACATTTGTGCACATTGGCCGTTGACAGCTTCAAAGGAAGACTTGGCCATATCTTGAGCTACGTGGCTCAAAGTGCGATTCTTAGGGCACCTGGTCCACCCGCAACCACCCACTTCCTGTGGTTTCCAACCCCCAAAATTGCCCAAATGGACGCCTAGACCCCCGTACTTGGGCCCACTGGGCTACGGCAAGCTGCAAGCTTGATCCCAAAAAGGTGGGTGCCAAAACAAGTCAACAAGGTCCACTGGGTGCAAAGAAATGATTTTTTTGCAAAACTGATCCTAGACCACGTGGGATGCCAAAACAAGTGTTTTTGGCCCGTTTTGAGCCCTGGTGGCGCGTTTTGGCCGCCCAAACTCCCAAAGTGCCTTAGAAGTGGGCTATTTTTGGGACCAAAAATGGGTCAATAATGGTCAAAATGTGTTTTCCCAAAAACAATCTTGAGCATTTGGGGTGCCCAAACATTAAAATGTGCCCATTTTGAATCCATTGTGAGCCATTTTGGCCCTGCTAAAGTCACAAAATGCCTTGACTCGGGGCTGTTCTAGGACCAAAAATGGGTCAAAAATGTGTTTTCGGAAAAAATATTCTTCGACCATTTGGAGTGCACAAACAAGTGAAATGAGCCTCCTGGAAGCCCATTTTGAGCAATTTTAGCCCCCCTCAAGTCCAAAAGAGCCTTGAAAATGGGCCATTTTGGGATCACAAGTGGCTCCAAAATGCATCAAAAACATCTTTTTCCAAAAATGACCCTAGTCCATTTGAGGTGCCGAAACGGATGAATAGAGCTCATTTCCAGCCCGACTGGCTCTAATCCACTTTCGAGGGCGGTTTCGGGGGGGAAGTGGCTTGAATCATTCTTCGTGTCCTTTGGGCTCGGTCCCAATCCTGGTTTTGGGTGGTGTGTCTCATATCTTTCTGATGTGGTTCACCGTCTTGTCCTGCCTGATGTGTTTCTACGTGTTGTCTCAATGTTTCAATGAATTGTACGGAACGGGAAAAAAGGAGCCCCTGCTTGTAGCAGTGCGCCCCGCCACCGACGCTGGTGGCAGGCACATGTCCTCTTCGTACTCCTGCCCCGCATGCCGGAGGAGGAGTGCACTGGTGGGAATCTAACTAGCATGTGTAGCATTGGTGCCGGGCGCTCTACCACCAAAGTAGGCGCCCTGTAGCTTCTTTTGGAGACAATGCGCCCAACCTTTCTCTCTTTCCTTTTGAGACTTGAATAGTCACGCTCGTTTGTCCTTCCCCTATCACCCGCACAAACAGCCCTTGCCCTTGGCTGAAGGGCAGCACAGCAAGTTGGCCACGGTAGTGCCAGCGTCACGTAAGCTTGTAGTGTTGACCAGCTGACGAATGCCTTGCTGTAGAGTGGTATGTAGGCTACAGGTTGTGGCCGACAAAATACGACTATTGCTGCATATGCATACCAGGGCGTCATGTGTGAAGCGCTTTGTAGACCTGCCTGTGGCCCGGGGTCCTTAAGCAATAGCCTGGTGCCGAGCTTTGTTTGCTCAACAAAATTGTTGAGGAATTGTTTTGCAGCGCATTATGCCACTACTGGGTAACATTTTTGTTTTTTGCGGGGTGTCACCAGCCGTTGAGTAACCCTTTTTTTTACCCAGTCCCAGGCATTTTTGCGTGGTTACAGATGGAGGGATGTGGGAATTTTGACCTCCCAACGTGCATTGGAAATGTTAGGTCACATGTGTTGCATTTGAGGTAGGCATTAGGGCTCAATGAAATACGCTTCTGTTGTTGGTGCTTATGTTTTGCCAATATGTGAACAAACAACCCCCTTGTCCAAACAACACTGGGCGTTGCCTACCATCTTGTCACTGCAATGCCTGTGCTTTGTGTACTTGCCGAGATTATTCAAAAAGTTTCCGCAGTTTCAAACGCCTTTGCTGTTGTTTGCACAAGGGGGGGGGGGATGCGAATATGTGATTATGGACTGAAATTGAGTCAACCTACTCTGTAACGCCGCATTCTTACCAGCACTGATCCAGCTGTCGAGGGAATATTCTAGTTGGTATCACAAGCAAGACTCTATTGCAACCATCTCCAATTCCCTGTGATGCTCCCCAGCCCTCTAACCCCACAACCCCTGCAACCTTCTCTGATCTCCTTAGTGCCGTCTCTCAATCCCCAACATGAAGTCAATGGCCGCACTTTGGTGTTGCCTTTTAGTTCTCTCTTCAATGCTGCATTGTGTTCGAGGTGTGGTCCTGCATGGAGTTGCTTTCGTGCCTCTTTTTGACTCCAATGAACCAGGAAAATCCTACCCTATGGTACAGAAACACACACTGCACACTTGCTGCACACTTCCCCATTGACAAGAGTATGTCTCTACTGCTTCACTGAGAAATTTGCACATGGCGCTTGTCTACAAGCTTGACTTCCAAGGCTACCGACAAACGGTCCACCATTGCATTGCCACAACAATGGGTCCATTGAAAACAGGGCATTTTGCTAGGGTGAACGTGCTTTGCGTGCGGTTGTGTTGGGTATTGAGCACAAGGAACATGCGGTGGCGTGAGAAGCCCACTGTAGCACCGAGGGGAATACCTACTCCCCTCATGCTCGTATTGTGAAGTTGTTCATGGTAGGATATTGCATCATCAATTTTTTGACGCTCGTGTCCAGGGTTGCGATGATGACCGCACTATAGATGCCGTGTTGGCCCGTTTGCTGTTGACCGCCCCCCTCGTTTTGCAACCCCATTGTGTTGAGTGAGGAGGGCTGTTTTACTACGCACTCCAACGCGTTGGAGTTACTACGTTACTACGTTACTACGCACGCCTGGGCGTAGTAATTTACTACGTTACTGCGTTACGACGCGCTTGAGTGCGTAGTAATTTACTATGTTGCTACGTTACTATGCACTGGAGCGCGTAGTAATGTAGTAACAGATAGTGTCTACAGACTATTCAGCGCCTTCCTGCGGTGCACAGGTGAACGCTGGAGCAGGACCGTTGTTTCGAAGGAGGCCTTCGGCCCCCTTCCCTGATATTGGCACTTCGCGTCTACAACATGTGCACATTGTCTTTAATTAGCAGACCGCGTCCACTTGTAGCAGACAGTGTCTACAGACTATTCACCGCCTTCCTGTGGCACACGGGTAAATTGTTACTACGTTACTACGCACTCCAGTGCGTAGTAAATTACTACGCTACTGCGTTACTACGCGCTTGAGTGCGTAGTAATTTACTACGTTACTACGTTACTACGCGCTTGAGTGCGCAGTAATTTACTACGTTACTACATTACTACGTTACTACGCACTGGAGCACGTAGTAACGTAGTAACAGATAGTGTCTCTTCCTGTGGTGCACGGGTGAACGCTGGAGCAGGACCGTTGTTTCGAAGGGGGCCTTCGGCCCCCTTCCCTGATATTGGCACTTCGCGTCTACAACATGTGCACATTGTCTACAATTAGCAGACCGCATCTACTTGTAGCAGACAGTGTCTACAGACTATTCACCGCCTTCCTGTGGCGCACGGGTAAATTACTATGTTACTACGTTACTACGCACTCCAGTGCGTAGTAAATTACTACGCTACTACGTTACTACGCGCTTGAGTGCGTAGTGATTTACTACGTTACTACGTTACTACCCACTCCAGTGCATAGTAAATTATTACGCACTGGAGTGCGTAGTAACGTTGTAACGTAGTAACTCCAACGCATTGGAGTGCGTAGTAAACCGGCTCTGTGAGTGAGATACACGTTGCCGCCACGGAAGCGCGCTCTTGGCCCCTGGACCATGGCTGTAGCTTCTGGGTATCAAAGCGCTGCCCTAGGTGGGGTAATCTGTGGCTGGCCCCTCCCATGCAAGGGACCGGGCTGCCCTCCCTGTGGGCCACAGTTCCAAAGCCCCATTTACTCCCCCCTCCCCCCCACACCACGGCCTTGTACCAACCCCCCCCCCCCCCACTGATGTGTAGCACTTGGTTTTGGCCCTGTGTTGCATTTCCCACATCAGTGGTCGTGAGCACCCTCCCACTTCACTATCTTGGGCAAGACTTGGTTCGGATGCCAGTGCCGGTAGTGGGAGGCCAACTGGAACCCTTGCTCCACCAGCTGGGTCCCAATATGCAGTCTTGATTACAGTCTTGATTAGGGCTTGGTTTCGTAGTTTTGGGTTCGATTCAAGCTTTGCTGTGTTGTTCGATTTGTCCACCTTACACAAACCAGGACACTCACTGACGGCGTGACAGAGTGGCTTATCACTCTCCCCTCCTTCGCCGGCGACCAGCTGCCCCCGTTCCCTGCTTCCCTGCTGGTAGGCCTCCCCGCCCTGCCCCTCCTTTTTGACCAATAGTTCGGTGGTAGAGTCGAGGATGGAGAGGGACAAAAGAGAGCAGTCACAAAGGCAACATTATGGGAACGATTACTGCGGTCCGCAGCAGACATTAATGGAGTGCTGTCGTGGATCCATGTCCCAGGACATAAGGGCGTGGAAGGGAATGAAAGAGTACTTGAATTAGCAGATGAGGGTCACTTATTGGGCAATGTCATATCCAATGGAGCCCCGTATATCACCGTGGATCGAGAAGGCACAACAGAGCCAGGGAGGGGATGGACTTTGTGGCAGACTGCGATTTAGTGGAGTGTCTCAGTCCTCCTCCCCCCTCTCCTCCTCTTTCTCCTCCTCCATGTTCCACAGGTAGGACATCGTGCAAGATTCGGAGTCAAAAAGTGTGCTATGAAGGGGATGGGTACAATATGGAGCGTGCAACTTGTGAAGTCGGTGTTGGATTCCCCCGCAAGTTCACCTTCGGCGCTTCTGGTGATTTCTCCAGCTGGCGGAGCTGTCCCATCAGAGGGTACGCCAGACGCCTGAGCCGGGTGACGTTTGACGATGTACATGGCGGGGCTCGCAAGAAGTTCATTGCGTACGGCAAATTGCGGTTCCGTTGGCCTTGGCATTAGTGTGTGTGAGTGTTTAAGTTGTCTGCTTGTATTGTGTGTGTGAGTGTGTGTGTGTGGATAGCGCGCTCCGTCTGTTTCGGTGCAGAAAGCGCTTCAACTCTTCACAGGCGGACACACCACTTGATGAAATTTATACTCAGCATGAGCTTTGGTCAGCCAGTGTCGGTTTTTCACGAGTACCGTGTGTGTGTGTGTGCGCGCGTGCCTGCGTGTGTCTGTTTCTGGGTGTATGTGTGGTGTGTGTGTTGTGTCTGTGTGAGTTGTTTGTGCGCAGGTCTTCGTCGGTCGATCAGCCACCGTTTTATTTCGCCCTTCATCCCATGCTCGTCCTGTTTAGCACGCATCATCATGTGTGTGTGGTCCGTGCGTCTCGTACCGTGTATGCATCGGCGTCTGCTTGTGTGGGCCTGGCTGCAATAACTGTGGACACGTGATCCAAAGCCTCTGGCTTTTTCTGTCGACTGAAATACGTGGGCTTGCGAGGCTCTGCTGTGTCTTTCCTCTCATGCGTGCGCGAGCGCGCACTCGCCCGCGTGCGTTGCGCATGTGCCGGCTGCATCAATGTTTTTTGTGACAGTGTATCATATAGTCAATCACGACTAACAGAATTGACCTGTAAATCACCATATTCAGGATGACCGGTCGGTTCAGCCACAGCAGCATTGGTGTCAGCAGAGGTGCTGTATGACTGGTTCGGTGTTCGCCTGTTGCCTGCCCCACATGGTTGCTCGATGGTACCCCTTGCTGCGGACGGATGTTTCGAGGCCTTCATTGAAGGTTTTGACAAGCACAGAAGATGTGGCGCGCAGTTCCTATGTCCCATGCCAGAAATGCAATCGGTTTACCCCAAGCCAGTTGCTCCTGTCTGCAGACTAATGTACATAGTGGAATCAGCAATCGTGTGACATTCGTGGATCATGATTTCACCCTCCAAGTGTGGCTTTGCCAGCGCTGTGCTCTGGCCGCAACCACCGCAGGGCCCATGTACCCCCCCCTCCCCTTGCAAACCCCCCCCCCCCCCCTTGCAATCCCCCCCCCACCCGGGAGACCGTCACTTCCATGTTTTTCTAGTTAACATGTATTGTGCTGGTTTGTGTTGCCCATCTGCCTCCAAAGAAGCCGGTGGCTGCCCCCAAGGCAAGAGCAAAGGCTGCCCCCCAGCCAAGAGCAAAGCCAGCCGCCAAACGGACTGGTCTGGCTGTGCAAGCGGGCGCTAAAGCGGCTGCCAAACCAGCCCCGCGCGCCATTGCCTCCTCCTCATCGGCCAGTGCAACACACCCCGTGCCTGTCATGCAAACTGAGCATGTGCAACAGTTCAAAGTGTGTTATTCTTGTACCCAGAAGTTCTTTACCGTTCCTTTGGATCCTCAATAACATTTGTGTTGGATGAAGCACATTGGCATCAACGCGAAAGTCGCTTCACACGTGTTCTCTTTGCTTGCATCAGTGGAGGGTACCACAGTTTGCCTTGAAATACCCTTGCAATCCCCCCCCCCCCCCCCGGGAGACCGTCACTTGGCGACCGTCTCCCCCCCCCACTCGGGAGACCGTCGCGCGCTAACTCGGGAGTTTGCAAGGGGGGTGGGGGGTACTTCTTCCAGACAACATGATACGCGAATTGGTTGAATTTTGTGCACTGCATTGCACCGAAGGCTGTACCCGCCCTTCCCTCTTGTGAGCAGAGGGACAGCTGTCCCACTCTCACCTAATAAAAGTAATTTTCCCCAGCAGTTGGGGTTAACCAAGCGGGCTCCCCACCTCTCCTATTTTTTTGAACCTGCCCCCTTCACCCAACTCAATGGGTGGGCACACAACCGCCCTATTGATGTGCGGAGGGTTCCCACCTCAAAAGGCGAACATGTACGCACAACCTGAAGTACCAACCAGCACACTCAGCCTTGATGGCACAACACCCCCCTCCCTTTGTCTTTGGGAGCACTGATGTTACTCAAAAAACTGGCGCCGTCAGCTGTGAGGCAGTTGCAGCTTGAGTGAAGTGGCTGTCCCGCTCCTGGCCTATTCGCGGCCCTTTGTCCGAGGGGCAGCAGGGCCACACGTGCTGGACAATAGGAGTGCGAACATAATGGCTTGGGACCCATTTGCAGTTAAGTACTGCGTTTAGTGATACGTTGCTGAGCCCAGGGTTTAAACAGCAGTGTTTTTGCTCGGCAGATTGCCAAATGCAATGATTTGCCATTTGCATTTTCGACCATTTCCTGTCTCAGAACCATTCTGTTCATCAGCTCCATGCAATCCTCTTTTTTTGAGCCTGGGCTCTAGCTTCATTTTCCCACAGCTGTACGGCCAAAAGTGTGGCCTGCGTGACCCTTGCGTAACCCTTGTGTAACCCTGCGTAACCCCTGCATAACCCTGTGTGACCCCTTTGTAACCGCCACGTAACCCGCGTAACCCGTGCATAACCCCGGTGTAACCTCCTCGTGACCCCTGGGTAACCCATGCGGAGCCCCGCGTAACCCCTGCGTAATCCCGCATAAACCCACATAACCCCTGCGTAACCCGTGCGTAACCCTGCGTAACCCCTGCGTAACCCCGTGTGACCCCTACATAACCGCCACTTAACCCCGCGTAACCCCTGCGTAACCCCTGTGTAACCTCTGTGTGACCCCTGGGTAACCCATGCGGAGCCCCGCGTAACCCCTGCGTAACCCCGTGTGACCCCTGCGTAATCCCGCATAAACCCACATAACCCCTGCGTAACCCGTGCGTAACCCTGCGTAACCCCTGCGTAACCCCGTGTGACCCCTACATAACCGCCACTTAGCCCTGCGCAACCCCTGCGTAACCCCTGTGTAACCTCTGTGTGACCCCTGGGTAACCCATGCGGAGCCCGCGTAACCCCTGCGTAACCCCGTGTGACCCCTGCGGAATCCCCGCGTAAACCCACGTAACCCCTGCGTTACCCGTGCGTAACCCTGCGTAACCCCTGCGTAACCCCGTGTGACCCCTACATAACCGCCACTTAACCCTGCGTAACCCCTGCGTAACCCCCGTGTAACCTCCGCGTGACCCCTGGGTAACCCATGTGTAACCCGCGCAACCCCTGCGTAACCCCGTGTGACCCCTACATAACCGCCACTTAACCCTGCGTAACCCCTGCGTAACCCCCGTGTAACCTCCGCGTGACCCCTGGGTAACCAATGCGGAGCCCCGCGTCACCCCTGCGTAACCCCGTGTGACCCCTGTGTAATCCCCGCGGAAACCCACATAACCCCTGCGTAACCCGTGCATAACCCTGCGTAACCCCTGCGTAACCCCGTGTGACCCCTACATAACCGCCACTTAACCCCGCGTAACCCCTGCGTAACCCCTGTGTAACCTCTGCGTGACCCCTGGGTAACCCATGTGTAACCCGCGCAACCCCTGCGTAACCCCGTGTGACCCCTGCACAAACCCCGCGTAAACCCACATAACCCTTGCGTAACCCCGCGTAACCCCTGCGTAACCCCGTTTGACCCCTGTGTAACCGCCGTGTAACCCCGTGTAACCCCCGAGTGACCCCTGCGTAACCCCTGTGTAACCCTGCGAAAACCCCGGGTAACAGGAAACCCTTGGGTAACCCCTGCCCAACCCCGCATAACCCGTTCATAACCCCCGCTTACCCCCGCGTAACCCCTGTGAAACCCCTGTGTAACCACGCGTAACACCTGTGTAACCCTGTGTGACCCCTGCATAATCCCCGGGTAACCCTGGGTAACCACTTCATAACCCCTGCGTGGTCTTGCGTAAGCCCTGCGTAATCGCGCGTGACCCCTGCATAACCCCCATGTAAACCCACATAACCCCTGCGTAACCTTTGTGTAACCACGCGTGACCCCCGCGTAAGCTCTGCGTGACCCCTGCGTAACCCATGCGCAACCCCGCATAACCCCTGCATAACCCCTGTTTACCCCTGTGTAGCCCCTGCGAAACCCCTGTGTAACCACACGGAACACCTGCATAGCCCCGCGTGACCCCTGCATAACCCCCGGGTGACCTCGGGTAACCCCTTCATAACCCCGGTGTAACCTTGCGTGACCCCTGCATAACCCCCGTGTAAACCCACGTAACCCCTGCGTAAACCCGCGTGACCCCTGCGTAACCCCTTTGTAACCCTGCGTAACCCCTGTATAATCCCACGTAACCCCTGTGTAACCCTTGTGTAACCACACGTAACCCTTGCGTAACCCCCGCGTAATCTCCGCGTGACCCCTGGGTAACCCTTGCGTAACCACTAGGTAACCGTTGCGCAACCCCGCGTGACCCCTGCGTAACCCCTGTGTAACCCCGTGTAACCCCTGCGTAACCCCGTGTGACCCCTACATAACCGCCACTTAACCCTGCGTAACCCCTGCGTAACCCCTGTGTAACCTCTGCGTGACCCCTGGGTAACCCATGCGGAGCCCCGCGCAACCCCTGCGTAACCCCGTGTGACCCCTGCGTAATCCCCGCGTAAACCCACATAACCCCTGCGTAACCCGTGCGTAACCCTGCGTAACCCCGTTTGACCCCTGTGTAACCGCCGTGTAACCCCGTGTAACCCCCGAGTGACCCCTGCGTAACCCCTGTGTAACCCTGCGAAAACCCCGGGTAACAGGAAACCCTTGGGTAACCCCTGCCCAACCCCGCATAACCCGTTCATAACCCCCGCTTACCCCCGCGTAACCCCTGTGAAACCCCTGTGTAACCACGCGTAACACCTGTGTAACCCTGTGTGACCCCTGCATAATCCCCGGGTAACCCTGGGTAACCACTTCATAACCCCTGCGTGGTCTTGCGTAAGCCCTGCGTAATCGCGCGTGACCCCTGCATAACCCCCATGTAAACCCACATAACCCCTGCGTAACCTTTGTGTAACCACGCGTGACCCCCGCGTAAGCTCTGCGTGACCCCTGCGTAACCCATGCGCAACCCCGCATAACCCCTGCATAACCCCTGTTTACCCCTGTGTAGCCCCTGCGAAACCCCTGTGTAACCACACGGAACACCTGCATAGCCCCGCGTGACCCCTGCATAACCCCCGGGTGACCTCGGGTAACCCCTTCATAACCCCGGTGTAACCTTGCGTGACCCCTGCATAACCCCCGTGTAAACCCACGTAACCCCTGCGTAAACCCGCGTGACCCCTGCGTAACCCCTTTGTAACCCTGCGTAACCCCTGTATAATCCCACGTAACCCCTGTGTAACCCTTGTGTAACCACACGTAACCCTTGCGTAACCCCCGCGTAATCTCCGCGTGACCCCTGGGTAACCCTTGCGTAACCACTGGGTAACCGTGGCGCAACCCCGCGTGACCCCTGCGTAACCCCTGTGTAACCCCGTGTAACCCCTGCGTAACCCCGTGTGACCCCTGCGTAACCCCACGTAACCCCGCGTAACCCGTATGTAACCCCTGTGTAACCCCTGCGTAACCTCCGTGTGACCCCTGGGTAACCCCTGTGTAACCTGCGTGACCCCTGCATAATCCTCACGTAAACCCACGTAACCCCTGCGTAACCCGTGCGTAACCCCACGTAACCCCGCGTAACCCCTGCGTAACCCTTGTGTAACCACGCGTAACCCTTGCGTAACCCCCGTGTAACCTCCACGTGACCCCTGGGTAACTGCTGCGTAACTCCGCGTGACCCCTGCATAACCCTCGTAAACCCACGTAACCCCTGCTGCGTAACCTGTGCGTAACCCCGCGTAACCCCTGCGTAAACCTGTGTGACCCCTGCGTAACCGCCACGTAACCCCGCGTAACCCCTGCGTAACTCTTGTGTAACCACGCGTAACCCTTGCGCAACCACGCGTGACCCCGTGTAACCCCTGCGTACCCCCTACACAACACTGCGTAACCCCGCATGACCCCTGTCCGGATGTTAAATGGGGTCAACACATGTCTGAGAGTGCAGCACCTTTCCCCATACCCGCATCGGTGGTGCGGTGCCCCAGGCACCAGCTCGCGCTCTCGCAGCCACTGTCACACTGGTCCATTCACAAGCTTTTGCACTCCCTTGCCCATGACACTTAGCTTACTCTTTCCGAGGGGTTCCGGCCACCGGCGGGTAGGGCGCGCAGGTCAAGAGGCATCCCACCTTCAGCGCAAATGCACGACCACGCACGCTAAACCCGACACGCAATCGTCTACCCCAGACAAACCCCATTTAGCACCTTTCTCCACACGCGTGCGCTCACTTGCTTGACCAAGCCAACCCAAGGCGAGGCATGGCTGGCATGGTGTGGCATAGTTCTGTCGGGTGTGCTTGTGCCTTATCCTCCCTGTCTTTTTTTTGGAGGCCATTACCCCAAAAAGTGAGCTGAACGTACCCGTCAAACTTTTTGTGCCTGTACGTGTTGGCCAAGGCAGAATTATGGTTGAATAGAAAATAGGGTTGGGGTTTGAAAAGGAGCTGCCTATCGGGATGGCAGTGGGGGTCAACACATAGTGCACATACCTTCGGGGGCATATTGGGGAATGATAATGAAGGCGCTGATGAACTCGCTAAGGCAGGCAGGTTGAATCACCCAGGTCACATTGTGTATCTCGCCTCGTGCCTTCGGCCCATGCAAGCGATGTGGCAGCGTGCACAACCGCTGAAGTTGACGCCATGGACTTTGGCTCGGGGCAACACGTTTGGACATTGCCTTGCCCTTAGGCCGCCTGTGATGTTGAATTGCCGCATGGTATATAGGGGGCTTTATGATAGTGCAAAGTGTCTCCATACCCATATGTAGGGGGCTTTTGGCAGTGAAACGTGTCCCCATGTCCATATGTAGGCGGTTTTTGGGCAGTGCAAAGTGTTCCCAAGCCCATGTCCATGAATAGGGGGCTTTTGGCAATGCAAGGTGTCCTCATGCCCATATATATGAGGCTTTTTGGCAGGGCAAAGTGTCCTCATGCCCATATATAGGGGGCTTTTTGGTAGTACAAATTGTCCCCATGCCCATGTATAGGGGGCTTTTTGGCAGTGCTGTTGGGTTGCCCTTTGCTTGCGCTTTGCAGGCGCCTCATGGCCCTGCAGTTATCCAGCGACGAATGGCGTACCATCTCTGACTTCTCACGGTCCGCCGCCCTGAGCCGCGTGTGCCGGCGGCTGTGGGCCGTACTCCAGCGGCGCCACCTGCGGTGCCACGCCGACTCCGCCAGCGCCGCAGGGCTCATGGCGCACCTTCACGGCGACGCCGCCGTCCACACCCTCCACCTCACGTGCCCCGACATGGACGCCAAGGCGGCGTGCGAGCTCAGCACCCTCTCCTCCGCCCCCGCCCTGACCACCCTTGCCCTCCGCCTGTCCCACGCCGAAATTGTGCACCCGCGTGAGCACCTCCTGACGCTCCAGAACGTCGCCCTGCCCCATGTCTTTGTGTTCCCCTCCTTCAGCGCCGCCAGTGCCTGCATCTCGTTCCTGCGCGCCCTGACACTGAATCTGGGCGCCAGCAGCGTCGAGGGCGCCGGCATGCAGGCGCTCGCTGCGCTGAAGGACGCGCCGTCGCTGACGACCCTGACCCTTGAGCTCAGCGCCAAAAAGGTACGGACGGGCAGTGCTGGCCCCGTTCCCTCTCCCCCCAACCCTTGCCCTCTCTGTCGGCCTCACTCCTTTGCATCGGTTTTTTCTTTCTACTTGACCGGCAGCAAAGTCCTAAAGTAGAAGGCAGCATTGTGTCAGCAGGCGAGAAGGTCGATCAATAGGAGGCATAAAGGTATTCTTGATCCCTTGAGGTTTACCCTCTGGAGTGCATGATGCCCTGCGAACTCAGCCGTGTGAAGTAGCGTGACACTGGCGAACACCCCGATGCCACCCATCCAGTCCTGGTTCGCCTTTTGGTTCGTGTATTTGCACAAAGTCCCCTTACCCACCACACACACCCCTTGGGACATACCCTAGCGCGGTCCCCACGCGGTGCATGCGCCATCCTGTCGTCACTGGACATGAGCGCAATGAGATGAATGACCTCCCGTTGAAGAGTGCTGAACTCCGTCAGCTGTTTCAGCCCTCCCCCCCCCCCCCCCGATTGAATTAGGATGAACCAACAGCTTGCACCAAGCCCCCTGCCCCCTCTGGCAGTGTTCGTGAGTAGCAGGACGGCTGTTCCACTCTCACGCAGTGAAAATAATCTTCCCCCGGCTGTTAGGTAGCAGGCTGCCCACCTCTCGCCGTTCTTTTTTTTGAGCCCGCCCCCTTCACCTCCAAACCCAACGGCTGGACACCCAACCCCCCCATCCTTGCATGGGGGATTCCCTCCTCAAAAGGCGACCACGTACGTCCACCCGGAAGTACCGCCCAGCACACTCTTTCAGCCTTGATGTCGCACCCCCCCCCCCTTTTCTGGCAGTCTTTTGGACTGGTGGTGCTGTCAACGCCCTCCGCTTCCAACAGTATCTTTGAGTCTTCGGGTTGGGTCAGGCGAGAAGGGGCATTGAGACCACGTGTGGCCCTCAGTGACTCAGGGAGTGTTGAGGGACCAGGATTGGTCTCGGACTATAGTACAGATGTTAGTGGCACATTTCTCAAGAAGAGCGCCAGGACTGGGGAATCACGATGGGCGCGATGGGCGTAGATAACCGGCCACACCGCGTTGAGATGCGCCGGAGGGAGGGGGGGGGTATGGCTGTATTCAGACTCGGTGAGGGCATGGCGGGGGTCGGTGGGGGGTTCAGTTCCCCCCCTGAATGCCCCGACCAACAACCACGCCTTCCTGCTTGAATCTGCCCCAGCACATTCCATGAGACATTCGGCCTTCAGCCAAGGGCCGCCCGGTGTAACTTGCTTGTCCCGCTCCCTCTTCTGAGCCGTTAGGAGCCAGAGTCAAAGTCACATTCCGGCTGAAAGTAACACTCTGCCCACAGATTGTTGCTCGAGGTCAGGGAATCGCACGGTGGCCCTCCCTCCTGGATTGAATCAGCATCAACCTGCCCCCCCCTCCCCTTTCAAGGTGCTCCGTGACATTGGGATGGCGAGAAGAGTGCTGCACTGCATGGTGATGTTCAACTGCAGCTTTGGACCTGCGCAGGCTTGGTTTTCAGTGGTTGGGTGGGTTTGAGGTTGGTTCCGGTAAGGCCGCACCAGTAGTGGGGGCTGTGGGGAAACACCCCCACACTGATGCTAGCATCAGTTATGCATCTGTCGTGCATCCACATGGATGCAATACTGGGCCTAGAGGGCGCCGAATGGGGGCCTGCCTAGAGAGCGCCTAATGGGCACCCGATGGGCGCCTAGAGGGAGCCTAGAGAGCGCCTCATGGGCATCTAATGGCCGCCAAATGGGCGCCTAATGGGAGCCTAATGGCTGAATGGGCGCCTAATGGGCGCTGAGAGTAGTACACCAGAACGTTCCTGCGAGCCCTGTGAGCCCTGCCTATGGTCAAGCCTCACTGCGAAATACCGCCAGCAGATACCAGTGGATACCACTAGCAGAGATCCCGCCTGCCCAGGAGACTGTAGGCGTATGTACCGCGGGCATTTGTGACCCGTGGTGGGGTACACCGGAGGGCAGTGATCGACCTCTGTGTCTTCAGGTTGGGGATGCAGGAGCAGAGGCACTGGCAGCGCTGAGGGATGCACCCGCTTTGCGTACCCTCGCGCTCACGCTGTGGTACAATCACATTGGGGACTATGGGGCGAAGGCCCTAGCTGCGCTGAAGGCTGCACCCGCTCTTGAGAGTCTTGTGCTGGACCTCAGCGCCAACACCATCGGTGCCGCAGGGGCTGAGGCACTCGCGGAGCTGGAGGAGGCACCGCGGCTGACGGCGCTGTCACTGACACTGTGGTACAACCACGTGGGAGACATTGGTGCGGCGGCCCTGGCAGCGCTGAAGGTTTGCACGCCTTGGCCAGACCAGCGTTCCGCATTGCTGCGAATGAGCGGGTGCCTGCCGCGTGACACGCCCCCGCAGCAGACGCCCCCTGTTTGCTGGGTCAACAACATCCCTTCGGTCATGTCGCCACCCTTGCCTGCCCCCCCGCCCCGTTGGCTTTTCTAGGGACTCAAGTGCACCCCCTACCCTCCCCCCTTTGACAAGTGAATTTTCTGCCTGCGCGTTGACTGGTCTGTGTTCACCAGACTTGCCATTAGCATCCGGATTTTTTTTTTCTGGGCCACCCGGAACCATCCAAAATTTAGAAAGGGGAGCACCCGGACGCACCCGGAACTGGGTGGGGACACATGTGCCGCTGTTTCTGCTGTTTGGTGCTGTGTTTTCGACACTGTGCGAATCCTAAAGATTTGCGAAAATAATTAATTCCTGGCACAAGGTGTTGTTGTCCGCAAAAAAAACGCAAAAAAATTAATTATTGGCTTCATGCCTTATGCAAAAATGGGTTCCGCAAAAAAATCGCAAAAATAAAATAATTTTTGCCCCTGCCCCCCTTTTTCCAAGAATTCCAGAATCGCGGGAGAGTTTGCCCCACTGCTTGTTGTCCCCCTCTTCCGTGTCTCATTCCCCTGTTCTGCACCTTGCTTTGCTTTCAGAGAATGATGCATCCGGGATTGTCACAAGTATTAAAATAGTGGAATTGGCTGTTGATGTGCCCCAAAGCAGATAAAGGGGCTAGTTCGGGACGTGGATATTTGAATGTGGCTGTTGGAGTGCCCCAAAGCAGATAAGGGGGCTAGTTCTTGTAGCTTGTTGGTGCTTATCTGTGCTATGGACTGCAATCCCAGAGTCCAACTGATCGACATTTGTATGCCTGTGTAGGAATGGACTGCAATCCCAGAGTTCAAGGTACGCGCGGTTTCTTGCAGTAGCAACAAAAGGAATCAACCCCAATCCCCAAAACGCAAAAAAAAACCGCAAAAAAATGATTTTTGGTCCAACACCGTACGCAAAAATGGGTTCCGCAAAAAAAATGGGCAAAACTTTTTTTTGCCCATTTTTGCCCACTTTGCATGCTGCCGCAAAATTTTTGCTTATTATTAATTCAAAACACCCAACGCAAAAATTAGGATTCCGCGAAACATGTCCTTTGCCTCTTTCCTGCAGTTATGTACCTGAGTGATTTTTGCGGTCTGTTGTTGGCCTCAGTTGTGAAATGTCACAGCACTCTTCCCCACAGAAGAGATCGTTGGATGAAATTCATGTAGAGCTTTTGGGAGTGGAAGAGACTGCAACTGCATCAAGTTCTGCTGATTGGTGTGTTGATCAAGTGGCAACTGCCGTTGGACGTGCCACCACACAACACCCAAACTGCGGCCGCCAATTGACGGCCAGAAACCGCCATCTGGGGAAGGCGGTTGTTGGATCCGCACGTGCAATGTCGACTGCTGATTTGCAGTTTCATTACCTGTGTATCCGAAGGAACAGTCTCCCGATTCTGTCTTCAGGGCTCGCCTTCATTGAAGGCCCTCACCCTCGATCTCAGCGTGAACGCCGTGGGGGACGACGGCGCGCACGCCCTTGCGGGGCTGCGAGACGCGCCGGCGCTGACGGCGCTGACGTTGGGGCTGAGCGCCAACAACGTCGGGGACAGCGGGGCGCGGGCGCTGGCGACGCTCCGGCACGCCCCCGCCCTCGCAGATCTGACTTTGGCGCTGTGGTACAACCAAATCGGGGACGCCGGGGCGCAGGTGTGCTTGTGTGTGGGCTAAACCTCGTTTATAAGGGATGAAAGAAACAGGCGTGGGGGGTCTGGGTGGGTGCCCCAGCCTCGATGGGTGGGTCAAAAGTTTGGGACCCCCTCCCCTCGAATACTTACGGCTTGGGTGCGTGGGTCTGCAGTCTAGGACCCCCCCCTTTAATGGAAGTGTGTGGGCTCTGTGCATGGCACTGTTTTTTTCAATTTGAAATGCAGGCAATGGCCTGAAGTGAAACATTGTTGTTGCAGATCTGTGTTGTGGTACAGTGGTAAAACACTGCTGCTGCAAATCAAGAAGTGTTGGTTCAATCTCTGGTAATGACAACAAGCAGTGGCCTTGCTTTTTTTTTTGCATGTTTGTGTGTTACACTTTTGGGTACCTGGTGCTGGCATCCCTTTCCGGCAGACCTCATTGTCAGGCTTCGTTTGGCTATGCAGCAACCTGGCCAGTACTGCTGTGGGTGTGGAGCACCCATTTCAAACTTGGGCAAGGCTGAGCGTGAGCACTGCAAAAGTGTTCGACACCAAAAATGGTTGAGAAGTCAGCCAACCAGCTCATCCTATGCTTAGGGTGTGCGTGCGGAATAAAGGATTAGATTGGAATGAAGGGTGAAAGAAGAGGAGACATGGGGTAGGCTTGGTGTGCTCCCCGTGGGCGCAGGTAGTCCACTACTGGTGATCTTTGGTCCATGGGGTCCTGGGATGCCCTAGGAACGCAATTGGACGTATGATTTTAAAGTAGTACCAATTGTCCCTCGTACAATATTCTTTTAGCCACTGATGTTAAATGTTCCGGAAATATCTTTCCCTTGTTTGTTTCCTATTCCCTTGAACTTGAGCCTCTACAGAACGTACACAACAAGGGCAAGCCAATAGAGCCCTTGCTGTCCCTCCAAGTTCCCATGGTTCACAAGTAGCCGTTCAATAGTGTTTGGTTGGGGGCGGGGGGGGGGGGGGGTTCTTGAATGGCATGGAAACCGGGTATTGTTGGTACCAACATGACGCCCTCCATCCCCGGGACAAAATTGTCAAATCCCCGTGTTTTTTCGGACCACGTCAAATTGACCCGAAACGCCAAGTGCTCCCCAGGCGACGAACAGGGCACCGGAGACACCGAGCAAAGAAACATTGTTTTTCCACTGTAAAAAGCCCTTTTTAATACAAAAAGGTTTGAACCAATAAGGAATTGGATTCCCGGTCCATTCAACAAATCAAGAACAATGTGGTGTATTGATGCCTCCATTCATTGGGCAGTAGTACAGGCATGTCATTTTCCAAGGACGCCGCCCGACACCGGATCCCTTTTGCGCTGTTGGTTGCGGACGGAGGCGGTATGGGATGGTGTCGTGTCTGCTTCATTGCATGCGCCGCATGTAGGACCTTGCAATGAGCACCGTGCACCGTGGTATCAAATTTTGCTACTCTACAGCTACCACTTCTATGCGCAAATGATGCGGGCGGGCGGGGGGGGGAGGGGGGTTGTGATACACAGTGGACAACAATTTCAATAAGTAGACGTGATATCTCCTCAGTGGCGGTGAACACCGCAGCCGTTCCACAGGGTGATCTCCTCGCGGCCACCTAGGAATGCCTCTAACAATCACTGCCTTTCAGTGCTAAGCATGGTGTCAAGTGACACAGTAGTCTTTGTAGGTCCCTCTTGTAGGAACAGAGCCGCTGTCCAGTCCCTTGACGACAACGTCCTCCCCTTGTTGCACATGGGGTGGCCCGTTTTTAAGAGGGGGGGGCTCCTTAGAGCCCTCAAAATCTTGGGGAGGGGGTTGGGAAAAGGGCTCCATTGACAAGCATCATTGTTGCATGGAGAAGAGGCACCGCTTTGTCTCTCGTTCATGTCTCCCAACTATGGGGGACCTCAAGAAGGCGAGGGTGATATTGCCACTTTTAATTTTTTGCCCCTCTTATGGGGATCCCCGAGAATGCAGGGGTTATGTAGCAATGCCGCCCAATTATGGGACCCCAAGAAGGCAGGGGTGAGGCGGCCACTTCTGATTTTGTCCCCTCTTGTGGGGAACACCGAGAACGCAGGGGTTGGGTAGGCATTCCGCCCATTCGTGGGCCCCCAAGAAGGCAAGGTCGATGTAGCCTTTTTTAATTTTGTCCCCTTGTTTGGAGACCCCCAAGAACTTGGGGGTTAGGTAGCAATTTTGCCCAATGTTGGGCCCTTGAGAAGGCACGGGTGGTGTCGCCAATTGTTATTTTGTCCCTTGTCCCCTCGCCGGGGACCGCCAAGAACGCAGGCGTTACGTAGCAATTCCGCCCAATCTTGGGTGCCCGAGAAGGTAGGGGTGATGTAGCCTTTTTTGATTTTGTCCCCTTGTTTGGAGACCCCCAAGAACGTAGGGGTTACGTAGCAATTTTGCCCAATGTTGGGCCCTTGAGAAGGTAGGGGTGGTGTCGCCAATTCTTATTTTTGCCCCTGTCCCCTCGCCGGGGACCGCCGAGAACGCAGGCGTTACGTAGCAATTCCGCCCAATCCTGGGTGCCCGAGAAGGTAGGGGTGATGTAGCCTTTTTTGATTTTGTCCCCTTGTTTGGAGACCCCCAAGAACGTAGGGGTTACGTAGCAATTTTGCCCAATGTTGGGCCCTTGAGAAGGTAGGGGTGGTGTCCCCAATTCTTATTTTGTCCCCTGTCCCCTCGCCGGGGACCGCCGAGAACGCAGGCGTTACGTAGCGATTCCGCCCAATCTTGGGTGCCCGAGAAGGTAGGGGTGATGTAGATTATACACGCGTTGCATGAGCTCGGCCTTAGGGCCAGAGGAACGCAACTCCATATACGTCAGCAACCCCTTCAAATTTGCAACAACACACTACCCATTTTAACCATAACAACCACGTGCTTGCTAGAGCAAACATTCCGACTCACCCTTCACTCCAAGGGTAACCGCTGCGTTCTCACGGGTCACCATAAGAGGGGACAAAATCAAAAAAGGCTATCCCCAAGTGCTCTCCATATTTAGGATGTTTGGTGGCTAGTTAATTTGAACAGCAGGGCAAGCATTTGGTTTCTGCGGTCCGGGGTTTGTATCATCATGTGATCCTCATCGGCGCCATTCAAGGTGAATATTGTTACTGCCAAATACGACCTTTTGTCAAACCGGACTACACACACGTGCCATTGGTATATGTGCGTGTCTTATTGCTAGTACGTCCGTCTACGGAAAGTTGTTGAGCATCATCTCGAGTTCTTCGGTCAAGGGTTGTCGTGGCAGTGAGTACTCAAATTCCTAACTTTCTTGCACAACGCTGCCGAGCAGCTCCTGGCACTCAGCTTCTACAAGCAGTAGGGCGTCTGCGATGGCAAATGGTGTGTCTCTTGGGGCGCAGAGACTATGTGGTCCACGAGTTTGCACGGAGCCTTTCCGGTGTTCTCGGGTACCAACCCTTTCCACTCGTTGTTGTTTGCCCGTGGTCTTTGGTTGTTGTGGCCTCCATGGGCGGCGACAACCTCTTTTTGCGGGCTTGCCCGACACTGGGCAACCATGGGCCACAAGGGGGGGAGCGGGTTCCGCAAGGGCACAAGTTAAAGCTAGTTGCACCCGGTTTGGTTGCAAACAACACCCGTAGGTCAAAGTAGAAATGTCCGGGTGACAGACAAATAGCTTCGACGGACATAGGGGCAAGGGGTGACCCACAAAGTGGAATAGGTTGGTACTTCCCGCGTAACGCAAATATCCGTCTTCCTGGGGTGCGTCACGTCCACAGACCTCGGTTGCGAAATTGGCAACCCTTGCAAACGCAGCCCACACCATGGATCATTCCAATACAAACCATTTTAACTGAAATGTGATGAGCACATCCTTGCGGCAGCAAAACACGGGGCAGTATGCTGTAGAAGTGCACATGTTCGATGTTCGTCGGGCTATGTGTACGTGAGAAGTTTTTCAAAATCCCGAATTTCAAGAATGTCACACCCGCAAAAGCAAAATGAGTGCTGTGATGACCATGTGATAATAGTAGACATAGAATGTCACTGTGGTATCCCGAATCCAAGCTGCTGAACACGAGCCCAATCCTGCGACATCACCGCACTAAATCACACACACATACACACACACACACACACACATACACACACACCGTTTTGTTGAATGCACACAGTTGCATTCTTCTCGAAAAGTTTTGTAATCATCCTCATTACTATGTGAGAGTAAGATTTTTCGTCAGGCAACTCAAAATGTAGAGGGGCGGCTTCCAACACAGAGAAGAAGGGTCAGGCATGGGTCATCAAGTACTAGTGAAGGGGCTGCCCAAAGATCAGGATTGTCACCATTGAGGGCGGGGCATGCAAGCATGCAGTACGAAAGGGGTCAATG
Source organism: Eutreptiella sp. 'Long Island Sound 2002' (assembly GCA_964036045.1). NCBI lineage: Eukaryota > Euglenozoa > Euglenophyceae > Eutreptiales > Eutreptiaceae > Eutreptiella > Eutreptiella sp. 'Long Island Sound 2002'. The sequence goes on from OZ038394.1 coordinate 10,786,435, forward strand.
CATAGTGAGGGGCTTGGAGATGGTCCCACTGCTACTGCTATCACTGCTGCTGCTGCTACTGCTGCTGCTACTGCTGCTGCTGCTGTTGTCATCTGCTTTCTGCCCATCTGCTTTCTCCTTCGCTGCCACCTTCAATGCCGCCACCTCTAGCTTCTACTGCCGCTTCTTCTGCTTCTGATCCCTTTCTCGTTTCCTTGGCACAAACTGTCATCCACAACATCTCTGGTGAAGAAAAGGTTGCTAGCAAACAAGTAGCCAAGGTCCCAAATCCTGCGGCCGGCCTTATCATCCTCCCCAGAATGTGAGCAAGCACACAATCACGCTCTGCCTAGTTTTGGACCATAAAAACCGGTGGCAGAAAATTCGGTACAAGTGACGGTCAGACCATGTTCTTCTGCTTAGACATAGCGGTGCTTGCGCAGGGCAGGGGGGGGGGGAATACCTGCCAAGGACACCAATGCATAGGCACCCGCACCGTTTCCAAGGCTGGCATCCTAAAAATGTCAAGGTGTGCTTGTTATGAGCTACAACACCCAGCACCAAATGTGGACTGTATGTTACCCCATGTGCCTCTCTTTCCTGTCATTTTTATCAGCATAATTAGGCAGAATGCGGATCTGTGTCCAATCAGGTGAGCATCAGTAGGGACACAGAGACGTTGCATCTTTCCTATCCCCTCATTTCAGGCATATCCCTCACTTCCAACATCCTTTCAATTTATGAACTGCTCAGGCGCTCAGAGGCCCACCACACAGAAGTGTAAACAACATACCAATTCTCATAATTCTTGAGGTGATTGATGCATTCCTCCAGCTTCTTGGCAGTATGGTGCCTGTGCTGCAGCTGGTCTTGCAGCTAGCACAATTCTTGTTCTTGTTGTTCATCTCGAAGCTGGTTCCTCACACAATTGATTTCGTCGAACTCTGCCTCCAACTGCTAGCACAGCATCTTCAACCTGTAAAGAGTGCCATGTTGTGCTCAGCACAACAATGCGTCAAGTCACAGAGCAATGGCGCATTACATGTGACATGCATATGGCAGCCGGCAATATCTTTAGGCATGCCGCCCCCATCAGCAGTGGTTCAAAGACTCTAACCTGTTTCAGGAAGCTAAAGCTCAAGGTGGCTTTTCTCATATTGTCAACCACCGCTAGCACCCCAACTGCTGCATGCTCCATGATGCCAACCCATTGTTGCTTTCCCCACGGATACAAAATACAACCAAAGTATGGACCACACCTCAGAGACAACCTATATTCTACCACGCTCTTTGGCACTCCAACTTGGAGCATGAGCGACAACCGAGTAAAGCCTTCAGTGCAGCAAACTGCAAAAAACGGGGGCAAATTGCAGTGTAACGAGTCCAGAGTGTGGGCTGTCAGGTTAAATGGCCACCATTGGTCCTTGTTTGCCGTTAACTAACGGACGCTTGCCGGCACGCCCCGATGCGGCGGCCTATGCATGCGGAAGTACAATAGACGGCATAAATTTTATGCATTGTCAAGTGAGAGCACCACACCTCTTCAGCTTCTCCTGCTATTTTGTAGGAACAACTTGGTCTTCAAAAATGAGAACAATAGCTCAAGGGCCCCGGCAACAGCAGGGTGATCATGGGGATGAAGATTTTACCGCATATGCAGGCTATTTCTTGCGTTCGTTGAGCCGTCGGTCCCCAGGGCGAAGTAGCTCTCAAACTTTCGTGGTGACAAGATGGTTGATGGCGTTAGCAATTTGCACGTTGAGGTCAAAGTTGTGTTTCTGATCTGGGGGGGGGGGGGGGAGCATTAGATAGCATGCGGTTGCACCCCACTCAAGCACATACAATTTGAGGGGTTGGGTTCACACCAACCAATCCTATAACTCCGTGCGGTCAAAGCACACAACACAATTTGGGATGTGATGCGATCCAACCCAACAATTGTAGAGCCCCTTGGAATCACACACTACAATTGTGTACGTGCCAAGAAAGTGCCACCCTTGGAATCAAATAGTATCGTCGTGCACCACGTGCATTTAAACAGTATCGTCTTACGGCCCATGGACATGGTCTTGTGTCCCGTTGGAATTCAAGATGTTAGGCTCTTGTACCTGCATTGTATCGATTTCACACTTTAGCGAGCCAGGGGTGGGGGCGGGCTTTGGGGGCGAGGGACCCCTTGACATGGCTGCCGGACTGTGCCGGCGGTGGCACGGGGCAAAAAGGCAGTGTGCGGGGGAATCCTATGTGTTGTAGTTAGACTGTGCGTATTCTTTGTTGTGCGGCCAAGCTGATGGGGGGCAGGGGAAAGGCGAATATTTTGGCCATTTGGGCATAGCACCAATCATTGGGAACTCTTGCGTTCAAAGACCTTTTGGTCTTCCGTGCGGTTCTTGGTTTTTGCCGGGTGGTGACACAATATGTGTTGGCTGGGCAAAATGCTTGGCTGGGTATACTATTTGGGCCGGAATGTGGAGTTTGTTGTTTGCCCTTGCCCAGGGCTTGGCAAAGCAATGGCCCAGGCCCGGCACAATTGACATAAGAGCCTTGTCTTTTAGAAGCCTTTGGCGGCCGGCCCAGGCAAAGAATGGACGCCATTCCTGGCTCCCTTTTACCCAAAACACCCTTGATGGTTTGTGGGTGCTTGCCATTAAGGCATGGAAGGTAGTTTGTATTTCTTGGATCCTTGCTGTGTAAATCCTGCAAGACTGCTATTCATGTGAAATGGCCACCATTTGTCCTTGGGTGCCGTTAATCAACAGACGCTTGCCATGCACACCCCGATGCACTCGCCTATGCATGCCGAAGTACAATTGACAGCACCAATTTCCGGATGCATGTCAAGTGAGAGCACCACACCTCTTCAACTTCTCCTGTTATATCATAGGAACACCTTCGTCTTCTAAAAGCCAAAGTGAGAACGATAGCTCAAGGGCCTCGGCAACAGCAGGGCGATCATTGAGATCAAGATTTCCCCGCTTATGCAGGCTACATCTTGCATTCCCATCTTGCATTTGTTGAGCCATCAGTCCCCAGGGTGAAGTAGCTCTCAAACTTTCGTAGTGACAAGATGGTGGATGGCGGGCAACTTGCACGTCGAGGTCAAAGTTGTGTTTCCGAATTAGAGTGGGGAAGAGCATAGCATTAGACAGCATGCGGTTGCACCCCACTCAAGCACATACAATTTGAGGGGTTGGTTTCACACCAACCAATCCTACACCTCCGTGCGGTCAGAGCACACAACACAATTTGGGATGTGATGCGATCAAACCTAACAATTGTAGAGCCCCTTGGAATCACACACTACAACTGTGTATGTGCCAAGAAAGTGCCACCCTTGGAATCAAATAGTATTGTTGTGCCTCCCCTGTATTTAAACAGTATCGTCCTACGGCCCATGGACATGATCTTGTGTCCCGTTGGAATTCAAGATTTTACGCTTTTATACCTGCATTGTATCGATTTCACACTTCAGTGAGCCAAGGGTGGGGGCGGGCTTTAGGGGCGAGGGACCCCTTCACATGGCTGCCGGACTCTGCCGGCGGTGGCACGGGGCAAACAAGCAGTGTGCGGGGGAATCCTATGTGTTGCAGTTAGACTGTGCATATTCTTTGTTGTGCGGCCAAGCTGATGGGGGGCGGGGGAAAGGCGAATATTTTGGCCATTTGGGCATAGCACCAATCATTGGGAACTCTTGCGTTCAAAGACCTTTTGGTCTTCCGTGCGGTTCTTGGTTTTTGCTGCGCGGTGACACAATATGTGTTGGTTGGGCAAAATGCTAGGATGGGTATACTATTTGGGCCGGAACGTGGAGTCTGTTGTTTGCCCTTGCCCAGGGCTTGGCAAAGCACTGGCCCAGGCCCGGCACAATTGACATAAGAGCCTTGTTTTTTAGAAGCCTTTGGCTGCCGGCCCAAGCAAAGAATGGACGCCATTCATGGCTCCCTTTTACCCAAAACACCCTTGATGGTTTGTGGATGCTTGCCATTAAGGCATGGAAGGTATTTTGTATTTCTTGGATCCTTGCTGTGTAAATCCTGCATGACTGCTATTCGTGTGAAATGGCCACCATTGGTCCTTGTTTGCCGTTAACTAACAGACGCTTGCCATGCACACCCCGATGCACTCGCCTATGCATGCAGAAGTACAATTGACAACAGCAATTTCTGGCATGCATGTCAAGTGAGAGCACCACACCTCTTCAGCTTCTCCTGTTATATTATAGGAACAACTTGGTCTTCTAAAAGCCGAAGTGAGAACAATACCTCCAGGGCCCCGGCAACAGTAGGGCGATCATTGAGATCAAGATTTTCCCGCTTATGCAGGCTACCCATCTTGCATTTGTTGAACCGTCGGTCCCCAGGGTGAAGTAGCTCTCAAACTTTCGTAGTGACAAGATGGTTGATGGCGGGCAACTTGCACGTTGAGGTCAAAGTTGTGTCACCACCCGGCAAAAACCAAGAACCGCACAGAAGACAAAAGGTCTTTGAACGCAAGAGTTCCCAATGATTGGTGCTATGCCCAAATGGCCAAAATATTCGCATTTCCCCTGCCCCCCATCAGCTTGGCCGCACAACAAAGAATACCCACAGCCTAACTGCAACACATAGGATTCCCCCGCACACTGCCTGTTTGCCCTGTGCCACCGCCGGCACAGTCCGGCAGCCATGTGAAGGGGTCCCTCGCCCCCAAAGCCTACCCCCACCCTTGGCTCACTGAAGTGCGAAATCGGTACCATGCACGTATAAAAGTGTAAAATCTTGAATTCCAACGGGACACAAGATCATGTCCACGGGCCGTCAGACGATACTGTTTAAATGCACGTGGTGCACGACGATACCATTTGATTCCAAGGGTGGCACTTTCTTGGCACGTACACAATTGTAGTGTGTGATTCCAAGGGGCTCTACAACTGTTGGGTTGGATCGTATCACATCCCAAATTGTGTTGTGTGCTTTGACCGCACGGAGTTGTAGGATTGCTTGGTGTGAACCCAACCCCTCAAATTGTATGTGCTTGAGTGGGGTGAAACCGCATGCTGTCTAATGCTATGCTCTTCCCCTTCCACATCAATTTTCTCCCCCCCAGGACACGCCCCACCAAGAGGAAGGCCAAGCACCGCCAAAGCACGCCCCATAATGAGGGGGGCGATGCACCACCAAAGCATGCCATGCCGGCCCAACGCAACCGGAACAATACGAACTGACCCCAAACGGCCACCACGGCCCAACACATCCAACAGCAGGACAAGCCGACCATTAGGCGGCGAAGACGACGGCCAACCAACAAAACCAGCCAAGCATAGTGCTGGCAACAACGCAACATCCTCACACGTGGACACGCCAAAAACGGATGAGCCACGACAAAACACACCCGACGGGAAACAAACAGCGTAGGGGACGGCCTACAGCGACCAAACGCTGCCGACCAGGCCCATACGGGCCACCGCACAACCCCAGACAAGCCGACCACTGGCGGCTACGACGACGGCGAACCAACACAACGCGCCGGGCACGCCCCGGTCGCAACACAATGACCGCCACATCAGAGAGGCCGGCTGCAACAAACCTCAGAACTAACCGAGAGGACAACAAGGACAACATCCGGCTGCGCCGGCGCGGGCTGGGCTGGGCAAAATGCTAGGCTGGGTATACTATTTGGGCTGGAACGTGGAGTTTGTTGTTTGCCCTTGCCCAGGGCTTGGCAAAGCAATGGCCCAGGCCCGGCACAATTGACATAAGAGCCTTGTCTTCCAGAAGCCTTTGGCTGCCGGCCCAGGCATATAATGGACGCCATTCATGGCTCCCTTTTACCCAAAACACCCTTGATGGTTTGTGGATGCTTGCCATTAAGGCATGGAAGGTAGTTTGTATTTCTTGGCTCCTTGCTGTGTAAATCCTGCAAGACTGCTATTCGTGTGAAATGGCCACCATCGGTCCTTGGGTGCCGTTAACTAACAGACGATTGCCATGCACACCCCGATGCACCCGCCTATGCATGCCGAAGTACAATTGACAGCACCAATTTCCAGATGCATTGTCCAGTGAGAGCACCACACCTCTTCAGCTTCTCCTGTTATATTATAGGAACAACTTGGTCTTCCAAAAGGCCAAGTGACAACAATAGCTCAAGGCCCTCGGCAACAGCAGGGCGATCATTGAGATCAAGATTTTCCCGCTCATGCAGGCTACCCATCTTGCATTTGTTGAACCGTCGGTCCCCAGGGTGAAGTAGCTCTCAAACTTTCGTAGTGACAAGATGGTGGATGGCGGGCAACTTGCACGTCGAGGTCAAAGTTGTGTTTCTGATGTAGAGGGGGGAAGAGCATACCATTAGACAACATGCAGTTGCACCCCACTCAAGCACATACAATTTGAGGGGTTGGGTTCACACAACACAGTTTGGGATGTGATGCGATCCAACCCAACAATTGTAGAGCCCCTTGGAATCACACACTACAATTGTGTACGTGCCAAAAAAGTGCGACCCTTGGAATCAAATGGTATCGTCGTGCACCATGTGCATTTAAACAGTATTGTCTGACGGCCCGTGGACATGATCTTGTGTCCCGTTGGAATTCAAGATTTTACGCTTTTATACCTGCATTGTATCGATTTCACACTTCAGTGAGCCAAGGGTGGGGGCGGGCTTTGGGGGCGAGGGACCCCTTCACATGGCTGCCGGACTGTGCCGGCGGTGGCACGGGGCAAACAGGCAGTGTGCGGGGGAATCCTATGTGTTGCAGTTAGGCTGTGTGTATTCTTTGTTGTGCGGCCAAGCTGATGGGGGGCAGGGGGAAGGCGAATATTTTGGCCATTTGGGCATAGCACCAATCATTGGGAACTCTTGCGTTCAAAGACCTTTTTGTCTTCCATGCTTTTCATGGCTTTTGCCGGGTGGTGACACAATATGTGTTGGCTGGGCAAAATGCTAGGATGGGTATACTATTTGGGCCGGAACGTTGAGTTTTTTGTTTGCCCTTGCCCAAGGCTTGGCAAAGCAATGGCCTAGGCCCTTTTAAGCATGGCACAATTGCCATCAGAACCTTGTCTTCCAGAAGCCTTTGGCTGCCGGCCCAAGCATATAATGGACGCCATTCACTATTCATGGCTCCCTTTTACCCAAAACACCCTTGATGGTTTGTGGATGCTTGCCATTAAGGCATGGAAGGTAGTTTGTATTTCTTGGATCCTTGCTATGTAAATCCTGCAAGACTGCTATTCATGTGAAATGGCCACCATTGGTCCTTGTTTGCCATTAACTAACAGACGCTTGCCATGCACACCCCGATGCACCCTATGCATGCATAAGTACAATTGACAACACCAATTTTTGGGATGCTTGTCAAGTGAGAGCACCACACCTCTTAAGCTTCTCCTGCTATATTATAGGAACAACCTGGTCTTCTAAAAGCCGAAGTGAGAACAATACCTCAAGGGCCCCGGCAACAGTAGGGCGATCATTGAGATCAAGATTTTCCCGCTTATGCAGGCTACCCATCTTGCATTTGTTGAGCCATCGGTCCCCAGGGTGAAGTAGCTCTCAAACTTTCGTAGTGACAACATGGTTGATGGCGCTAGCAACTTGCACAGCAAGGTCAAAGTTGTGTTTCTGAATTAGAGTGGGCAAAAGCATAGCATTAGAGAGCACGTGGTTGCACCCCACTCCGGCACAACAGGACAAGACAAGGTAGAAAAAAGGGGGGCGGGGTTTGCCCAAAGGCCTAATGGGCATCTGTCTCACAGTGTGTAGGCAGCATGCTTTGCATGGTGGGCATGCCGTACGGTGTGGAGTCAAGTTGATTTTATTTGGATGTGGTTGTATTTGCACATGTGCTTGTACTTGTGCCCTCAATCGCCCTTAGTTGAAGGAGAAAGGACCTCAGCCAGTAAGCAAGTCTTCCCAATTCCGACATTTGTCAAAGTCCGTGCCAGCCCCTCTTCATGCTTGACACCGTAAAGCGTCATTGGAGCCAAAAGTGGAAACCGCAGGTGGTGGTTTGGTAGATCTCCGTCATGAATGGTGAAAAGGCCAACAGGTTGGACGCTGGCATTGTGACACAGTGAACCTTAGTGAAAGAAAAGATCCAAATTAGGAAATTCAGGTCCGAGATAGCCAGAGCTTGCCATAGGGGTGCCATTGGGGACATCAGAGGGGATTGAAGGGGGATGGGGGGTAAGAACACATCTACCTCAAAATGATCACCACATTGCCATGATCATTCAAGAAATTGAATAAGTACCAACAAAAATTTGTCTGCAAATTTTCTTTGCCTTCCCAAACTTGCCTTACCATTTTCCGGATGCCTTCGGCAACCTCTTCTTGTGGCCTTGCCTGACACTGGGCAACCATGGGCCAAAAGCGGGGGAGGGGGTTCCGCAAGGGCACAAGTTAAAGCTAGTTGCACATGGATCGGTTGCAAACAACACCCGTAGGTCAAAGTAGAAATGTCCGGGTGACAAACAAATAGCTTTGACGGACATAGGGGCAGGGGGTGACCCACAAAGTGGAATAGGTTGGTACTTCCGGCGTAACGCAAATATCCGTCTTGCTGGGGTGCGTCACGTCCACAGACCTCGGTTGCGAAATTGGCAACCCTTGCAAACGCAGCCCACACCATGGATCATTCCAATACAAACCATTTTAACTGAAATGTGATGAGCACATCCTTGCGGCAGCAAAACACGGGGCAGTATGCTGTAGAAGTACACATGTTCGATGTTCGTCGGGCTATGTGTACGTGAGAAGTTTTTCAAAATCCCGACTTTCGAGGACGGTGCCCCCGCAAAAGCAAAATGAGTGCTATGATGACCATGTGATAAGAGTAGACTATCCCGAATCCAAGCTGCTGTACACGAACCCAAACCTGCGACATCATGCACCAAATCACACACACACACACACACACACACACACACACACCATTTTGTTGAGTGCACACAACTGCATTCTTCTCGAAAAGTCTTGTAATCATCCTCATTATTATGTAAGAGTAAGATTTTTCATCGGGCAACTGAAAATGTAGAGGGGCAGCTTGTGACAGAGAATAAGGGTCAAGCATGGGTCATCAAGCACTAGCAAAGGGGCCGCCCAAAGATCAAGAAGGTCACCATTGAGGGCCGGGGTGCAGGCATGCGGTTCGAAAAGGGTTAGCGCACAACGACAGGCTTGGAGATGGTCCCACTGCTACCGCTGTCACAGCTGCTGCTGCTGCTGCTGCTGCTGCTAGTGCTGCTGCTTTCATCTACTTTCTGCTTTTGTGCTTTCTCCATCGCTGCCACGTTCCGTGCCGCCCCCTGTAGCTTCTTGTGCCTTCTTCTGCTTATGCTTCTCTTTGCGTACTCCCGCTTGTACTTCTTCACCCCATCCTTCGCTGCCTCAGCTGTTGTGAGGTTAGGATGGGGGTTACAACGCAGCAACTTGACAAGATGGGGTGGTCCGACCACCTCACCTTGGCATCCATGATGGGCAACGTCGGCGCAATATGACTTGTTTTGTTTGGCGGGGCTTGTCGGGTCTCCTGATTTCTTCGAGTTTAGGGCTCTACCTTGGGTTGTAGTGGTAGCGTGACATTTTCGCCGAAACGTGACACCTCGTTCTTCCGGGTACGATGTTGGCTGAGCTCTCCGTCAATTGGTTTGTCAAGTCTTGCGACCGGTGGACAATGTGGTCTTCGATTTTCCTCATTGAAGTGGGTCTCCGCCAAGTAGCGCACTCCTTGTGGGCGAAACGGTGGCGGGATGTACCTCCATCTCCACAGCACAGCCCCAAGTTTGGCATGTGGCGGGGGGAATGTGTAGCAGGGGGCATCCGTGGGGGGGATGCCAAGAGGCACAGAGTGAACTAATGGTATTGCGGCATGTTTCCATGCCACAAGACCATTCGAGGGTTCAAGGCCACCAATGCCGGTTCGTGGGCAATTAGCTACCCTGTTGAGGAGTTCCGCAAGCCGTTGTAGAGCTCCCAACAAGGTAACCGAAATGGGTTCTTGATGTCCAGCTCGAAAGTCTTCTCCGAGCCTTTTGCACATGTACCACCGGTGCCTAGCATAGAACATTGCAAGAGATAGCAATGTTCTTCCATCACCGGGGGCAGTTTTGGGGGATACCCGGCGAGCTGCGTGCGATATGCTTAGGAGGGGTTGCTTCCCTCATCTTAGATACAGCTCGGTACGACCTGCGGAAAACCGCTCGGAAGTTTTGGCAGCCAGCTCGAGCCCCCAAACGCAACCAATATCGCTTGGAATGTTCTAGGGACCTTCCAGCCGAGGTTCCATGGAACGCCCGGAAGGAATTTTGGTGGCATCTGTGGAACCTAAACCTATTGCAACTTTAGTTGGATGCTTGGTGCCTGCGTTGCCTGCAAGGTGGTCCATGAACATAGATGTTGCAAAGGTTGTGGGGCTATGTAGTCAATTTACCGCATCGGGCAAGAAGAGTGAAGATCCCTGCCTCGAGCTACTCCCCGGCTCGAGGAGGAGGCATTTAGGGACATTTTTCCTTTGCTTTCCCTACACCTACAAATACTTATGTGAACAAGATTTGTGTCCTATGCCCAATATCAAGTGCACACTCTGTGGATGTCCGTTTCCTATGCCAGAGAACACTAGGCCGAATTCGGCATGACGAGTGAAGATTCTGCCTTGAGCTATTCCCCGGGTCGAAAAGGAGGCATGCAGGGGCATTCTTTCTTTCATTGCTTTCACGTGCTTTGTGTGCCATTCCCAACACTTACAAATATTTGTGAACAAGATTTGTGTCCATTGTCAAATGCACATTGTGTCGGTTGCTCCTCTCTGCACCTTGTGCGCTTGTGTTGCAGCGGCCCGATGTGGGCCATTTTTGTCCCCCTTTTTGGGGACCTCGGTAATGCAGGGGTGACATTTCCGCCCTCTTTTGGGCCCCGGAGAAGGCAGCGGTGAGGCAACCGATTCTGATTTCTTTGTTTTCTCAGCGCTTGGCGTTGGGGACCCCCGAAAATGCAAGGGTGACGTAGCATTTCCGCCCTCTTTTGGGCCACCGAGAAGGTCGGGGTGAGGCAGCCAATTCTGATTTCTTTTTCTCCCTGCGCTTGGCTGCTGTTGTGCCCCTATGCAGATAAAGGGGCTAGTTCGGAACATTGCATTTTTAGAATAGTGGAAATTGGTGATATGATGTGATGTGATGTGATGTGGTTTGATGTGATGTGATGTGATGTGATGTGATGTGATGTGATGTGATGTGATGTGATGTGATGTGATGTGATGTGATGTGATGTGATGTGATGTGATGTGATGTGATGTGATGTGCTGTGATGTGATGTGATGTGATGTGATGTGCTGTGTTGTGATGTGATGTGATGTGATGTGATGTGATGTGATGTGATGTGATGTGATGTGATGTGATGTGATGTGATGTGATGTGATGTGATGTGATGTGATGTGATGTGATGTGATGTGATGTGATGTATTCTGATGTGATGTGATGTAGGATTGGGTATAGTAACCAAATGGGCTATCAGACTTCAATTTTCAGACTATTATGGACCTTCACCCCCAACCCCCAACCCCCCACGCTAGGCTTTTACCCCCCCCCCCGATATCAGACTTGTGCTCCGCCCCCTACATCAGACTTGCCCCCCCCAAAAACCCCCATCTCTCTTGCCCAATTCTGCACCTTGCTTTCTTTGCAGACCATGACCGTAGGTGTGAACTAGGTATGGGTCGGTTTTGCCGGTGGGGTGGGTGGGTAGGGGGGGTTCATCAGGGTGCAGGGTGGGCTGGAAGTGTGGACAGGGGGGCCAGAGGGTTTCGACCACGGCATAGCACAGCACAACACAACGCAGCACAACACAACACAACACATCATATAGCATAGCACAGCACCTTACAGCACAAGACAACACAACACAACATAGCACAACACAGCACAACACAGCCCCCACGGCTGCCCAACAGAGCCTCCCTCCCTCCCTCCCCCCGACCCCACCCTCGCTCCTTTCCACCCTGTCATCTCCCTGCTTGTGTGGTTAAGGTTAGGGAGGGTATGCCTCTTTTTCTTTTTCAGGGGGTGATATGCTATGGTAGGATAAAATGTATGATGAAAAAAGATATGATGCAAAAAGTAATACAACCAATAGGAAATAGGAGGTATGTTACTCATTTCCGTAGGATAAATGGGATGGGATGGGATGGGGCACCGCTCCCCCCAGGATTATTTCTCATGTGTGGGTGGTTGCTTTTGGGGGGGGGGGTCCGCTGAATGTTTATCCCTTTCCATTGAATGTTACCCCCTTCCGTTGAATGTTTGCCCCTTTCGGTTGAATATTACCCCCTTCCATTAAATGCTTACCCCTTTCTGTTGAATATTACCCGTGGGTACCCCCTGAATGTTTACTCCCTGAGGGAGGGTATGCACCACCTCTGTGGAATGTTTATCCATTGTGCGAGGGCAGATAGTCGAGAAGTTTTGGGGGCTGTGGGGTGTGAAAATAGCCTCAATTTTGGCGCCCAAAGCATTGTGATCCACTCACAAGTGCCCGGGGCATTGCAATGCCCCAACCACTTGTGACTGGATCATAGTGCTTTGGGGGCCAAAACTTAAGCTATTTTGGCACACCACGGCCCCCCAAATTGCTTGACTATCCGCCCCCTTTTTCTTCTCATGTGGACTCCACATTGTTGTTTTTTGAAAGGGGCGGATAGTCGAGCAGTTTTGGGGGCTGTGGGGTGTGAAAATAGCATCAATTTTGGCTCCAAAAGCACTCTCATCCCCTCACAAGTGCCCGGGGCATTGCAATGCGCCAAGCACCTGTGACTGGATCAGAGTGCTTTGGTGGCCAAAACTTAAGCTTCTTTGGCACACAATGGGCCCCAAAAGTGCTCAACTATCGCCCCCTTTTTGTTGTCATGTGGTACCCGCATTGTTGTGTTTTGAAAGGGGCGGATAGTCGAGCAGTTTTGGGGGCTGTGGGGTGTGAAAATGGCTTCCATTTTGGCTCCAAAAGCACACATTCGGGCTTCGCTGGTGGTTAACATCGGTATTTCAAATTTTTTCAGGATTAGCATTGCCAACAATGTATCTTTGGGTATGGATTCACTATTCTAATTCAGGAAAGGTATTCTTTTCTTTTTTGCACATTGCTTTGCTGAGCTTGGGTATATCGATGGACAACATTGCCCTCTCTCAATGTAGCAAATTTCAATGAAAATCGCATGGAAGTTGTCCAAGTTGCCCGGAAATATGCTCGGAAGTTTTGGCAGCCAGCTCGGGACCCAAAACGCAACCAATATCGCTTGGAATGTTCGATGGACCTTCCAGCCAACCGACCCCGGGTAGCTCGGAAGAAAATTTGGTGCCAATTTCTGAAATATACTGTGGGATACGAGTCCCGTTTGGTGAGCATAAGTGCCAAGCGTTTCCCAAAATCCCCTGCAAAATGCCTAGCTTTTTCGTGCCATTGTTTACATTCTATGCTGTGCGTTCGAGCGCCATGTGGAGCCATGCAAGACTCGGAGCTCCTTCTCCCATGTTTCACCGGTAGTCAATGCACCTGAGCGTTCACTTGGGAATGAGATGAACCGGCAAGGCATGCGTTGTGTGCACAAATTCAGCAGCATTGCCATAACGGAGACGGCTATGCACTGGTGTTGTCTAAGCGTTCGGGTGAGATCCATGCCTCTGTTGTTTGTTGCCCGTTGTCATGTGCTTTTAACCCGGTTGGCCCAGTATCCGTACATCCGAGCAACATAGTGATTGGCTCCTGGCACCCTGAGAAGCGAAGGATGTGCTAGATATTTGGGACATGTCAGATGCCAAGGCCAAAATCATTTGATCAACCCCTTGGTCACATATTTTGATCCTGTTTGAAAGTCAGTTTTTAGCCTCGCCAGCCCCCTCGCGATCTCCTTTGAGGTTGTGAGCACCGGATCGGTTGCTGTGGCTGAAAGGAAGTCTACAAGATTCTGCGCAGACCACTTTGCAATACCGCTTCTTTCTTCCTTGAAATTGGACGCCTTGACTGTTGCGGAGTGCTTCTTTTCAATCCCCTTGCAACCATTCATGAACTTGTCGTCATCCATGTTGGCAACGCACTTGAACAACGTTTGTGTCATGAGTTTGTGTAATTTGTTGCACTGCGGCCAACATAGAGGAGCATGGTAGGAAGCTCTAAAGTCATAAACATGGTTGGTTGGTCTAACGCTCAAATCAGCTTTGGCTATTGGCACTTTTGAGCGCTAGCATCACTATTGCATTCTCCCCATCGCAGTGCATCGTCGCACACGTCCTTTAAACAATATCCTAGCTCTGTGACTCCGTCACATCCAAAACACCTCCTCAGGATCCTTCCACTACCGCGGCATTATGGTCATGCAACGCACGGTGTCGTCGACTTGCATACCACCGCTCCCAACTTGGCGGCTATGGTGGTCCATGGCAGCACCTTTCAGGGACTCTGGCTCCGCAGCGTACGAATACTGTTGCTTTCTCCTTTGAATTTGGACGCTTTGATTGTTACGGAATGCTTCTTTTCCATCCCCTTGATGCCATCCATGAACTTGTTGTCATGCATGTTGGCAGCGCACATGAACCACGTTGGTGTCGTGAGTTTGTGTAATTTGTTGCACTGCAGCATAGGAGTGTGGTAGGAAGCTCTAATGGCGGAAAGGCCGTTGGTTGGTCTTACGCTTGAGTCAGCTTTGGCGGGTAGCACACCTTAGCGGCTGGTATCGGTGCTGCATTGTCCCCATTGCAGTGCTTCGTGACACACATCCTTTAAACAATATCCCGCCTTTGTGCCTCAGTCGCATCCAAAACATCTCTTCACGGCCCTTCTTGTACCGCGGCATCGTGGTCATGCAACGCAAGGTGTCCTTGACTTGCATCCCACCGCTCCCAACTTGCGGCTACGGTGGTCCATGGCGGCTCGTCTCAGGGAGTCCAAGTATGCTGTTTGTTCGATTGTGGAACAAGTCGCAAAGGTTGAACTATTGAACATGGCAGAGATGGTAGACCCAAGGAGCGGGAGCGAGGTCATAAATCGGTTCCAAGGCCCAAGAGCGCGGAAAAGCAGTCCGCTTCGCTGCGAGTAGCCAACAAGGTACCAAAACTGCAAACTAACGTAGGTTGTGTCCAAAGTGGTGACAAACAGGCTTATGCCTACCGGCTGAACTTGAAATTTATTATTAAATAATTAAATATTTGCTCCAGTGTGGTTAAAAGATCCCATATCCAAAACGAAAATAAATACCAACAGACCCTTGGCAAACACGGATAGTCTGCATAGTCTCCATAGGCAAAGTGTGATCAGCGGAGGACAACGAATCACAGGGGAACAAAGAAACCACTGGACCATGAACACGTCATTTGGTGGCACCTGTGTGAAATACAAACAGCGTACCAATTTACAGATACAGTTTGCAATTGGGCCCTGGGCACAGAACGCCGGACCACCATATTGCCATCCCGCAGGAGCTGAATATCATACTTCACATTCCCATGATTTTTCAAAACCTGCGCCCTGACAGTGCTTCTGTTGCCCCGGGTATACAACACACTCCTGCCCACGAAGTAAGCAGCAGGCTTAGGGGCGCGCTTTTAGGCAAGGGCATGACTGGCCTTTGAGCGCTTGGGTGCCGGCTGCGCATCAAACGGCCTGTGAGCACGATGCAATAGCGAGTTCGCATGCCCTGCCAGCACCCCCACCTTTTGCAGCTCACTTTTTGAGGTGGCAGCCAACTCTGCCATACAACATACACCTGCACCTGCAAGCGCTGCACCGTACTGCTCATAACCTAGATCTGTTAGAAGAGCAGACAGATCTGGGATCAATGCCAATGCCCGTGGCTTGGCAGGTTCCGCCACAGGCTCCCTTCTTGCTGGCTTGGGCAGGGCGTCCACGTCCAAGTGATCTCCATTTCCTTCTTCATCGTCCCCACCAATGTTGATAACATCTGGTTCAGCTGGATCATCTTCCTGAGGGACATGATGAACGTCCAACGTGCCATTCCGGAACGCTTCCCTTGCCGCTTGCCGCATTGCTGGTGACCAACATTCCAAATAGCCAGCAGGTGCCCATGCGTCCGTGATGGCCCTGTGATTGGCAGCCACGTTGTTCGTGCCTTCCTGGATCCACTGCAGCAATTTCGGTTTGATGGTGCTCATCTCCAAATCAATCGCAACCGCCGATGGTTGAACCCCAGCTCTCAGTTGGGCACGTGCCTCAGTCTGAACATACGCCTATGCACTGCGCCTGGTCTTCTTTTTGAAGGGTTGGTTGCCAGCCAGGTCCACAATCTGATATTGGCCAGTAGTGCCCGGCCAAAGCTGAACTAGGACGATATCTGGTTTGTTTTCCTTGACGATTTCGTGAAATTCTGGCCCCTGTTGTGGTGCCCAGTTGTCTTGGACAGTCAAACCTTTGGCTGATGGACGGTCGAGCCTTGCCGCTCCCCATCCATGTAGGCATTGATCACATCATAATACTTTGCAGCCAAGGAAGCATTTGGCCAATGAACTGCCAACCCTTGGAGATGAACTCTGCTGCGTTGTTCGGAAGTGTGCGTTGTGACGTGCCTTCGAATACGATCTGTGGGTTGAGTACCGCTCCACTTGCTGAAATGGCATAGTCAATTGTCACCATGCGCTTGTCGACCTGCCCATGCGTTGCTCGTCAAATTCCCCGGCGAGGATAAATGTGCAGCTCAGATTGATCCCTACTTACGACCATGGACTGGGATGTCGTAATAGTCGACGAGGTAGGCAATCCTCAGCAGCACAATCCTATATTGCCGGACTGCTTCATCGGTAAGAGGGGCCAGCACTGAAGATGTCGTGGTACGCCGCATTGGGAGGTGCATCTTGTCTCTCATCAACGAATTCAACCAGGATTCGGATAAAGTGAACCCCTTGACTAGCAAATTTGGGTTTCTCTCTTGAAGGGCCGCGAGACATACATTCCGTATTTCAGCGGTTGTAAATTCAAGGGCGGCCCCAACATGAGCATCAATACACGCGACAATATCTCTCAACGCCTCTGGTGTGGGACACTTACTGGTACCCGAACCCGGGTTGTGTTGCTGACGTTCCGCACGTTTCTGCCGTTGGGTGCGGAAGGCGTTGATATGGCTCAAGCGAAGATGGCCCATGGTCTTCGGGAATAACATCGCTAAGAAAGAAAAGGTTGCCGAATCATTTGGCTTTTGCTCAGCGATGTCCAATACCATGTCTTGAACATCGGGATGCCACTTACGATATTCCTTCCGTTTTTGAACAACCGGCCCTTGGGAATGAACCATGCTTTTCTCCACAAGCTCGGATACCAGAGTTAATGCGAAACGGCCCACGTTGAAAGAAACAACAGGACAGCCTGGACCACGAGGCGGCCTCGGCAGTGTTGGTGCAGAAGGTACCGTAGCAGCAGAGATGGCTGTGAGGACAATCTGTCGGCAAAAGGCTTGAATGTCAATTTGCTGCAGCTCAGCAGCATACCGTTGAACGGCTTACTCATGTGGAATAACTTAGAATTAAGAGAATATGGCGCCGTGCCGAAGGCAACGGCGCAGCAGAGGGTGGTCATCACAACGTTCCAATCGCCCAGCCCCAATTTCTTGCCGCTGATGTTGTCAGTGTCGAATTCCTAAAGAGAACACAGTGCCAGTTGACACGGCTTCTCACCTCTATGTTGTGCATTCACAGTGCATGTGGCGGCGCTCAGTCCCCACCCTTTCGTGATGCTGCCACAAACAACTCTGGTTCACCATGTTCAATCTTGATCATACAGGCAAGACAACGGGTATCCATCAGGAATGTGCCCGGCGCAGTGACGAATTAATTTATTTTCGTAATTGATTATTTTTTGTACACCAGTTTTGTGTCCCACCGCCTCGCCAATTGCCAAAGTTTGGGCCTTTTCTGATTTCCTCCCTGTGCTAAGCACCGGGCGTGTCATATGTTTCTCCAATAACACCCCTTCCAGCAAATCTATTTGTGGCACCTATGTGCACGCTTTCTCCGCAGCTATGTGCACGCTTTCTCCGCGTTTCCTCGGCCTTGCTAATAGCCTTGTTGCACGCTGTGCATTTGTTATGTTTGTGCAGCTGTCTTCTGTGTGTGTTTGTATTCCTTGTGCCTGACCCTGCTGCAAACAAGCTGTCAGTTTTCCGGGTGACCGTGGCAAGAAATGGTACCGGGGTTCCAAAACATGGCTAGTTCAATAAGTACAAGCAATATATTTAGAAAGTGCACAGTTTTCCCATGCACACGAAAAAAAAAGCGCCACAAACGGAAACAGTGGCACCAAGTTACCCCCTCAACACTTCCAAAACCTCCTTTTCGACTGTGGGTTGAGTCTGAGGCACATTAAAAAGTTACCGCTAGCAAAAAGTTTACTGCCAGCAGCATTTGAACCCAGGTCTGTTGAATTGCAACCCAGTGGTATGACGGCTGGACCACTCCGCTTCGTTCTGAGTACATGCATGGACTTCGGTGTTCTCCCATATTCATGGTCAGTCCCAATGATCTTGCCAACGGTGGCATATAGTATAATTTTTGACGAGGAATTTGCTAGAAGTTTGCTAGGGCTTAACCTGTGCTTGGGGTGTGCGTGCAAAATAAAGGATTACATTGAAATGAAGGGTGAAAGAAGAGGAGACATGGGGTAGGCTTGGCGTGCTCCCCATGGGCGCAGGTAGTCCACCACTGGTGATCTTTGGTCCATGGGGTCTTGGGATGCCCTAGGAATGCAATTGGATGTATGATTTTAAAGTAGTACCAATTGTCCCTCGTACAATATTCTTTTAGCCACTGATGTTAAATGTTCCGGGAATATCTTTCCCTTGTTTGTTTCCTATTCCCTTGAACTTGAGCCTCTACAAAACGTACACAACAAGGGCAAGCCAATAGAGCCCTTGCTGTCCCTCCAAGTCCCCATGGTTCACAAGTAGCCGTTCAATAGTGTTTGGTTGGGGGCGGGGGTCCTTGAATGGCATGGAAACCGGGTATTGTTGGTACCAACATGACGCCCTCCATCCCCGGGACAAAATTGTCAAATCCCCTTGTTTTTTCGGACCACGTCAAATTGACCCGAAACGCCAAGTGCTCCCCAGGCGACGAACAGGGCACCGGCGACACCGAGCAAAGAAACATTGTTTCTCCACTGTAAAAAGGTTCGAATCAATAAGGAATTGGATTCCCGGTCCATTCAACAAATCAAGAACAACGTGGTGTATTGATGCCTCCATTCAGTGGGAAGTAGTACAAGCATTTCCAAGGACGCCGCCCGACACCGGATACCTTTCGCGCTGTTTGTTGCGCCCGGCAGCGGTATGTAGTCTCTGCTTCATGGCACGCGCCGCATGTAGGACCTTGCAATGAGCACCGTGCACCGTGGTATCAAGATTTGCTACCCTACAACTACCACTTCTATGCGCAAATGATCGGGGCCGTCGGAGGGGGCGGGGGTTATTGTACAAAGTGGACGACAATATGTCATGTGCGTGTTGATACTAGGCCACACAAACTACCCGCCCGTTAGGACCCCCTTATGTGCGTGTGTTCATGGTGTGGTACGCGGCCGGGAATGCCTTTGCCAGGGCCAAGGCATTGGGATTGGTGGACGAGAAGACCACCACGTGGGAATTCCAATGGGACATCCTCAAGCAGCGGTACTGTAGCGGCGCGGAGTTCAACAACACAAAGCAAACCACTGCGGTCCGTACGGCGCATGCACCGAAGCGCTTTGCGAGCCACCTACTCGTGCACGCATTGCTGCAGCGGGAGTACGCGTTCGGCGTGCGGAGCGTGCGGCAAGCACATGCACATCAAGTGCTTCGGGGACGCCCACGAAGCGTAGTCTGTCATGGGTGTGGCGGGGCGGCACGAGACGGTCAAGGCGGCCTTTGCCATCCCTACCCATGGGACCAGTGCGAACCCTGGTGGAACAACGGCGTAGGCTGGGTACCTAGCTGTGAGGACGCCCCCCCCCCCCCCCCAACAGTGGTACTCTGTTACACGACACGTTGCGCGCGTCGTACACGTTGCGCGCATATTGCATCTGTTGCTCTCAATGTCCCAGACCACACGAATTGTTCTACGCGTTCGGGACGTTGTGCACGTCGTAGAACGTTTTTTTCAATTCATCCGGAACGCCTAGAACATTTCATGTGTCTCTCCTCACAAATGATGTCTCCGTAGACAAAGGAATATAATTTTAGGGTTTTGTTCTCACACCACGCAATCCTTCACCTCCGTACACTCAAAGCACACAGCACAATTTGGGATGTGATACGATCAAGCCCAACGGTTGTAGAAGCCGTTGGAATGACACACACCACAATTGTGTACGTGCCAAGGGCCACCCTTGGAATCAAATAGTTCCGTCGTGTACCACCTGCATTCAAACAGTCTCGTCTTATGGCCCATGGACACGGTCTTGTGTCTCGTTGGAATTCAAGAATTCAGGCTTTCATACCTTCATTGTGCCGATTTCACACTTCAGCGAGCGGGGGGTTGGGACGGGCTTTGGGGGCGAGGGACCCCTTCACATGGCTGCCGGACTACGACGGCGGTGGCATGGGGCAAAGAGGCAGTTCGCGGGGGAACCCCATGTGTTGCAGCTAGACTGTGTGTATTCTTTGTTGTGCGGCCAAGCTGTTGGGGGGCACGGGGAAGGCGAATATTTGGGCCATTTGGGCATACCACCAATCATTGGGAACTCTTGCGTTCAAAGACCTTTTGGTCTTCCGTGCGGTTCTTGGCTTTTGCCGGCACTAGTGTTGTCCAAACGTTTGGCTGGGAAGCATGCCTGTTGCCCGTTGTCATGTGCTTTTCACCCGGACGGCTCAGTATCCGTATAGCCGAGCAACATAGTGATTGGCTCCTCGCACCCTCAGAAGCGAAAGATGTGCTAGATACCTGGGACATGTCCGATGCCAAGGCCAAAATCATTTGATCACCTCCTCGGTCACATACTTCGATGCTGTTTGAAAGTCAGTTTTTAGCCTCGCCAGCTCCCTCGCGATCTCCTTTCAAGTTGTAAGCACCAGATCAGTTGCCTTGGCCGAAAGGTAGTCTAGAACCTTGTTAGCAGACCACTTCACACTGCTTTTGCTTTCCTCCTTTACATTTGCCGCCTTGACTCTTACGGAGTGCTCCTTTTCAATCCCCTTGCTGCCATCCATGAACTTGTCGTCTTTGCTCAAATTGTAGGTACGCATGGGCACCTATGGGCACACGATAGTTGCCCAAATGATAGGCACACCGGTTTTTGTACATGCTTTTGCAGGAAGCACACCCAAATAGCGCAGGAGAATTTGTGCCACATGTGCAAAAATATGCTTGAATCATTATGGCTTGGGTCCAAACCAGGCTTCACCGCACCTGAACAACCATGGTGTTATGAGTTTGTGTAATTTGTTGCACTGCAGGGAACACAAAGGAGCATGGTAGGAAGCTTTAACGTCAGACACGTTGTTGGTCGTTCTAACATCTAAAGTTAGCTTTGGCTGGTGGCACACCTTAGCGCCTGGTAGCAGTGGTGCGTTCTTCCCATCGCAGTGCATGGCCACCTACGTCGTTTAAGCAGTATCCTAGCTCTGTGACTCCATCATATCAAAAACATCTCCTCACAGCCCTTCCATTTTTACATTACATCATGGTGTATGACTACCAAGACATGCAGAGATTTCATCGATTGAAGACGGGTACCATGGAGGAACAATGTTTCCACCGTTAGAGCTTCGTACCATGCTCCTCTAAAATTTATGCAGCGTAACAAATTACACAAACTCATCACACCAATGGTGTTCATGTGCGCTGCCAACGTGTCAACGGGTGACGACAAGTTCATGGATGGCATCAAGGGGATTGAAAAGAAGCAGTACATAAGAGTCAAGGCGTCCAATTTCAAGGAAGAAAGCAGAGGTATTCGTACGCCGTGGACTTGGACTCCCTGAAAGGTGCTACCATGGACCACCATAGCCGCCAAGTTGGCAGCGGTGGTATGCAAGTCAAGGACACCGTGCATTGCATGACCACGATGCTGTGGTAATCAGCCCAGAGATGCCACTGATGTCGGTATTGAGCAGGTGGCAGGAAAAGCAAGGCACATGGATGTCTTGTGACGGGTCTTGAGGTTTGGAGACAGGGCACCCCCCCACCCGTGTAAATAGCGGTAAAATTTCAAAGGTTGACTTAAACAATACCCCGTGTTCATTAAACAAGGAGGCGGCGGTATTTACAAAAGGCAAAGCAGGACATTTTGCGTCACAATATGATAGAGACATTGGCCCTTTGGCGTTAAGGTTTCGCGTTTCAGTCTCCAAGGGTTTTGTCATGTCGACTCATGGTGAAAGTGGCTAAAAACTGGGAGGGCGTTGGCGTATGGCCGGTTGCCACATCCCCACGTGGGTCCGCTTCCATCCCCGGTAACCCATCTAACCCACCCCTCTTCCAGCCTCGGCTCTGTGTAGACTCTTCCGGTGTGAAATCAACAAAAATCAACCAAAATGGAGGCATTTTGATGGCTCGAACGCCACTTGCGTCCAAGATGCCGATTTCTTTCCAAGAGCTGCAATGGCACATTCATGACCGCCGACGCGCACTCTTGTTGGGGGGCGCCTTTGCTTTGTGTCTGTCATAAAGCTTCGGTGCGTTCTATTGCCAAGCACTTACACATTTATGACCGACACAACGACGACCGGACCGTTCATGTCGGACATTCACCGTAACAAAACCCACACCCATGGGCAACCCAGCCTTGGTACCGCTGGACAAGCTGCTAAGATTTGGAGACCGCCAGCATTATTCGAAGGCATTTTGAGCAATTCTGAATCCACAGGTGTCAAAGGGTCTTCACATCCATGAGCAAGTTCATCCTTTCATTCCTCGCCGGAGGACGGGGAGGGGGGGGGGCTGAGGTGGTAAGAGGGTGGGTTAAATGGTTGGGTCATGAGTCGAAAGATTCGAAACGTTGGTTAGGCGGATGAGTCCCACATTGTTGCTCATGTTTCGTTTCCTTTCGTGTTTTGTACTTCATATTTCCAAATACGGTACAAAAATGCTTTCCATGTTTGTTGTGAAGCCTTGGCAATATGCCAAGGAGGGGGGCCAAATGCTCATCATTGTCCGAAGGATATCTAAAAATCCTCCAACCAATAGTGCATGGCATTTTCCCAATGGAGGTGGGAAGGGTTCAGGGCATATTGCCAGCTACGTTGCCACATTGAATGGTTGTGGCACATGCTTGATGGGACATCAGCCAAAATGCCAATTCACGTGGCCGGCCGCTGGTTGGGGTGAACCTTGCCGCCAACATGCCCAGCTTTCACGGCCCCCCACCAGTGAGGACTTTGCTGGTTTTAGGCTGGCTTGGTCGGCTCAAAAGTGACAATTTTGTGATGACATCCGATGACCCATGGGGACCCTTGGGCAGGATTGGGTCATCAATTGGTGACAACGGGAGAATGCAAACCCACGGGGAGCCATGTGGCACCAAATCACCCCATGAAAGGGGAGTTTTTAAACCTTTTCATCTCGGAAGTAGGGGGGTAGGCAAAACAATAGTAACGCTGTGTGATATGATGTTGGTGGTGTTTCTCTGCAACATGGACTTACGAAACACAATAGAATTGACTTTTTAAGGTGACCCAAGGGGATCCCGGGGACCCTTGCGCCCATTTTGGGTCATCATTTCATGATACTGGGTTCCGTATTAGCCCATGGAGGGCTGAACGTGTGTGGCACCAATTGGCCTAACCATGGCTGCTTGTTGGCAGGTAAAAGGGCTGTTTTGGGGTGTTTTCCACTTTGGTGGGCGAGACTTGCTGGGCCTATTGTGGTCACTATGTGTTGATCCAGAACCAGAAACGTCTTCTTCCACATGGGCCCCCTAACCCATGGCGGAGGTTCCGGGTTCTATCCCCAGTTCCTCGCCACCCCCCCCCCCCCCCACCCCCCCACTCATCGGGCCCGCCGGTGAGGATTTTATTGCTTTCAGGAGAGCATGAGTGGACTCAAAAAGTTCACTCTTGTAGGCGAACCCACGGGATGCCTGGGGGGCCTTGGGCCAATTTTTGGTCATCATTAGGTGACAACAGGCATACGTATAGACCCATGGAGAGCCATGTAGCACACATTAGGCCCAAATATTAGGGTCTATTCTTAAAGGGCTACTTTCCGCTTTGTTGTAGAGTGGCAAGTGAATCTTGGTTGGCCTTTTAAATTGCGGCCCACAGGGACGACACGCGAGGGCTCTCAGCTAGGGGCCGCCTTGAGCTCAACGCGTGGGGGTCGCGGCGCGGGGGATGGAGCAGTGGTGCGTGGTTGGACCGTTGGGGCTCCTGCGCGGGGGAGGGCACCACCTTCGAGCCGATGACCACTTCCTCCTTCCAATTGAATAGGCTTTGTTGACATCTTGGCTTCCTCATCTTGCAGCAGTCCTTTTCTCACAAGCTTTGCTTCGGATGCATTTTCAATACGGCACTGGGCCACCTTTGTTCTTCCATTGGCCATCTTAACTTGGATCCAGCAAGCGAATTGTCGCTGCTTGCCACAACATGTAGCGCTCAGGACCCATGCTCGATAGAGGAGGCCGGAAGTGCAAGCCGGCAGGGACGAGCGTCTTCCAACCACAATCGCCTTCATGGGCTTCAGCTACTTAACTTGTGAGGATAAGTCGAGTAGGCGCCCCTAGTACTCAGTAGTGGCTTGATTCCAGTCTTCCTCGTATTGGGGTTCACCTTGTGCTTCAACTTCTTGTTGTTCCATGCCACATTCTTCCACGATCTCTGTAGAATTGACTCCTTGTCCTCTTCCTCAGCAGGTTTGCCTCACCTTAAATGAAGTTGTACAGCTCCTCCCTTTCACCAAGTTGTAGCTTTGATGAATCGGCATACTAGGCAAAAAAGAAGCTACAAACAACTACAAACACACGAAAGTCATGCCCACACAGTGTGCATCAATGTGATTCAGTGTCATTCAAGGTGCATGAGTGTGCTTCAGTGCTTTAGTGTGCATCAATGTGTTTTAGTGTGCATCAGTGTGTTTTAGTGTGCATCAGTGTGCTTCAATATGCGTTAGTATGCTCGGGTGTACATCTGTGTCCTCATTACCTTATATTGGACAGGAGGTTGGGAGCGACTTGTTTATGTTTGGAATAGTTTACATAAATCCACTACAGGCCTTCCCAAGAAACCTCATGCCCTGGGAACAACTTTGCTTTCACGAACTTAAATTTGTCATGATTGCCACAACATATATTATTGTTGCCTCGTAGAACCTCCGTTGTAGCGGCTCCTTATTCACATTGTCATTGTTCCAAACACCCTGTTGGAGTAATCGTATTGAAAGAACTGCTTCCTTTTCACCACCTTCGAGCCCACGACCACTTGCTCCTAGCAATTGAACAGGCTTTGTCGAAATCTTAGCTTCATCTTCTTGCAACAACCCTTTTCTCACAAGATTTACTTCACATCCATTTTCAATAAGGCACTGGGCCACCTTTGTTCTTCCATTGGCCATCTTAACTTGGAGCTAGCAAGCGAGTTGTCGCTGCTTGGCACGGCATGTAGCGCTCAGGACCCATGCTCGATAGAGGAGGCCCGAAGTGCAAGCCAGCAGGGACCAGCGTCTTCCATCCACAGCCACCACTACCTTTATGGGCTTCAGCCACACAACTTGTGAGGATAAGTCGAGTAGGCGCCCCTAGTACTCTGTAGTAGGTTGATTACTGTCTTCAACGTATGGGGTTCAACTTGTGCTTCAACTTCTTGTTTTTTCATCGCCGCGCCACCCAATTGCCAAGCACAACCCACTTCCCGTTACACTCCTCCATTAGCTCAACAACTTCGGGCCGGATGTTACCGCGCAAGACGTAGTACTCCCTATGGCTTGGCAAGTGTCCCATGAAGGGGTTGAATAGCAACCCGTCCTGTTCCCAAGCGCCATCTACTTGCATGGGTGGTATCTTTTTTTGCAGGACACCACCTTTTTTTTTTGCAGGACATGGGTGGTACCACAGCCGCCACTACCTTTATCGGCTTCAGCCACTCAACTTGTGAGGATAAGTCGAGTAGGCGCCCCTAGTACTCAAGAGCGGCTTTATTCCAGTCTTCCCCGTACCGGGGTTCAACTTGTGATTCAACTTCTTGTTGTTCCATGCCACATTCTTCCACGATCTCTATAGAATTGACTCCTTGTCCTCTTCCACCAGATCTATCTTGCCTTAAATCAACTTGTACAGCTCCTCCCTGTCACCAAGTTGTAGCTTTGATGAATGTGGCATACTAGGCAAAAAAGAAGCTACAAATAACTGCAAACACACAAAAGTCCAGTCAAGTCACTGATGTACACACAATGTGCATCGGTGTGCTTCAGTGCTTTAGTATGCATCAATGTGTTTCAGCGTACAAAAGTGTCTTTTGGTGTTGCATTGGTGTGCTTCAGTATGCTTCTCTGTGCTCGGGTGTACATCTATGTCCTCCTTACCTTATATTCGGCAGGAGGTTGGGAGCACCTTGCTTCTGATTGGAATAGTTTACATAAATCCACTTTAGGTCTTCCCAAGAAACCTCATGCCCTAGGAACAAGTTTGCTTTCGCCAACTTGAAATTGCCACAACTGCCACAACATATTTTATTGTTGCCTCATAGAACTTCCGTTGTAGCCACTCCTCCTTCACATCGTCATTGTTCCAAACACTCTGTTGGAGTAGTCGTATTGAAAGAACTACTTCCTTTTCACCGCCTTCGAGCCGACCACCACTTGCTCCTTTCAATTGAACAGGCTTTGTCGAAATCTTAGCTTCATCTTCTTGCAGCAACCCTTTTTCCACAAGATTTATTTCCGTTCCATTTTCAATAAGGCACTGGGCCACTTTTGTTCTTCCATTGGCCATCTTAACTTGGAGCCAGCAAGCGAATTGTCGCTGCTTGGCACGGCATGTAGCGCTCAAGGCCCATGCTCGATAGACGAGGCCGGAAGTGCAAGCCAGCAGGGACGAGCGTCTTCCAACCACAGCCGCCACTACCTTTATGGGCTTCACCCACTCAACTTGTGAGGATAAGTCGATTGGGCACCCCTACTACTCAATAGTGGCTTGGTTCCAGTCTTCCTGGTACTCGGGTTCAACTTGTGCTTCAACTTCTTGTTGTTCCATGCCACATTCTTCCACGATCTCTGTAGAATGGACTCCTTGTCCTCTTCCACCAGATCTGCCTTGCCTTAAATGAAGTTGTCCAGCTCCTCCTTTTCGCCAATTTGTAGCTTTGATGAATGTGGCATACTAGGCAAAAAAGAAGCTACAAACAACTACAAACACACAAAGGTCAAGTCAAGTCTTTGATGCACACACAATGTGCATCCGTGTGACTCAGCGTCATCCAGTGTGCATTAGTGTGCTTGAGTGCTTCATTGTGCATCAATGTGTTTCAGTGTGCATCAGTGTGCTTCAGTATGCCTCTATGTACTCGGGTGTATATTTGTGTCCTCCTTACCTTATATCGGACAGGAGGTTGGGAGCACCTTGTTTCTGTTTTCAATAGCTTACATCAATCCACTTCA
This sequence comes from Eutreptiella sp. 'Long Island Sound 2002', assembly GCA_964036045.1. NCBI lineage: Eukaryota > Euglenozoa > Euglenophyceae > Eutreptiales > Eutreptiaceae > Eutreptiella > Eutreptiella sp. 'Long Island Sound 2002'. The sequence goes on from OZ038394.1 coordinate 10,813,947, forward strand.
CGCCTTCCCAAGAAACCTCATGCTCTGGGAAAGAGTTTGCTTTTGCCAATTTCAAATTGTCAGGCGTGCCACAACATATTTTATTGTTGCCTCCGTTGTAGCCACTTCTTATTCTTATCGTCATTGTTCCAAACACTCTGCTCGAGTAGTCGTATTGAAAGAACTGCTTCCTTTTCACCACGTTCGAGCCCAAGACCACTTACTCCTTCCAATTAAAAAGGCTTTGTCGAAATCTTAGCTTGATCTTCTTGCAGCAACCATTTTCTCACAAGACTTACTTCGCATCCATTTTCAATAAGGCACTGGGCCACCTCTGTTCTTCCATTGGCCATCTTAACTTTGAGCCAGCAAGCGAATTGTCGCTGCTTGCCACGACATGTAGCGCTCAGGACCCATGCTCGATAGAGGAGGCCCGAAGTGCAAGCCAGCAGGGACCAGCGTCTTCCATCCACAGCCGCCACTACCTTTATGGGCTTCAGCCACACAACTTGTGAGGATAAGTCGAGTAGGCGCCCCTAGTTTTCAAGAGTGGCTTGATTCCAGTCTTCCTCGTACTGGGGTTCAAGTTGCGATTCAACTTCTTGTTGTTCCATGCCACATTCTTCCACGATCTCTGTAGAATCGACACCTCGTCCTCTTCCACTAGTAGATCTTCCTTGCCTTAAATGAAGTTGTACAGCTCCTCCCTTTCACCAAGTTGTAGCTTTGATGAATGTGGCATACTAGGCAAAAGAGAAGCTACAAACAACTACAAACACACATAAGTCGAGTCAAGTCACCAATGCCCACGCACTGTGCATCCCTGTGATTCAGCGTCATCCAGTGTGCATCAGTGTGCTTCAGTGCTTCATTGTGCATCAATGTGTTTCAGTGTGCATCAATGTGTTTTAGTGTGCATCAGTGTGCTTCAGTATGCTACTGTGTGCTCGGGTGTATATCTGTGTCCTCATTACCTTATATTGGACAGGAGGTTGGGAGCACGTTGTTTCCATTTGGAATAGCTTACATAAATCCACTTCAGGTCTTCCCAAGAAGCCTCATGCCCTCGGGAACAAGTTTGCTTTCGCCAACTTGTAATTGTCAACACTGCCACAACATATTTTATTGTTGCCTCATAGAACTTCCGTTGTAGCCACTCCTCCTTCACATCGTCATTGTTCCAAACACTCTATTGGCAGTCCTACTCGAAAACCTTCTTCCTTTTCACCACCTTTGAGCCGACGACCACTTACTCCTTCCAATTGAACAGGCTTTGTCGAAATCTTAGCATCATCTTCTCGCAGCAACCCTTTTCTCACAAGATGTATTTCGGATGCATTTTCGATAAGGCACTGGGCCACCTTTGTTCTTCCATTGGCCATCTTAACTGGGAACCAGCAAGCGAATTGTCGCTGCTTGCCATGACGTGTAGCGCCCAGGACCCATGCTCAATAGAAGAGTCCAGAAGTGCAAGCCAGCAGGGACCAGCGTCTTCCATCCACAGCCACCACTACCTTTATGGGCTTCAGCCACTCAACTTGTGAGGATAGGTCGAGTAGGTGCCCCTAGTACTCCGTAGTGGGTTGATTACTGTCTTCAACGTATGGGGTTCAACTTGTGCTTCAACTTCTTGTTTTTTCATCGCCGCGCCACCCAACTGCCAGGCACATCCCACTGCCCGTTACACTGCCTCAATAGCTCAACAACTTCGGGCCGGATGTTACCGCGCAAGACGTAGTACTCCTTGTGGCTTAGCAATTGTCCGATGAAGGGGTTGAATAGCAACCCATCCTGTTCCCAAACGCCATCTACTTGCATGGGTGGTATCTTTCTTTGCAGGACACCACCAGTTCGCTTGTGCTGGGCGCAGACCGGGCACTAGATGTTCGATTGCCATAAAACTCCATTATTGTACACCCAAGAAACCAGTAATATTACCAAACATTGCGACGCCACCAATCTGGCGCCTGCTGTGAAAAAGCGCCTGTCTGCGCTGAAAGGTCCCAAGGGGGAACCCGCAAAGCGGGCTGCGAACTCTGCCGCCCCCGGGATTCGTCGGGGTCCGTCCATTGGGTTTCCAGACTTGGTTCCCCAAGCGGGGATAAGTAGGAATCTCCCTCCTCACCCTCCCACCCTTCATCGCCGCTTGGCGTAAAATTTCCGCGATGTCGCCATCGGTCTTCTTGCCATCAGGATCCTTCTCCGTTTCTGGACTCCCTTCCGGATCGGCATGGCGTTCCGGGGAGTCTTGGGGCTCCTCCTTGACTCGCACGGGCGTCTGCAGAACACGGGAAACGGGGTGCTGTCCTGCAGAGGAAGGCCGGAATCAGTACGGCTATAATGCGTAGCAGGTGCAACCCGCGCGGCACAAGCCGAGGCGGATTCCAGAGGCGCAACGGAACCATACGGGCATGACGCGCAAACGGCAGTGACACCACAACACGCACCTGCTCACCTGCGGGACCACCATTGCCCCCTGCCAAGCCCTCCGCACCCGTTGCAACGCCTTCTGCGGCCTTGCTGCGTCGTTGTTGGGCATCGTCACCTTTGTCGCTGGGGGCAGCTTCTGCAAAACGAGAAAAATGTCACGTCTCTCCTCCAAAGGCAAGGCGGAGGCATGACATGCAGGACGCGCAAGTTGCGGAAAACACGCCACACAAAGCACACCGGCCTCTAGATGGGCCTTAGGGGTGAAGAAGAAGCACACGTGGAGAACACCCTGCACAACAACCTGCTGCAGCTCCATGGCACCGGCGCCAGTTCCTTCCGTTCCGCGAGGGGGTTGATCATCCCGCGTCTCGCCAAGCTCCTGTGGATCCCGTGGAAACGCTACAAGGGGCACCAAAGTGCAAATCATTTGGCACAGGAGACTAGGTGTCCACATACATGTGACTCACGGCTCCGTACAAACCGCGCATTGAAAGCCGCAACGGATGACCTACGATGTGGTTGGTTTCGGAGCCTCCCACGCACCTTCTTGATCTGTGCCACATCGGTGAACGGGCCAATGAGCGCCTTTGGTTGAATCTCCGGCCGCTAGGACGTTGTGACGGGGGGCGGGCCATGCCGAGGAGGAAGGTGCGGGACCGCGGGGAAGCAGCGGATAGGGGTGCCACTGGAGGTCTTGCTGGATTGGCTGCTGGGGTGGACAGTGAGCATGAGGGGGCGGGTATTGTGGTGGCAGGGGGGGGGAAGGTGTGGGTAGTGGTACCCGCTCGTGTGAGGGGGCACCCAATCCCAAGCGGCAGTCTGCACAATGGGTAGTGCGGCAGACCTCCTCCAGAAGCGTACGTGGAATCATACGTTCAAGACGCGTACAACGCGCTTAACGCGACGACTGACCTCCAGAGGCAGAGCGGAGGCAACGTCACGCACACCACCGAGACCACAAAGCACGCATATACCCGCGGTTTCTTCGTTGCCAGCTCTCAGGTGCGCACCAAGGACCACGCCCCGGACGCCGGGAGTTCGAGGTTCCGTTCTTCTTCCAACTCGTACGCCTTCCGACCGGCCATCCGAACGTAAGGGACGAACTTGTCCTGCAGAACACGGAGAACGTGGTTTGTCCTCCAAAGGCGGGCTAGATCTAGAAGCGCACGCATAGAATGCGCAGAACGCGCATGATGCGCAGCACGACCACACAGAAGCACAGCACAGGCAGTGCGCAACACCTGCAAAACAACCGTTTCCATGTCAACGATGTCTTCAATGCCCATGGCACTGAACCGATTGGCCTTGTCACCGCCACGAGCACTTCGTAGGCCCTCCATCTTAAGCTTCGCCAAACTGATACCCTCCGATGGTGGGCCGAGGTCCAACGGCCACTGCGGTGCGGCGGCGCAACCCGTGCAAACCGAAAGGCCCTTGAACAACCGCTCCGCCACTTGCCGCGGGCTACTCGAGGGATATTGTTCCTGGAAATACTCACGGGCTACTACGGCCGACTAGGCATTCTTCGTTCCACATCTCAGCACGCTTTGCACGCTCACGGCCGGGGCACTAGTGTGTAGCAAAACTGCCAAACCGATCTCTTGCCTGGACTTGGGTTCCTCCAACAAGCATTCCTTGTAGTGCATCACCAATGTGCCCAACGTCACATTGAAGTCCGTCTCCAAGATTCTTTGCGTTGTGTCCAGATCACGATCGTATCCACCTTCGCACTGGAATTTCTGTGCTCTTGTCAGTGCGGTGTTGATGCTCTTCTGTGGGCCCTTCTCGGAAATCGCAAAGGACATGTGACCACGGGCTCCCTTGTCCTTGTCCTTCTTTTTCCTTGGCACCTCCGCCTCGGACTTCTTTGGTGGCACCTTGGGCGGGCTCCGCTCCTCTGACGTCCGCTTTTTCTTGTCTGCCGTTGCATGTGGCTCCTGCCTGACTTCCAGCATGGTGGGCCGTGTTGCCTTCGCGGAAGACCCTTTCTGCGGTACAACGGGGTTGTCTTCTGGGTCGTCGTCGGAATGCCCCTCCTCTCGTTTCGGTGCGCTTCGGGCCCCCCTTCTTGCCATGGGCTGTGTCCTCCTCCTCTTCCTCCTCAGTCTCTTCTTCCTCCTCCTCGTCTCCGTCATCCGCTTCTGCCTCCTCCTCCTCTTCCTCCTCACACTCTTCGTCTTCGCCCTCCAACCAGGTCCACAATCGGTTCTGTTGGATCTAGAAAACGTGCAGCACGTGTAGCGTGGTAACGACGCCCGGAGAGGCAGAACGAGAGGCACATCACCGGAACGCGTAGAGCGCGCAACACACGCAAAATGCGTATGACATGGGGCAGAATCACTACTAGATGCAACACGCAGCTCGCGCAATACAACCTTTGTATACTCGAACCATCCATCTAGCTTGGCGCGGCAATCCCGTGGCTTTCCTTTCTTGGTCTTAATCTGTAGGTAACAAGGTTGGGGTGGATGGGCAACTTAATGGGCACTGGGGACGGTGCAAAGATACAAAACAACATGGCACGTGTCATGCATGGATACTTGGTATGCGGTCACGTTGGTGAGGAACATCTCATCTTCTTGGCGACCCTTGCTGCTGACCTTGTTGTGATTCACCCAGGCAGCGTGCCAACGGGTTGTGAAGAAACGTGTGACACAGCCCCAGAAGCAAAAAAAAAACGCGAAACGCATAGAATCGATGCGGGACGCATCAAAAGGCACAAAACCCCCACTCCAGCCCGTTGAACAATCACATACATGTTTGTTGTTTGATCTGGAACACGATGAACGCGTTGTGCTTGAGCATGGCCGCGTTCCCCCAGCTCCCCAAGTGCCCCCCCTTGGCAAGCCACTGCGTGTGGCTGTCCGGGAAGAGGAGTGCGTGCATAAAGAAAGGTCTGTGGCACAGAAGGACGTGTAGCTCGCGCAAAACGTGGGTTTCGGCCTCCGGAAGCGCATTATTCAATACGCGCGGCACGTGGAACACGCCGTGCACGGATATGTGATGTGTGTTTTTCAGTTTCCAAAGGCACACCTAGAATAGAACGCTTAGAACGTGTAACATGCGGAACACGCACAGCACACGACACACAAAAGGCACGGTAGAGGCGACGGCAGGATAGGCTCCTCACATGGAAAACGGCGGAAATGAACAAACCGGATGCTTCCACGAAGACGGCACGTGCGAAAAACCACCTGAAACCAACAAAACTTTATGGATTCATTTTTGACGAACAAAAAACGTTGATTTCGTTCTACCGGAAGGAAGGATGTTATGTACAGGGGCTACCAGGGTGTAATTGGCACTCAAGAACTGAAGGGGAGGTTCCGTAATTCTCGGGTAGGCTACTCCATCCAGAGGGGCAGGGCCTACATGAGCAGAGTCATCCTGAACATACCTGGCCGCATCTACCTGAACCTCTGACAAAGTTCGAAGTGGAGGCCTTATTACTTTCACCACAGTTCCAGGAGGGTTGGGAGGGACATTCTCTATAGGAGGGGAGGCAAGGTGTCTATACTTCTGCAACACACCGCCGGCACACACTTTACTAGCCACACGCATTTGAGGGTGAGGTAGTCATAATTGCTGAAGAAGGTTGCACTCTGGCCCTGATGCCCTGCAAGGATGCTGTGCATCTTATGGTCTGAGATGAGGAAGAAAACAAGGTCCTTCATGGCACCATCGAACGGAATCAGAGTTTCATGCAAAGCTTGAATCCCTCTGGGCAAGTCTCCACAAGTCTCCTCGAAATTGTCATACGATTCATTACCTTCAATTATACAGATGCAGTAGGGTTGGATACGGATCTCACCTTGTCATGGGGAACGTTCAACAATCTCAGGGCAATCTTCGTCGACCCTTGACCTGAGTCTGCATGAACTACAACAGCTATACAGCCACCCAAGTACTTATGATCTTTGAACCAACCTGAAGACCGCATAACTTCTAATCTCTGAAATAACCAACTGTTAACAATGGGTGCTCTAACAACCAACACTGTTCCCATACTCGTGTCTTGACCCACCCCCAACTCTTTTCGCTGGACTTTGAGAGGGTACCTCAACTCCTTCTCGTGCGCCGCAAGCCGGCGCCAGCCGGCCAGTTTGTGGCCTCCCAAGGAAGTAAAGATTCGTCGCAAGGTGCGGAGTTGCGAGTCGCACAGCAACAGATCTGTCTTCAATTGCAGAGTCCCATACTGTGGCACCACCAGCAGCATGAGGCCAGGATCCTGAACAGATTTAGTCAGGTTCTCCATGACGGCAGTGTGGGTGGGGACTTCACCACGGCACGTCCACTCGGCAAAGGTGTTGCTAGCTTCCTTTTTGTTCCTGACACGGCGAGCAGAGACAGTGTCCTTAGAACGGTTCGTCACTTGCATTAAGGTCATAGGCCGACCACTAGTCTGGCCCTTGATACATTTCAGGCCATGGTGGTCATACATGGCCCTGTCGACTAGGATTCGAAAGGCAGACTGGTCCATCGCGCTCAACTCCTTGGTATTCTCTTTGCCTTTTCGCCTTGTCGCACGGTTGCTAAAATGCTAAAATGATCTTGTCACAGGGCCCTGACAGTATTGGCGGCAGACAGGTACCTGGATTTCCAATCCACAGAGGACTTCATCTTTGTTGTCTACTGGGATTCGGCATACGTGAACTGCATTTCACTCGACGCAGACTCTTTACCATTTTTTAACTTGTGGCAAAAAAGCTTGAGGAGCAGCAGCGAGACTAACAAACATGTGGTAATCCGGCAGCAGCGGCGGCGAACAGATGGGTTCGTCCTGAGAAGCCTGTGAGCAAGGAGGATCAGTGCACTGCGATTTGCAACGCTCTCTCTCTTGAGTTTGTGTGTCCCAGTGTTCCTGGCAGAATGGGTCTTCGATGGTCCCACTAGGCCGGCGGCCGCAGTGCGAACAAAGGCCTTTCCTTTTCTTAATGTGCTTCATGTGTGACATCTTGTCAGCGTAGTAGACCACTTCATTCTCATTCAAGGGCCTTCCCCAGCAATGTGAAGGCTGCCGACCGCATTGAACGCAACTCCACTCAGTTTGTTCCCACCTCATACCAGCGACACATCACTGATCCTATTCTAGACTCCGATTTTGACCAAAAGGTGTACTGCCTCCAACACCACTTCCTGAGCCCACTCATGAAGCAGCACACTGCGTATGGGTGCTTGAATGCATAGCAGACACAACTAAACAAAGCGAAATAGGCATTCACGAAAATTCTTCTTTGCGATGTGGGATCGGATTGATTTGAATGCTATAATTTGTAATCTATTGAAAACACATCAAATCCTGGTTAGGGGAGCTTTGGTTCACGAATGGGCATTGACTAGTGCTTCTTCTATATTCGCCCGTTCTTTTTAAATATACCAGGGGTGTGGTCAAGTGCCGGCCTCTAGATTCCACAATGTGCCGGCACATTTTGGCACAATGTGCCATTATAGATTGAGCCCTCCAAAGGAACAATGGTTGAGTAAATTCTGAATGCAACCCACCAAAGCTCCATGATTGCACTGAATTCCACCTTTGGCCACCCCCTAACCCCCCAAACCCTCCGAGCCCCCAGCACTGAAACATCACGGCCCAGAATGCCTAAGGGGGGACAACATTGGGAAAGAGCAACAAAAGGCACACAAGTGGGCACCACAGAAAGCAAACACTTGCAGTGTGAATGAGTTCAGACTGTGTTCCCAACTCTAGTGAATCGTCGAACGCCACCACTCTCAAGGAGAACGTGGAGGCTACTTAGTGACTTGAGAGATGTCGTACAAAAAATCGGAGTTACGAGTGCTGTGACTCTTGCGCCCAGAAGTGCTTCTATAGGTAGTAGCTTGGCGAATCAGGCGTGCACGACAAGCACCAAGAGCAGTTTCATCGGTTGATTTCAAGAGACTGTGATACACAAAGGGGGTAGTGTGCAGCTTGCGGGGCTGTGAGTGTTCCCCTCCCTGGGGCAGTCCGTGTCCTCCTTGGTGTGCACACCTGGACTTTCCACTACTCTCTTCAGCATTTAGGTGAGTGTGACAGGGTGTTACGTGTATTCTTATGCTACCAGTCGGTGGTGTCCTCACTGCATTGTGTGCTGTGCGTCACCTTCCTCTTGGTGTAGCGTTGTGCTGCGCTGTGTTGTGTGTTGCTGACCTTGCATGGTCTGCATACATCATGGGGGCAGTGTGGTACTTACACATGCGCAGGCACAGCGACGATGGATCCTTTCCTTTCCACACACACACACACTCTCTCTCTCTCTCTCTCCCTCTCTCTCTCTCTCTCTCTCTCTCTCTCTCTCTCTCTCTCTCTCTCTGTCTCCCCTTTCCTCTCGCTGTCTTTTTCTGCAGCTGTGCTGCACTGTACTGCCCTCGTTCCAACACAGGCATGTGGATACTTGCATCATGTAGCAGGCAGATTTATATGTACACACGCAAAAATGTGCACCCTACCAGGGAACTGGTCTCAAAACAACAGACGTCATGTGTCCTGTGGGGATCACCAGTGTCTTCTGTCCGCGCACTCCTGCTGTAGACTGTGAACAATACTGTGATGCAGCCCTTGAAAATGAATATGCCCTGCGGGGTTGTGTGCACTGCACGAAGAGACTGTGCACTCCCCCTGTCCCTCCCACCCAGAGAACAAGTGTGTGCGGGCTGGGTAGCCTCAGACAGAGGAACAGAGGGCACACTGCCCACGACAGACCGGGTAAGGGTGGAAACACCCACCCAGCGAAAATCCAAGCCAAGGCGCAGTCGTTTGGGTTGAGGAGGGCAAGGGGAAGATACAGACGTCTCACTGACCAGGGTCAAATGTGGTTCAAAATCACACTATGGAGAGGGTAGTATATGGATTTGTGGTCTCACCCCCAGCCAGTACACTAGGCTCTGGCTTGGGGAGAGAGGCAGAGGGAGAGAGAGAAGAAGCTGCTGCAGGAACAACAGTAGAGGCCTCGTAGGACTGTAGCACACCTGGTGCATATGAAAAATGCAAATGCACATTTTCAGGAGATGGGAAGGGAAAATACTGAGCAATGCCTTGTGGCACTTGAAAATTCGAACCCAAAGTCAAAGAATTCGTCGCTTGCAAAGGCAACTCCCCTGTAGCTTGAAAATTCCAACTCGAAACCAAAATACTGATCAGAGGCAAAAGCAAGTCTCTTCCCACTTGATAATTCGAGCTTGAAACCAAAGAATGCGTCGGCGGCAACAGGGAACCTAGCGCGAGTGGCAAATTCGAACCAGAAACCAAAGAATTCAACAGTGACAAAAGGGAACCTGGCGCGAGTGGCAAATTCGAACGCGAAACCAAAGAATTCGTGGGAGGCAAAAGCGAATCTGGTGCCAGGGGCAAATTCGAACTGGAAACCAAAGAATTCGTGGGAGGCAACAACGAATCTGGTGCCACTTGGAAATTGGGACTCAAAACCAAGGAATTCGTCGGCGGCAAAAGGGACTTTGGTGCCAATTGAAAATCCGACCGTGAAATTAAAGAATTCATGGGCAGATCTAGTGCCAGTTGAACATTCAGACTCGAAACCAAACAATTCGTGGGAGGCAATAGCAAATCTGGTTCCACTTACAAATTCGGACTCAAAACCATGAGGTGCGCCACGGACAGCGCCTACGGGAAACCCCCCATCCTGGGGGTGAAAATGACTTGCTTCAAAACTTCAGAATGGTGCCTTGCAAGTGGGACAAATGAAACCGGCATGTTCAAAATAGGTAGGAGACGTCTTGTTGGACGAGAATGAGAAGTGATTTGTGCTTTTTTCGGGCCGAACTCTATTTGTCGGTGTCCCTTCCTGGGGCTTCCTCGGCGCCAGATTCTTCCACGATCTCTACAGAATTGACTCCTCGTCCTCTTCCACCAGATCTGCCTCGCCTTAGATGAAGTTGTACAGCCCCTCCTTTTCACCAAGTTGTAGCTTTGATGAATGTGGCATACTAGGCAAAAAAGAAAATGCAAACAACTGCAAACACACAAAAGTCAAGTCAAGTCACTGATGCCCACACAATGTGCATCCGTGTGACTCAGCGTCATCCAGTGTGCATTAGTGTGCTTGAGTGCTTTAGTGTGCATCCGTGTGTTTTAGTGTGCATCAGTGTGCTTCAGTATGCTTCTGTGCGCTCGGGTGTACATCTGTGTCCTCCCTACCTTATATTGGATAGGAGGTTGGGAGCACCTTGCTTCTGTTTGGAATAGTTTACATAAATCCACTTCAGGTCTTTTCAAGAAACCTCATGCCCTGGGAACAAGTTTGCTTTCACCAACTTGAAATTGTCAGGCGTGCCACAAAAAGTTCTATTGTTGCCTCATCGAACTTCCGTTGCAGCCACTCCTCCTTCACATCGTCATTGTTCCAAACACTCCGTTGGAGTAGTCGTACCTAAAAGAACTGCTTCCTTTTCACCACCTTCGAGCCGACGACCACTTGCTCCTTTCAATTGAACAGGCTTTGTCGAAATCTTAGCTTGATCTTCTTGCAGCAAGTGTTTTCTCACAAGAATTACTGCACATCCATTTTCAATAAGGCACTGGGCCACCTTTGTTCTTCCATTGGCCATCTTAACTTGGAGCCAGCAAGCGAATTGTCGTTGCTTGCCACGGCATGTAACGCTCAGGGCCCATGCTCGATAGAGGAGGCCGGAAGTGCAAGCCAGCAGGGACCAGCGTCTTCCATCCACAGCCGCCACTACCTTTATGGGCTTCAGCCACTCAACTTGTGAGGATAAGTCGAGTAGGTGCCCCTAGTACTCTGTAGTGGCTTGATTCCAATCTTCCTCGTATTGGGTTTCAACTTGTGCTTCAACTTCTTGTTGTTCCATGCCAGATTCTTCCGCGATCTGTGTAGAATTGACTCCTCGTTCTCTTCCACCAATAGATCTGCCTTGCCTCGAATGAAGTTGTACAGCTCCTCCTTTTCACCAAGTTGCAGCTTTGATGAATGTGGCATACTAGGCAAAAAAGAAGCTACAAACAACTGCAAACACACAGAAGTCAAGTCAAGTTCATCTTGCTTCTCCTGAATGATCTTGGTTCATCTTGGTTACCCTTAATGTTGTTGGTTTGTGTTGGTTCTCCTTAATGATCTTGGTTCTTCTTGATTGTCGCGAATGATCCTGTTTAATCTAGCTTGTCCTTAATGATCTTGGTTGAACTTGGTTCTCCTGAATGATCTTGGTTGAAGTTCGGTGTCCTTAATGGTCTTCGTTTATCTTTGTTGTCCTTAATGACCTTGGTTGATCTGGGTTCTCCTTAATGATCTTGGTTGATCTTGGTTCTCCTTGAAGATTTTCGTGGATCTTGGTTGTCCTCCATGATCTTGGTTGATCTTGACCTTGGTTGATCTTGGTTTTCTTTAATGATCGAGGTTGATCTTGGTAGTTCGTGGTCATCGTGAATGATGTCGGTTGTCCTTAATGATCTCGGTTGATATTCGTTGTTTGTGACCTCGGTTGATCTTGGTCGTCCTTAATGATCTTCGTTGATCTTGGTTGTCATTAATGATGTTGGCCGATGTTGGTTCTCTTCAATGATCTTGGTTGATCTTGGCTCTCGTGAATGATCTTGGCTGATCTCAGTTCTCCTTAATGATTTGGGTTGATCGTGGTTGTCCTTAATGATCTTGGTTGATCATGGTTCTCTTGAATGATTCTGGTTGATCTAGGTTGTCTGTAATGATGTTGGTTGATGTTGGTTCTCCTTAATGATTTTGGTTGATCTCGGTTCTCGTTAATGATCTTGGTTGATGTTGGTTGTTCTTAATGATTTTGGTTGATCTTGGTTGTGCTTAATGACCTTGGTTGATCTTGTTTCTCCTTGATTGTCTTGGTTGATCTTGGTTGTCCTTAATGATCTTGGTTAATCTTATTTGTCTTTAATGATCTTGGTTCATCTGGGTTCTCCTTAACGATCTTGGTTGATCTTGGTTCTCCTTAATGATCTTGGTTGCCCTTCATGTTCTTTGTTTGTCTTGGTTCTCCTGAATGATCTTGGTTGATCTTGGTGGCCCTTAATGTTCTTGGTTTGTCTTGGTTCTCTTTAATGATCTTGGTTGCCCTTAATGTTCTTGGTTTGTCTTGGTTCTCCTTAATGAACTTGGTTGATTTTGGCTGTCCTTAATGATCTTGGATAATCTTGGTTCTCCTTAATGATCTAGGTCGATCTTGGTCCTTTTGATCAACCAAAATCATTAAGGAGAACCAAGCAAAGATCATCAAGGACACTCAACATCAACCAAGATCATTGGTTGATGTTAGTTGTTCTTAATGATCTTGGTTGATCTTGGTTGTACTTTACGATCTTGGTTGATGTTGGTTATTCTTAATGATCTTGGTTGATCTTAGTTGTGCTTAATGACGTTGGTTGATCTTGTTTCTGGTTGATTGTCTCGGTTGATCTTGGTTGTTCTTAATGATCTTGGTTGATCTTATTTGTCGTGCATGATTTTGGTTCATCTGGGTTCTCCTTAACGATCTTGGTTGATCTTGGTTCTCCTCAATGATCTTGTTTGCCCTTAATATTCTTTGTTTGTCTTGGTTCTCCTTAATGATCTTGCTTGATCCAAGTTATCCTTAATGATCTTGGTTGATTTTGGCTGTCCCTAATGATCTTGGATGATCCTGGTTCTCTTCAATGATCTTGGTTGTTCTTGGTTCGTTTGAATGATCTTGGTTGATCTTGGGTTTCCTTGATTATCTTTGTTGATCTTGGTTCTCCTTAATGATCTTGCTTGCCCTTAATGTTCCTGGTCTCTCTTGGTTCTTCTTGGTTGTCCTTAATGATCTTGGTTGATCAAGGTTGTCCTTAATGATCTTGGTTGATCTTGGTTGTCCTTAATGATTTTGTTTCGATCTTGGTTGTCCTCAATGATCTTGGTTGAGCTTGGTTGTCCTTAATGATCTTGGTTGCACTTGGTTCTCCTGAATGATCTTGGTTGAATTGGGGTGTCCTTCATGGTCTTCGTTCATCTTGGTTGTCCCTAATGATGTTGGTTGATCTTGGTTGTTCTTAATGATCTTGGTTGATCTTGGTTCTCCTTAATGATCTTGTTTCATCTTGCTTCTCCTGAATAATCTCGGTTGAGCTATGTTGTCCCTAATGATCTTGGTTGATCTTGGTTGTCCTTAATGATTTTGTTTTGATCTTGGTTGTCCTCAATGATCTTGGTTGAGCTTGGTTGTCCTTAATGATGTTGGCGATCTTGGTTTTCTTCGATGATCGTGGTTCATCTTGGTAGTCTGTGGTCATCTTGGTTGATGTTGGTTAACCTTTATGATCTCGGTTGATCTTCGTTCTCCCTAATGATTTTGCTTGATTTGGGGAGTCCTTAATGATCTTGGTTGATTCAGCTTTTTTTGTGAAGAAGCAGAACACTGTTGGCAGCACCAACAACAGCACCAACAGCAGCAGCAACATTGGAAGCAGCGGCAGAAGCAGTAGCAATAGCAGCAGCAGTAGCAATCCCAACAATAAAAGACTCCAAAAATTAAAAAAAAAATCTAAAAAAAGCACAAAACCCAGAAAAAATCAGAAAACTACAAAACCCAAAAAAAAACAAGGCCCCGGGCGCCCGCACACAGACGTGTGCGGACTGTCTATCGGGGGCGGCAGCGCAACGCAATTTGGCAGCGTGACATGTGCGCCCCATGGCACCTGCCTCATGCGCCGCCATGGGCGACTGTATGGGGACTGGTCGCGTGATGGCCCGGTCCTCAGGTCCTGGCAGCCGCTGGCTGGGGTGACCTCCTTAGAGATTCAATGCACGGGGGCTGCTCCCGGCCAGGACCCAACCCTAGGGGAGGGGTGGTACCTCCCCCCCCCCCTTCTACAGACCCTAAGATGGTTGTACGGAACAATGGGTTTTGTGGGCGCGGTTTTGTCGCCAGAGGCACCGGAGATTTTGTTGAAGGCATACGGCAGGGGGAAATTTTTTTGTTTGACCCTATGTCTCTATACTCAAAATACTCAGAATTTTGTGGAGACTTCAAAAACAGATGAAAAACACAAAAAAGGAGTTTGAACCCGACCCGACCTCTGGGTCGGACCTTGGCTGATGGAAGCCTGAGTTGATGGGCAAATTTTTTTTGAAGAACCTTTTACCCCACTTGTGCATGTTCAAATGATCAGCGCGTTATGGGGATCATTTTGAGGTGTGTATGGTGGCTGACCAAAGTGACCATCTTCGGAAAAAACGACATTTCCCATTGGAAAACCCTTGTCGGGCCATTTTTGGTACACAAACTTTGGGTCCCAGACCCCCACCCCCCTTCTAATACTTCCCTGGGAGGGGGTGGCATACAAGGCAGTCTGTTTGCTGGTGCGTATCCCAAAATTGTTTTTGTCGCGTATCACGTGTGTCCCCAGGAGTTGTGTATCCAATGCGTATCACGCAAAAGGTTTGTGCGTCCCTGACGTGCATCCCAAGCACAGAGGACCATTGGACCGCAGTGGGGCTGCACTGCATGTACGCTTCTGCCCTGGTACGTCTGCGCGGCCATGAGGCCAAGTCACTGCCGGTGTGTGGCGTGTCGGGTGCGTATCCCGGGGGCTCATGTCTGTGCCCACTGCGTATCCCAACAATTTGCAGCAATTCAACAATTTGCAACAAATCCGGCAACAGCCAACACAAATCAACTGAAATTAGCCAACAAACAACCCAAATCAACTGAAGTCAGTCAACAACCAACACAAATCAACATTTGATTTGTTCAGTTGACTGGGTGCGCTCCTGCCGGAGCCTGCCCCCATGGCATACGTGAAACAGCCCCCCGCCGCCTGGAAAGACCCCAGGAGCCCCGGTCAGGGTTCGTTTGAACGCCCGGGCACCTGCCCCCTGTCGTCGGTGTACGTGTGTTTTGGTGGTGGGGGGGGGATGTGCAGTATTGAAACACGGACACTCACAGGGCACGTGTGCGCACGCCTGTGGGCATTAGAACAGCTGACAACCGTAGGAGGAGCCCCCCCCCCCCCCACCCTCCTGGACCCAGATTTTGTAGTGGGAAGAAACGAATTTCCAAAGGGAAAAATGGATTTGGGCCGTTGTTGGTCCACTAATTTTTTGGGCTTGGGCTCCGGACCCCCCTCCCCCCCCCCACTCTTCTAACACATGTTTGCCCACAGACTACCCAGCCCGTCCACAGGTGGGTGCGTGTCTGTGGGGGGGCTGCGCGTGGATGGCAGTGGGTGTGCGCGGCGCATTGCACGTCTCCACAGCACTTGGCCATGCTCCGCCACGCGCCGCGGCTGCGCGCCCTCAAGCTCGACCTCGCGGCCAACGACGTCGGCGACGTGGGCGCGCGCGCGCTCGAGACCCTGAGGGACCACCCCGTTCTCACGGCCCTGAGCCTCAACGTGCGGGACGTGTACCCGCAGCAGGACTCGGACGACGGCTCGGGGTCGGACCAGTGCAGCTGCGACGGCTCCGACAGTTCCCGCCCCCCCCTCGAGTGCGGGAGTGACGCCGACAGCGACCCGGGGATGCTGTCGTCCAGCGGTGGCTACGGGGGGCGCGACGGTGCGGATGGCCCCCGCATGGGGCCGGACAGAGCGGCCCTCGCGTGTGCCAGCGATGGGACATCCGATGATGAGTCGATGCCGGGCCTCGAATCGGCATCAGACTCCGAGTCTATGCCACGACTTGAATCGGCCTCGGACTCCGATGATGTTTGGGATGACAGCGACCCTGAAATGCCGGCCCTGCTCTCCCTCTCCTCCACCGACGATGAGGCCGGGGACGACCATGTGCCGGGCCCGCGCATCCCACGCCGGGCGTCCGCAGTGGCGGGTGCGGCGCATTCCCCCATCAGCCCGAGGCCCGTTGCGGTTTGGGGTGCCAGTGGAGATGATGATGACGCCCGACCGGGCCCGGTGTTCACAGGGGACTGCGGGCTGGGCAGCCCTGGCAGCGACGACCAGGACATGCCTCCCGTGGGAGAGGCCAGCGGGGGCGAGGATGGTGAGTCTGCGGGGAGCTGTGCTGGGCGCTGAGTTGAACGGGTCTTTCGTGAAGGTGGTGTTCTCGTTGTTGTGAGTGCACGGCCACATTTGTGCGAGTCGCAGAACTCGTGTGCAGGAGCCATGCGCTTTGTCCCTTGTACATTATTTGACGTTAGCCAGGCGAGGTCTGATGTCACCTCGGAATCAGTAGATGAATGAATGAGTGAAACGTGTTGTCAATATGTTTTGGATTATCAAGTCGGAATGAGATTGGTCTGCAGTGGTGTTTGGCTTGCAGGGGATTTGGCTTGCAGACTCAGTGCTCTGTGCACGGGAAATTTGGGTGTCAGGTGGGTGCAATTTGAGTGTGACCTGAGGTGTGGCATGGGAATGAAGCTGTTGCAAAGATTTGTCAATTTGGTGTGAAGCTGGTGTCTTGTGGGGGCATTGGGGTGAGGTGAGGTGAGGTGAGGTGAGGTGAAGTGAGGTGGGGGGAGGTGAGGTGAGGTGTCTCCGGGTAAGCGTCCTCAGTGCAGATGGCAGGTCGCATACCCGACCCACAGAGGGAACCCCCCCCCCCCCCGCCATGTCAGACCTCTAAACATCTCTGAGACGGCAAGGGCTACGGTGCCCTCCTCCAGGCCCTTTTGGAGTGTGGCCCCGAGACGCCACGGACATCTCGACAATGCACCTGCCGCACTTGTATCCTCCGAGGACCGCCAGTCATGTCAACAAGCGCATGCGACGGACCGGAAGTGAACGGTGAAGGGAAAGGGGCAGGATGGGGCTGGTCCTGGGGTTGGGTGGAGGGTTCGGATCAGTTGAGCCGCATCATCAGTGGAGGGATGGTCCAGACCCTCTTCCATGAGCCCGGCCCGCGGCTCGGATGCCTCGTGCCCAACCCGAAGCTCATGTCGTGCGATGTTCGTTGGGTGCTTTGCTTTGGCCCCTTCATGACGGCGTCCACCAGGCGTTCTTGTTTTGTTCCAGTCACGATGAGTGGCCAACGGCTGGGAATCCCGCCATTTGTACAGTCAAAATGCTCAGAATTCAAATACGCCCCCCGAACCGAAACAGAAATTGGCCCTCTTCCCCTTCTGGACCCGCCCCCCCGGTGCTGCGGATGTTGGGGTCCAGAACTGCACTGACTACCCCCCCCCATGATTCGACCCATCGAAGGTTGGCCTTCTGACCAGCTCTGCAACGCCTCGGGTGTGCCAGACAGCCTCGGGTGGTGGTTGGTATCGATCCCGCCTCCGCTGAATGTGCACCCGCCGCTCGTCATGCCCACCGAGCCCGCCGTTGCCGAAAGAGCAGGAGTGGGAGGAAGAAGGGAGGGTTACGACCAAGACGGAGGAAGCCGAGGAGTTCAATGTAAGAGAAAGCGTGTCACAGCGGGTGCACCGCGGCAGCCCTGAGGTCCGGGCTGCAAATGGGCCCCGATGATGAGCTTGTCCGCCATCGTCTGGCCACTGCATGTGCCTTCGCAGGGTGGGGCCGTGTCGGGACTGAGGCACATATGACCGGCACCCCGCCGACCCCCGTCCATGCGCTGTGTTTAGGCCCCCAGTGTTTGGGGAAACGATGAGGAATACCCGACCATCTGCTCTTCCTGCACACGCGGGGGATGACCAAAGGTGGGGGGACGGGCGCAGGCAGGAGGTCCGCCGCCGCGACCTGGAGCCCCCCGTCGCTGGTCCTACTTCCCCGACAGCCTTTACTGGTCTCCCTCCCTATAATGTGGTCCTTCTGTCGCGCCGCGGTCCCCCGGGGCGGGCCAGGGGGGTTGGGGGCTAGGGCAGGCTCCAGGCAGGCTCTCACCCGCTAACCCCCTCCCGGCCCCCTCGCATTAGTGTCCAGGACCTGAATAGGCCGACGTCCCCCCTAAAATGATGCTTCCCCCCTGCCCCCCCATGTACTCTTCCTGTACTTACAACAATTGGTGGCTTTTGTGCTGTGTGTGCCCATCGGTGTGGCCGAACCCCCGCCCCAAGCCGCAAGTGAAGCCCATTCCCGTGCTTGTGCTGGCGGCCTCCTTGACGATTATGGTTACGGTTACACGTCATTTCCTTCACACTCCGCCCCCTGTGTACAATACTCTCAAGTCATGTCATGATTTTGTTTGCCACAGTAAGTCGCGAATGCCTTGACCACAACCGCCCGGTTCTCACCCCTCTCAAATGAGTCAATGTACATTATTTGCAGCCGAGACAAAATGCCCCGATTTTGCACACAGTTCGCTCGCAGACCGTCTTTCGTCATCACTACAGATTCACAGATTTGCTACAGCCACTACAGATTTGTAGCTGCAGACTGCCGAGCACTGCTTTGCTGCAGATGTTCATGCTATGCCCACCAGCCGGCCCTAGCGCACAAGCTGATCTGCCACACTCTTGTGCATTGCCGAATTTTTTTCATCTCTGTAACTGAGCGTTTGCGCCTGCACACTGCCAAACGAGGCTTACGAACTGGATAAATCAACTGCAGGTACTCACACTCTGCGACCATATCACTTTTTTTTTTGAGTGGCCGGACTTCAATTGGTATTGTAAGATTCCACAGTGATGCGTTGGGGTCGTGAGGAATGGCATTCTTTTTTTCGTCGTTGTTGGCTCAGTATTGCAACGTCTGCCCTGTCTGTAGCTGCTGCCCTACTGCTGTCACCGCAGCTGCCCGCCAGCACCAACACCGTGGTTGTTGCCATATCGCACAGCCAAGCGAGGTCAGGCCAGAGCTGAGCACCCAAGGTCGGGTGTGGTGTGCCTTTGTGCTCCTCACCAATTCTTGCATCGGTTATGTCAGTTTTCGTCAGCACTGACCAACAGCAGGCTGCCGCCCTTTAGTATGCTTTTGGCCCCCCAGCAGCCCCATCCCCATCCCCAAAAGGGCATTCCTGTCTTCGTTGTTGTGGTTGCCATCCTGCACGTTTCCACTGGAGGCGTCAATGGATGTCAATGACGGCATGGGTATGGTTCATGTACGTCCGTACACCCCCCCCCCTTTTTGCGAGAGCAACGCTCTTGTCAGAGCAGCAGTACGTGTTGTTTCCGCAACTGCTGGAACCATGTCCTATTTTCTCCTTCATACATACGCCCCTTGTCAGAGCAACAGCAGGTGCTGTTTCCGTCAACTTTTGGGACTTTGGTGTTACTCTCGCAAGGATGCGGGGATTGGGCTGACCCCCCCCCCCCCCAGTTGCACTGTTTTAGCCGACCTCCCGCTGCACTGACGTTGACTAAGGCTAAGGAGCAGGTCACACTAGAGGCATGGCAGGTCTCACTGGTCGTACCACACGGTACCCCGCTAGCCGTTGTGTACCAGCCCCCCCACTGAAGCACCCTTTTGCTGATGGGTGAACGCACGTGCACGCACAGTTGGGGCATGGATTCAATTGTTTGCTTTCGTGGCTCAAGGAGGCGCCCCTGGTGGAACCCAAGGTCCAGTATGGAGTGCCCCGGTGTGGTGATGTGTGTGTTGGGGGGGGGGGAGGGGTACAGCCCACTCACATTTGGCCCAAAGTTGTGGCCCAGCTACTTTTGTTGTGTATCGACGAACCCGACGCCGCCCTCATCTTGTGTGCATACTCCACGCAGTACCTGTATGGCAAGAATCATGGTACTGAAATGGCCCCAAGGTTATATAGCCACTGAATGGCTGGTTGCGATTGGACACCCCCCATTCAAACTGAGTGCTGCATTCTTTTGCGATGCATTTGTATCCTGGGTGGTGACATTGCATGGTGCTATAGTTGACACATTGTGTGGTGTAGTGAACGTGATGTGCACGCAGCTTTGTTTTCTCGTGGACAGTCTTCTTTATGCCGGTTGGGAGTGTAGCGTTGATGTGGATGTGACATGCAGCCCAATCCGAGGGAGCTGTGCTCTTTTCTATATACTCTTGTGGATAATATGAAGCTACATTTCAGTCGCGAATTATGAGTTAGTGAACAGGCAGTGCCCAGTAGGTGGAGCCCTCATGCAACGCGTGTGAAGGATCCGGCACCCCATGGCCAAACCGGGTGAAAAACAACAAAGACAGTCTAAATCATGCTTTACGTTTGCATGGCATCATGGGGGGTGGCCACGATGTTAAAACAATAGTTTTGGAAATTTCAATTTTGGGCCGTTGAGCATACGCAGATTGGGAGCGTAGCGCGCGCTGTGCACAAAGGGTGCAGGACCATACCCAAGCTGCATAGCAGTGCTGAGTACCAGTAACAATGAGCCTATTTAAGCATTTATATGAGTTGCTTGCATGCCTGGCCCTCATTTCTAGTGCATTTGTGTGTGTTGTTGTGCATGTCACTCAAAAGGGATACCCAATTTGGTGTGATGGTGGCCCTTTTCCGGTTGGGGATATGGACTAGCCCCTTTCCAGTTGGGGATATGGACTGACCCCTTTTCGGTTGGGGATGTGGACCGACCCCTTTTCAGTCAGGGATATGCCGAGCACGTGGAGGAGATGGAGCGGCAGATACAAGAGTGTATCGATGCTGGATTGGTGCTGGAGTATAAGAAGGGGGAATATCCTTCTCATTGCCCCTGTTGCTTCCTCATGGCTAATCCTGAATCCACCGCTCTATGCTTGGTGGTCGACTATGGGAAGCTTAACAAACGTACCCAGAACAATTCTGGGAGTTTGCTCAATATGGAGCACACCCTTGAGTGCATTTTGTGAGACTGCCCACCATTGTGGGGGTGTAGCATGGTCTGTTTAGGCCCAATTTCTTCCTGTCATATGCACGCTGTGCGCATGCGGTGCGCTCCCTGTGCAAACACGCCCCCATTGTGCCACAGACTGCAAATGGCAATTTCGGAGGTTTGGGGCGCGGTGAGGGGGCTGGCTACACACTCCAACCACCCCCCAAGTGGGTCCCCATGGGTGCTACAGCACCCGTTTTGACACCAACAATCCCACAGCTAGCAAAAGGTTGTCCGAAAAAACCAAAGTTTCAAAAATTCCGAACGGCCACTGAGCTGAAGGCCACAAACAGCAATTTCAGGAGTTGGGGGCGTGCACAGGGCTCCCAGGGGATAAATTACCCGCCCGGGGTGGAGTGCACAGGGCTCTCGGTGGGTGTGATCGGCCTTGTGCACCCTGCACAAGGCCGTCGGCGAATGGGACCAGCCAGAGAGCAGAGTGCACATGACCTGGACAAACAGCCCCTAACCTGAGCCCAAGAAGGTCTAGTGGGTGTCCGCTTGGTGCTATGGTCCCAGGTTGTCCGACGCACAATTGACCACCCCAACGCACCCCCAGCCTGTTTTGACCAGACCAGGGCAGAGCGGACTAGCCTGCCTTCACAGTGCATGCCACTGAGGCTCCAACAGCATGCATTGCAGGGGACGAGGCGGTGTGTCAACGTGGAAGGGGATGGTTTCCTCTGTGCGGGGCTCCATCGCAAAGTAGGGGCAGTGTCCGGTCTAAAAAACATACAACCAATCGCTCCCATGTGTCATTGCCCAAGTTACCGCGGGTATTTCATCACCTCACCGACTTTGACCAATCTTCTCCATCCACACCATCTTCTCGGGGGGCGTACCGTGCGCTGTGCGCCCGCTGTGCGAAAAGTTGGCTGTTCTCCACCACCGGGAGTTCGGTAAGTTCAGAAGATTGAAAGGACGTCATTGAATGGCTGCTGCAGTGGACGGGGCTATAGGGGGCAGAATTTAGGTCCCTGGGACCCATGGCAAGCATCAGATGTTTGAATTTTTGAGTTTTGAATTGATTGTGCATGATTCCGCAGGTGGGTGGTTTTCAGGGTTGTTACCTGGATAATCACCGTAATAATTGGCGCTGTGCGAAAACGCCCCCTCGGAGGGCTTGGTTAGGGATGCTGAGTTAATTAGGGACCGAACGGCGTGTCCAACGAACACTCCTGTTCGGACCGTTTTTTTTTGAGGATTTTATTGTTCGCTGTGCATGGGGGGGGGGGGTGTAATGTGGGTTGTGGTAGGGGTGATGTTGGCTGAGGGTGCGCAGCCCACATACGCCATGGGGCCATGTTGCAAGACACAGGAGGGTGGGCTTCCAACCGCATCGGTTTGGTGTGTGCAGCGCCAGGGGCCACTGCTGGTGGCACAGTGGTGACTCGCCATGCTGTGCAGGCCTGCCATGGCGTTGCAGCTGCCGGCTGAGGTCTGGGGCCGAATTGCCGGGTTTGTGCAGTCCGACTCCCTCAGTCACGTCTGCCGTTCCCTTGCCGACTGTCTGGGAAGGCGCTACCTCAAGGGGAGATGCACATCCAAAGCGGGGGCGAACACCCTGATGCCGCTGATCACCCGGCACCGTGCTTCACTGCGAGTGCTGGAGCTGACTTTCGCAGAGGACGTCACGACCCACGACATCGATGTCCAGCCGCTTGCTGCACTGAAGGATGCAGCCTCCCTTCGCACAGTGACCCTTGGCCTGCGGTCCCATTCAATAGCCGCCGGCGGTGCCCGTGCGCTGGCTGCATTGGGGCATGCACCTGCGCTTCGTACCCTGACCCTTAATCTCTTCTCGAATTCCGTGGGAGACAGTGGGGCCGAAACGCTTGCTGCACTGAAGGACTCCCATTCGCTTTGTACGCTGGCCATTGATCTGGGGGCCAATTCAGTGGGGGACCACGGTGCTGAGGCACTTGCCGCACTGAAGGATGCACCTTCGCTCCAGACGCTGTCCATCAGCCTCGCCGCCAATTCCACAGTGGGGCCCCGCGGTGCCCGGGCGCTGGCTGCGCTGAAGGAGGCCCCTTCACTGCACACCCTGAAGATCGATCTTGGGCGCAATGCCGTGGGTGACAGCGGGGCGCAGGGGCTTGCGGCGCTGCAGGATGCGCCTGCCCTTCACACTCTCGCCCTCAGTCTCGGGTATAATTCCGTGGGTGACATTGGCGCTCGGGCGCTCGCTGGCCTGAGGTCTGCCCCTTCGCTTCACACACTGACGGGGAACGGGACACACCATTGCGCGCCCCGTCCGTGCGCTGTGGAGAGGATGTGTGGATGAGATTGGCAGATAAAGTCAGTGGAGCCGCATATTTTATGTGGAGTGCCCACTGCATTGTCCAAAGCCCCGCCGTCGGGCTTGTGGCCCCAAGGCCTCAGGGTCACCCCAACAGGAGTGGGCGGTAGTCAGCCCACCGAACCGCCAGCCCTCAGGCGCCAAACCCAGTGAGATCGGGCCGTGGAAAGTAGCCGTGAGGCTGCCACGGGGAAATCTTCAAAGTGCTGGGGTGTGCCTGTTCCACAGGGCCAGCGATTGGGTGGGGCTTCTGTGTGCCTGTCCTGAGACGGGTCACGGCTCACCAAGGGGCCCTGCTCCAAGGGGACCATGAGGACCGAGCAAACGGGCCCCTGTCCACGGTGCTTGTGGAAGCAGCTGGGGTACCAGGCTCCGGGCTCCACACCGATATACGCGGGCCCTTCTCTGATATCACAGCGACAGGGACATTAATCGGCTTCTCACCCGTGGGGGGTCAGCATTACCCCCCACGGAGGGTTTGGTGTGTGGTCAAAATTTTGGCGAGGCAAAGTCTGCGCTGGGGAAATTTTATTACCAATTGTGAAATACTATGGCCAAAACTGCAGGGCGCGGGGGGCGGGTCCTGGTGGGAAACCCCGAGGTGCTGGCGGCTGGAATCCGGCAGGAAAATCGATATGGACAATCCCTAGACGAGGAGGTTGCGGCCAAAGGGCTTTGTGGACGTGCAGAAAACCCCATTTTGCGGTCCCCAGGAAATGCAATGAGAAATGCTGGCACTGTGCGCGCCCTGTGCAACCGTTCCCCCCTGACGCTTGACCTCTGGTGGAATGCCATTGGACCCAGCGGTGCCCAGGCGCTTGCTGCGCTGAAGGATGCACCTTCACTTCACACCTTGACCCTCGATTGTGAGTCTGGTGCAGTTGGGGTCAGCGGTGCTCAGTCCCTTGCGACACTGAAGGATGCACCGTCACTGCATTCCCTGACCATCAACCTGAGGCGCAACTCAATAGGAGACGTTGGTGCCCAGGCACTTGCTGCCCTGAAGCATGCACCTTCGCTACGCACTTTGGCTCTGAATCTGGAGTTCAATTTAATTTCCGACAACGGCGCTGAGGCCCTTGCTGCGCTGACGGATGCGGTCTCACTGCGCAGCCTGATGCTGAACCTTGCTTTCAATTCCGTTACGGATCGTGGTGCCCAAGCGCTTGGCGCCCTGAATGACGCGCCTTCGCTGGCTACCCTGAGCATTGATCTTTCCTTCAATTAGGTGAGCTGCAGCCGTGCTGAGGCGCTTGTTGCGTCAAAGCAGAGCAAAACACCCATTTCATGCAAACCCTGACCCTGAAGGAGCCAGGGGTGTGAGTGCGCGCCGGGTGGGTTGTGGCTTTCTTGGCTTTCTTTTGGCAGTGGAGAAGTCCTTTTGTAGATATCAATCATTTATGGAGCGATCCCCTGCTGCCTCTCAGAGCTTAGAGGTGTTGCAGTTTCGGACCACGGAGGTGGGGCTCAGCTGGACTGCTGGTGGTTCTGCGGTGGTGAGGCTTCCATTTATATATCCACTGCCGGGTGCTGTAGAGTGCCGCATTGTGTTTCCTCTTGCTGCCTTCTCGGGGGCCTGGTGCAGTTGCTGCAACGGCCCTCTTCAACATGCACGACCAAAGAGTTCAAACTTTGTTGGTATATGAGACGGACCTCCTGAATTTAGAGACAAGAATAGTCGATCACGGAGAAGCCTTCCCGCACACATCGCCTCATCAGTTAATCCATTGGGGAGGGCCGCCGCATTCCAAGGGAGGGCCCCAAACGCTTCAGGGGCATGTCCAAGGCCTGCCAGCAAGTGACTCCAGCAGTAAATTGGCGGTCTCAAAGTCTTCGTTTGGCAGTCTTCCCAAAGACACACACTATTTTGCCAAGGTCCAATGAAACGACGGCAGTCAAGTGCGGTAGTACACAAATTGCAAACACGGATGGGCGGGTCCCCATCCATCACCACACGAAGGCCTGTGCGACAAGAAAAGCAGCATGCCGTCATGACTGAACGAAGCTAGGCCCAAGGATTGGCAAGGATGCAACCCCACTTCAACTAGAAGACTCCTGACGAAAACATCGACACTGCGACCAGTGGAGGGCCCTTGCCTCCGCTTGTGCCGTGCGAATCCCAAAGATTTGCGAAAATATTTAATTCCCGCCACAGGGTATTGATGTCCGCAAAAAAAAATAAAACGCAAAAAAATATAAATTTTTGGCGTCATACCTTACGCAAAAATGGGTTCTGCAAAAAAAATCGCAAAAATAAGATATTATTTGCCCCTGCCCCCCCTTTTTGCAAGAATGCCAGAATCACAGGAGGGATGCCGAGTTTGCCCCACTGCTTGTTGCCCCCCCCCCCCCCCGCTCCGTGTTTCATGCCCCATTTTGCACCTTGCTTTGCTTTCAGAGAATAATGAATCAGCGACCACGTATCAGGGCATCCAGGATTGTCACAATATTAGATATTTCAATCTGGATGCTGATGTGCCCCAAAGCTGATAAAGGGGCTAGTTCGGGACATTTGATTGCCAGTCCATTTGTGATTCAAATTTGGTTGTTGGTTGTTGGTAAAAAGGAGTAAACCCGCGGGTCCAGGCTTTCTCCTGGGTTTTCATGCACTATTATCGAGACGAAATGACAAGGCAGCATTTCACGTGCCATGGGCACTATTATGGACAAGTTTGCAACTGGTTTGTTGAAAAACTGGTGGACCTGAATCATGCTTGTTGGTGCTTATCTATGCTATGGACTGCAATCCCAGAGTCCAAGATACGCACGGTCTCTTGCAGTAGCAACAAAATGAATCAACCCCAATCCCCAAAACGCAAACAAAAAACGCAAATTTTTTTTTGGTGCAACACCCTACGCAAAAATGGGTTCCGCGAAAAAAATCACAAAAATAAAATATTTTTTGCCCATTTTGCATGCCGTCGCAAAAATTTTGCTTATTATTAATTCAAAACACCCAACGCAAAAATTAGGATTCTGCGAATCTTTAGGATTCACACGGTAAACCTCACCTTAGGATCCGACAACGCCCCCGCCTGTGATGGATTGCCCCCACCCATGTAGATGCAGTGCTATCCACATGGCCAACTGGACAAGGAATCCAAAACCACCACATTCGATTGCTATACCCAAGGGCTAAAGCCCAAACCCGGTGCACCTGGGGATCATCTACTACAGGTGGGAAGCCTAGGCAAAATATTGGGATGGATGCTGGATTCACCTGGTACCCCCCTCCCCCCCCTGCGCGCGCCCCTTTGTGTAATCACCGCCTTGCGCAGTCACCACTACCCGGTGAAACCGTCATTTTTAGAATCATGTCCTATTTTGCCAATTCAAAAATCCCCCCTTTGTGCATTCACCAGTACCATGCGAAACCGTCAATTTTGGTGCCTCGGGCGGTGCCTGTGCAAGGGGGGGGGGGGAGTGGTGGCATACATTTTGCAACGCCCCCGAAAAAGAGGACTGTTAATGGGTTGATGCAGCTCGTCCCAAAGATTGGCACATAGACCCACTTTTTTTTTCAAAGATTTTAGATCAAAGTGTTGCCAATGCATGCCACTCCAACTCGTCAAAGTTTTAGGTTTGCTACTACATGTTTGTCCACTCCGCGTGCCATCATGCCAGCACGCGGAGCGGAGCAAGGATAGCAGATGTATCCCTTGGCAGCACAGGGCACGGCACATTTAGCAAGGGGAATTAGTAACTCGTAGCAAGCGGGTTTGGGGGGTGCAACACCACCAAGGTGTAAAATACAGACCTCGTGCTAAGAAATTTCTTGACACATGTAGATATCAGCAGCCCCTGAGACAACACACATGTGATAGAACAAGGTTGCACAACCAAAGTGTACAACATTCTAGGACACAAACAGCCATTTTGGGCTTTTTTTTGCCCAATTGCAGAACTGTTTTTGAAGATTGCTTTCCAATAAGCATCTTCTTACCAATTTGTGTCATATTGCTAGCACTTCCATGCACATCTCATATGTATAGAACTATAGAACAACCGGGCACAGAGTAAGAAGATATGGCTGTCACTTGTTTTGTGGAGCTGTTCTCAGAGATAACCCTTTCTGGAAGTGCAGTTACACCCACTTTTTCCAAAGATAGCTTAGACACTCCATGATAACACATCAAAGAAAGTCACCTCGAAGAAAGATTCTTAGATCAAGCGCAAGCGCAGGTGCCATATGCCCCCCCCCCCACCATTTTTTTTGGGGGGGGGTCATTCGCGTAGCATGATTTCGGATGGCCAATCCCTTGTAAAATCATCATTTTGGGGGAGAAAACTATCCCCCAATGAAGTCTTTGATAGCAAATCCTCTACCCCCCCCCCCGCCCTCCCATGCGTGGGTACCACTTTTCCGGGGGAGGCGGGGGTTCACACTTGGTTGGCCTATAGCTGCCAGTGTACGCCAATTCAGACACAGATCCCATTCCACTTTTTTCTTCTATATGGACCTGCTAACCAATGACGAAGGTCCTGAGTGCTATCACTAGTTGAACCTCGTTTCAACTTTTGTTTGCACCTCCTTTCTTAGGCAGTTTTTCTGTCTTTTTAGGGGGACATATGACTCCCCACCATGGGCCTTAGGGCAGGCAGCAGTTTGAGCGGCACTGACCTCCGGACCACCAGTTCTGATGGCAGCGGTTCGAGCAGCATCGACCTCCAGACCACCAATTTTGGCAGCAGCGTTTTGAGCAGCGCTGGCCTCCAAGGCACCAATTTTGGCAGCAACGGTTTGAGCAGCACTGACCTCCAGACCACCATTTCTGGCGGCAGCGGTACGAGCAGCACTGGCCTCCAGATCGCCAATTTTGGCAGCAGCGGTTTGAGCGGCACTGGCCTCCAGACCACCAGTTCTGGCGGCAGCGGTTTGAGCAGCACTGGCCTCCAGGCCACCAATTTTGGCAGCAGCGGTTTGAGCAGCAATGGCCTCCAGGCCACCATTCCTGGCGGCAGCGGTTCGAACAGCTTTGGCCTCCAGACCACCAATTTTGGCAGCAGCGGTTTGACCAGCACTGACCTCCAGACCACTAGTTATGGCGGCAGCGGTTTGAGCAGCACTGGCCTCCAGACCACCAGTGCTGGCGGCCGCGGTTTGAGCAGCACTGGCCTCCAGGACACAGTTCTGGCGGCAGCGGATTGAGCAGCACTAGCCCCCAGACCACCAGTTCTGGCAGCTGATTGGCCTTGTTCTCCATGTTCGGCAACTATGTGCTATCTCCAATTTTCCAAGATCAACCCCTCTATGGGGCCCCACTAGTTTGCACTTGGCCGTTTTCACACCTTTATGGGTTGGCTCCAACATCGCGAATTTTGGGTGGCCTCCGACAAATCATGAGGACCCTTGGGCTGTTGTTGGGCTGGTGATCATTTGGTGACCATGGGAGTACATATAAACTCATGTAGAACCAACAAGGCCCTCCTTGTGGTGCTTATTTGCCCCCAAAAGCACCGTCTTGGGCCCATTTGCACTGTGATGGGTGGAACTTTGTCGTTTGTTACGGCCCCTATTGTCACTGGTCTTCTTTGATCCACGTATTGGTTATCGTGTTTGTGTTGGTGCTTACTTGGGGTTGCAACATTACTTGTGACCAGAGAAGCACATCCACACCTCGTATGCCATGAGCCAACATGCCGTACAGTTGTGGTACAACGCACAGCAACACCAAGATGCGCTTGACCATGCCACCAAAACATGCATGGTGCGCATACAATACATGTTCAAGCAACAAGACCAGATGTGTAGAACCCAACATGCTGCAGCACATGATACACGCACATTAACAAGACAACACATACGCCAATGAGGGAAGAGTGGGATCCCACCTTGTGGGAGGCCCCCCTCTATTCCCTACCCACGCAACACAAATCTCAGTGCGCGCTGTCGAATGGGAGGTCAAAACAACCAATTGATGCAGGAATGGGGAAGTGGCCCCTGGGGCCACCGACGCGCAGGGACTCACCACACCGGCAGCAAATGCGCGCAGTGACGAATAGTGCACAAGCGCAACAAGCCACGACCAAGGGGGGGGGGTTCCCACAAGAGCCCCTCCCCCCCGCACACACCCCACCGTCCTAGCGGCTGAAGATAAGGCGCCCCCCCCCCCCCCCCGGCTGCCGGGCTGTCCACCTAGCCGGCAAGCAACCCCCCTATGAGAGGCGGGTAGCACGGCAGCTTTGGTGCCACAAATTTCTTCAGCCATATCGCGGGTGCTAGCCACCCGGCGCTCCTGGGCGCCCCCTTTCCCCCCAAGGCCAGCAGCCAACCCCCCTCATCATCCCCTCTGGCGTCTTCATCCTCCTCCTCGGCGACGGTGCCAGCGGCACCGCGACCGCTTGGCCAACTTGTGTTTTTCAACGCAGGGCGGTAGGCCAGCTTGCTGGCCATGGGGCTCACCTAGTCCTCCCCATCAGGGAGGGCGATGACTAATGGAGGGC
This sequence comes from Eutreptiella sp. 'Long Island Sound 2002', assembly GCA_964036045.1. Taxonomy (NCBI): domain Eukaryota; phylum Euglenozoa; class Euglenophyceae; order Eutreptiales; family Eutreptiaceae; genus Eutreptiella; species Eutreptiella sp. 'Long Island Sound 2002'. The sequence continues at coordinate 10,843,738 of OZ038394.1, forward strand.
AGCCCATTCGGTTCCATGGGAGTGCAAGCATGGAAGAGACCTAGTCCCGTTCAGCTCGTCCCTCTTGGCCGCCGTACTCCCTGGGAGGGGAGCGTGTAGAGGGGCGCGCCTGACCTCTGATCAGCCCCCCACCCTCCGCTCCTCTTCCTCTGTACATAGGCGTATGGACAATAAAAGGAGTCAAACCCAAAATTGCTAGTAAGTTGTACTAGGCTAGTTAGTGGCACCTGAATATTTTTTTTGAAAATTCAATTTTTTTCTCTCTTCGAGGTGCCTTGCCAAAGGCAATAGAATATTGCTAGCCGAACCGAACCAAGGCAAGCAAAGGGGCATGGTTGGTTTGGTATGGTATGGATTGGTGTGGCTTTCTTTCTTCTTGGTTTTATCACCCTCGTCACCACACTGTGAGCAATTTATTCAAAACTGATCCATGATTCTAGGTAGCCACATAATGCCATGCAACAACAGTGCCGACTACACATTCCCTTCCTCTGTCCTTTGCCTAGCCTAGGTAAGAGTTGCCCAGCCTCAGGGAAGAGCATCACTTGGTCCAACCATCTCATGTGCCAAATTGAAGATCTTTCTCCCACCAATGGTACCAAGTAATTGGACGCAGAAGACCATACAAGACAGACAAGACAAGACAATACCAATACATGTTGCATGCCCTGGTCCTTGCTCTCATTGTGGGCACATTTGTGGTAGTGGTGGTGTCAGATGTTGCACGAATTAACTACATGAAAAGTCTGCTACTACACTTTCTCCTGCGGGAGAATTGTAGCACTGTTCAGCTCAGATATTTGATACCACTTGAGAGCCTTATTGGCAGCAAGGCTCGTTGAGGCCTGCCCCCCCCCCCCCCTTCAAACAAAATCTGAGCTGATTTTTAACCCTAACCCTGGGCGTGCCCTATCCATCAGGGGGTTGCACGAAGAGGCTGCACATTGTTATTGGTCTGGTCCAGCAGCAGGGCACCTGGACAAAAGAACAGTGGTTTGCTGCATCAGTTATGAACCTCGCAGTTTGGGCAAAGTTTGCAATGAGAGCATGACCCAAAACTTTGTGTGGCAGAGGTGGTGTGCCATGGATCGCTGTAACTTCCTTGATTTCAGGCCCCAAGAAGGCTGGTCTTGTGCGGGGTACCAATTCCTGCATTTGTGGATGACCCATAATTGCACCCCCATCCAGGACATGGTCTCATTCATGGTGCCCGCAGACACACAGGATGGGCACCTCACCATGTGCACTGAAACCAGCGCTCATTTTGCCATCTGCGCATTGGGGTATTTCTGGGAGACACCATGACCATGGCTGTGCTCCTGGTACACAGTGCATATACGAATTCACTGTTGTCGGCATCCAACTACAACTGCAACAGCAAATCCCGAATCTTCGGTGTCAAGATTGTTATGCCATGCGGAAGCCCCGCAAAGCGACATACCCCCCCTCCCTGCGCATTCCCCTGGGGGAGGGGGCGTGACTTGCCCCCAAAGTACACCACCAAAAGTACCGGAGGAAAGTTTTTCTTTAGGTACAACGGAGCTGTAGTGGAAAGGTCTGGTTGGGGTCCTCACGCATGGACCCCCCCCCCCTCCCCCAGGGGGCGTCATTTGCAGACTATTCCTCCCAGGGGTTGGGGGGTACTGTCGCACGTTCAGGGGGTGTGTGTAAGGGATGGGGTGGGGGGCAGGGTACAGATGGAGATGGTTCGAAGATGGGGCTGCTCCTTAGTATGTTGTGGTTCCGCCCCCCCCCACCCCAACACCAATTCCTGCCCTCTCTCTGTCTGTCTCTCTATCTCTCTCCCTCTCTCTCTCTCTCTCTCTCTCTGTCTCTCTCGCCTCCTAATCCCGCTAACTTTGGGTGACTGGATGGTTGGCCAACGAAGTGCCAACTGTAAGCAAGCCGGAAGGGGGCACCAAGGTGATGCGTGACGTAGATGCAGGCCTGAGAGTGGACGCTGCAGGGGCACCAGGCTGCAGCTGGGAGCAGTGGGACAAGCGTTCCACTGACCCCCCTCAAGTGCATCCCGCACTGACCCCCCTCAAGTGCATCCCGGGGGGGGGGGGGGGTCCCCCGTCAGGATGCCGGTCAGTTCCGTTCCATCTGCTTTCAACTGCCCCCAACTGCCCTCCAACCATTTTGCAACCGCCAGCACTTGCCCGACAGCCGCTTGTCCAACCGCCAGAAATCGTTGTTGCTGGTGCTCTAGAAACAGCCCCCCAAAGCGCATCCACCCCCCTCCCCCACTCTCTCCACCCCCACCCATGCACAACCTCAACAAGCAAGGCACAAAAGACATGGCCCTGGACAGTGGTTGTACTGCATGGCAACCAACCTGCCCCTGCCCCCCCTCCCTCCCCTGAAAGTGCAACCCCCACTGGCCCACCGCTCCGCTGCACAGACAAATGGTCGGGGCGCTCCCGCCGCATCGCGAGGACAACGATGCGGCTCGTGGTGCACTTAGCGATCGTGGGCGTGGCCATGATCTGCATCATCGCCTACACCCTCACAAACCCCAACTTGGGTTTCCAGGACGACGACTTCGTGCGGGCTGACCCCCTGAAGCCTTCTGCAGTGCACCACCGGCCCCCCACGTCACAACCCGCCGAGCCGCTGGCCCCCAAACCAGATGCCACCGCAACGCACCCTTCCGCATCCCCCGGCGGCGGTGGAGCGTCGCGCGCGCCGGCACTGGCAAGGGTCGCTTCCCCCTCACCTTCTCCAGCTCTCGTCCCCCTAAATCCGCCGGACACAGCGGAGGCTCCGGTGGAAGCCGCGGCTGCCGCTGTTCCGGCGAAGCGCAAGTCCAGAAAGTCGCCAGGCCCGACGGCGGACGCCCCCGCGCGGCCCAAGCGCGCCCCCGCCCGCGCAGCCGGAGGCGCCAGCGGCAGCCGTGGCAGCCAGGACCGCCCTGCCTCCAATGCCTCCAAGGCCACGGGGCCACAGCCCAACATCCTGTTCCTGTTCCCCGACTCGTGGCGCTACGATTTCGACGGGTATCCCGACGACTCCCTCCCCCCACGCACACTCGTAGCCCCCTCTTCTAAAGGAATAGTAGACCCCGTCGAAGCCCCATTTCTGCATCCTACAGCCCCCAGTAGCGTACGGCCGAAGCACACACCCCCTTTGGGCGTACAGGCGGGGCTGCAGGCCTACAGACAGGGGGGGAGGGAGACATGCAGACAAACAGGGTGGCCCCTTGTCACACTTACTCTGATCATTCAGGCTTCATGTCCAGGGCCCCTTTTCACAACTCAGCACCACTGCGGGGGTTCCCCACACCACCCATCCACCCCTGGACGCCCCCCCCTCCCCCCCCAACTAATTGGGCAAAATTTTCTCCGGGCCTTCGGCCAATCAAAAGTTTTCTGTAGCGCCTTCGGCGCCAATTAGTTCAGGCCAAAAGTTTTCTTCGGCCCAAGGCGCCTCTAAAACCTCAGCACCACTGGGGTCCCTCCCTGCCTCCCTGCCTCCCTGCCTCCCTGCCTCCCTGCCTCCCTGCCTCCCTGCCTGCATCCAAGTACGCCTGCTGCATGCCCGTCCCCCTGCCGCATGCCCTGCCTGCATGCACACCTCCAGGCCTGCCTGCCTGCCTGTCTGGCCGCCTGCTGGCCTGCGTGCCTTCATACCTGCATGCGTACCTCCCTGCCTGCACGCCCATCGTCATGCCTATCGTCCTGTCTGCACGCCGGCCTGCCTGTGTGCACAAGGGAATGAATGCCTCCCTGCGTGTGTCCGCACCTCCCTGCCTGCCCACCCAAACTTTTGGTCCCGACCACCTAAAGCTTAGGTGCCCCGCCACCTAAATTTTAGGTGCCCCGCCCCCTAAACTTTTAGATGCCTGTAGGCAGGCGCACACACACGCATGTCTGCCTGTCTGCCTGTCTGTGTGCCTCTCTGCTCCCTCTCCGCGGTCACCGGGTCGTTGCATGCCCTGTTCCCGAGTGCCTTCCTCTGCCGCCTCCTCGCACCCCGTCCCCGTCCCGTCCGCACGTCCTGCGCCACCGCGCCCCCCTCCCCCCCCCACGGCCCCCCGCCTCTTCCAGGTACCACGCGGGCATCCCCGTCCGCCTCCCCAACCTGCGCCGCATCGCCGAGCAGGGCGTGCGCTTCACGCACGCGGCCTGCCCATCCCCCCTGTGCACCCCGTCCCGCTCGGCGCTGGTGTCCGGGCGGGAGTACGACCGGTGCGGCGTGCCGGACAACGCGCACAACTACCCCTTGGCCCAGACCACGTTCTACACGCAGCTCCAGAAGGCGGGGTACAAGGTCATGTCCGTGGGCAAGGACGACCTCTCGCAGCTGAACGCCGGCTGGGCCAAGCACGAGGAGGCCAACGCGCGCGCCTTGGGCTTCTCGCAGTGGTCGCGCTGCTTCGGGAAGATGGACACCGGTCTGCCCGCTGCCCGCCCCCGTGCGCGCGCGCGCGCGTGCCCCCGCACTGCCGCGGCGGGCGCCGCCTCCCTCTGTCGCATCCCGCGGCGGCATGAGGCATGGGGAGGAACGGCGCCTTGTCTCAAGATGGAACGGCCCAAGCCACGCCCCCTCAACGCCCAAATGGCAACACACGTGGTCTGAAGCCAAAGAGTTGGAAGGGAAGGCTACTGAGTGCCGAGTAGGTGCGCGTTCAGCCCCCCGCCCCAGACACGAACCGGTGCGTGTTATTATGGCGCCTCTCCCGGTGATGCCCCCACGCCGTTGAGTAGGACACCAAACACATTATTTTTGAATTTTTCAGAGAACGGACTTCAGAGAAAGGACAGGCCACTGGCAGAGCTTCACTGAACAACTCGGCACCCGTCGGGGGGGGGAGGGTCCCCAGAACCCCCCCCCCCCCCGGCGCGTCACTCAGTGGGGCTGGCCGGATTCGTACCGAGGACCTCCGGCCGAGAGTCGAGACCTGTGCCCGCTGAGCTACCGGAGTGCCCCTCTTGTTGTCCCGGCGATAACTAATGGCGCTTGGCGAATAGCCCACCGCCCCCCGTGCGCCGGCGCTGTCTTGCGGTTGTGGCGTGACGACGGAGCCGGGCCGGTGGTCTTCCTGCTGTGCCCCCGCCTCCGCAGTGCGCGTGCACGGCCATAACCCGTGGGAGATCTACGGCAAGTACCTCGACCGGAAGTCGGTGTGGCGGCGGCACAAGGGCGACTTCGCGCACCGCATCAACGACAAGGAGTACTTCAACTTCGAGCCCACGTTCCACGAGGAGGAGGACTACCAGGACAACTGGATCGGCCGCATTGCCCTGGACTTCCTCCAGCAGCCCAACCTCAGCAGCCCCTGGTTCTTGCAGGTCCTGCCGCGGCCCGCCCTCTGTGCCCGGTCGGGCCTGACTGCCCTGGCGGCGGGCCCCAATACCCTCCCCTCCCTCGAGACCCCACAACCCCCCCCCTGCCCTCCCGCCAGCCCCCCCCCCCCCCCCCCCCCGGGCACAGATAGCTGGGGGCCGGGTCGCATCGGGATCGGTTGTAGCCCCCCCCCCCCCCCCGCCCCCGTGGGCGGGCCCTCCATCGGTGTCCGCCGGCCCGCGTGGAGCACTGCAGCATTGGGCGCGGTGCCTTTCGACTGCTGACGCGTCCCGTGCTGCTTTGTTGCCTCCGCATTGGGTGACCCCCAGTCGTACTTGAGCCTTCTGCTGGTGATCGCGTGAGGTCTGTGATCGGGACGTGAGCCCAAACTTTGACACGGATTAGGACACGAGCAACTCGTAGGGGGGCTGCTTTGGTGCCAAGGGCCCCACCTTTGGAGAGGCCCCCAAAAAGCAGCCGAGAATCAACCCCAAGCCCTTCCATCCAGAGGACACAACATAAGATAGTGACCCCCCGTTGCACAACAAGTGTGACATTTGCGGTGACGACCCCCGAAAGCACGGGCTTTTGTTGGGCTCGTGAGGTGTCGTGGCGTCCGTGTGCGTTCGCTGACCTCCGGTGCACACCTTTTCCACGTGTGCTCGGCGTCCCCGATGACCCCTGCGACGTCGTGGCGCGCCAAAATGTTTCCGTTTCGACCGGGAGCCGATTTGAGTGGGATCGGCCTTAGTGAAGAACATATGAATATGGGGTTTTTGGGATCAGGGGGCCAACGGGGGTCCCCGCGCTGAAAGACCCGTGTGGGGCTGAAGTGGCCTGTGCTGGCCGAGTGGCTGGACCTGGTTGTGGCAGCGCGAGCACAGCTCGACGCAGCAGCCCCACCTTCGAGGGGTCCCCACGCTGGGCAGAATTTAATGTGGCTGCATGCCCTATGTCTGTTTGGGGTCCCCATAGTGGGGGAGGAAATCAACATGGCTACATGATCTTTGTCATTTCGGAAACCCATGGTGGGGAGAGCTCAATATCCCTAAATCACCCCCAGTCCGGCGAACCCACGCCACAAGCGCTGCGCAGCTCCAGCACGTGCGACTCCAAACCCACATGACGTATGGTGGGAGCGGCAACGTCACCAGCTCCCACAGCCTACGGGCCTTCATCAAGAGGCATTGCCCGAACCTTGACAAGAGGTCGCAGCAGTGCAACCCAATGTCTGCCCGCAGGCCTATGTTTGGGCAGACCCCAAACAAGAGAGGGCCTTGCTTGAGCGGGGGGGGGGGTCCAGGGGGTTGGGGACCCCCCTCCTGCCGGAACGTACCCAGTGCCCAGCAAATAGAAAAATTGTTGAACAATGGCCCATTTAGTACGTGGAACTGTCATGTTGTCGACAGGAAACAAAGCAGAATCATCGCAGCCTTAAGTCTCCGCGTCTGCTGGTCTGCCTCGTGCGCACACAAAAGCAACGATCGGAGCGCGCCCTCTTTTCCGTGCCGGGGAGGCAGGTGGCGCACGGGCACTCTCATGGGCAGGGCTGCAGTTGCTGTCAAACTGCCTTCGGTTTCTCTACAACGGCCGTGGGTCGCCATCCAACCGCTGAGGTGGATTTGAATGGCGCTAGCCCTTTCTTTTGTTTCTTCTTAAGGGCCGCCTCGCATATGACATTGCTGCCTCACCTCCTTCTGTTTCAGGTCAACTACGCAGGCCCTCACCCACCGTTGGATGTCACGGAGCGCATGAAGACGTCCGTGCAGGATCGTCAGTTTGCGGCGGCGGCCAACAGCACCATCGAAGCGGACAGTCAGTTGTGGATGCGGCGGTTGTACGGCGCCCAGATCGAAAACATCGATCAGTGGACCGGCAAACTGGTGGACCATTTGGCGTCGACCAGCGAACTGGAGCGGACGATCGTGTGCGTGTCCAGCGACCACGGGGAGATGCTGGGGGACCACACGGTGTTGGGCAAGGAGTCGCCTTTCCAGGTCGGTGACCTGCAACGCTCTGTTGAAGGCCCCCGTGGGGCCCGGGAGGTGGCTCAAAAGCCTGGGAACCCCATGCACGTTGCCCCAGCCACCGAAATGGGCGGGTGCGTAAGAACCAGGTGACAGAGGGCGCAAGGGTTGAGTGAGGACGGTCGTCCGCCAGCGGGCGGTGAACCCGCCAACCGCGGTGGGTACTCCCGTGGTTCAGCGGTCAGAGGCGTAATATCGTCGGCGTGTCGCCACGGGTTCGATCCCCAGCCTAACCCACGCGAGGAGGTCCTGAGGAGCTTCGGGTTCGAAGAGGGGCCGCCGTCCCCTCCACTGCAGCCGGTAGCTCAGTGGTCAGCCACCTCAGACTCAGGGATGCTCGTGCCGGGTTCGAATCCGGCTTCCTGCGAGTTACCCTCCAGCATCGGTCCATCCCTCCCTGCAGCGTGCCACAGGGACGGCAGGCACAAGGATTCCACATCGGCGTCCATGGAATAGTGGAGCCATGGATGTCTTCCCTCCGTTGGGGACCAGTGCCATGCAGTGAGGAGGCTACGCCAGCTCATCTTAGTCTGGACCATGAACAACTTTTTTTGCGTTACACACTTAATTCCCGCAGGAGATGGTGGGCATTTGGTGTTTAGCCAAGTCCTGGGGAAGGCTTTTTTTTTTTCCACCACCACCGTCGACCAAGCGATTTCTCTGGTGCCGCACCTGCCCCCAACCTCCGGGCCCTCCCAACCGCTCCTCGTCCCCCAGGGGCGACGTTGCCAGGCGCTGCTGTGCATTAGAAGGGCGCCCCAGCCTATGCCCAGCCACTGTCTCCCTGACGGCAAGTGCCAGATTCAATGGCGCTTGTAACCGACAGTAACCGCCCCCAACCGCTTTGGCAACCTCCTCCAACCGCCTGTCTAACCGCTTCTGGGGCCCCCTCTGAGGCCCCTTTCCCGTCTAATGCATCCCTGCTCAGGGCTCCGTGGGGGTGCCCCTCGTCTGCTCGGGCCCCGGGTTCCGCAAGGGGCTGACGGTCGACGCCCCCGTCACCATCCTCGACCTGGCGGCCACCTTCATGCACTACGGCCGCGCCACGCCCGCGCGGGACATGGCCGCCGTGTCCCTCCACGACGTCCTCCAGGGGGACGCCCCCCTCCCCCGCCGCACCCACGTCCTCAGCGGCTTCGGCTACTTCCGCACCGTCACCCGCGCCGCCGTGGGGGCCAACGGCACGGTCGAGGCCGTGCACAAGCTCATGTGCTGCAAGAGCCACTGCCACCGCCCGTACCACACGCTGCACTGGAAGCGCCCCACGCTGCCGCAGCCCACGGACCCCCCCACCGTCCTCCTCTTCGACCTCCTGCGCGACCCGCACGAGACGGCGGACCTGCGCGCGCGGCAGCCGCAGGTCGTGGCCGACCTCGCGGACTACCTCAAGCGCGAGACGGGCTGGGACTGTTTCAAGAGCCTGGGGGACACGTGACGCGGGGGACGTGCTTCGGGGTGCGGCCTCTGTTGGGTGGGTCGCACGCCCACCCTCAGAGCACGCGACCCGCAGCTCCTCAGGCTGCAAAGCAATGCTTGCAGTTGGAGACCTTGACCCTGTACTCCGACCGCACTGAAGTGTTGTCAAGTGCACATTCAGTTTCGGTGGACCCCATTCAGCTGCTGTCGGAAGAGCAGTGTGACCTCGAAATAATACCCTCAGATAAGGGGCAAGGGGCAGGGATGCATTAGGAGAGGATGGGGGGGGCTGAGACTCAAGGGTTTGTGTACTAAAAGTCGTCCCAAAGAATTTGGTTCTTATCAATTTGAATTTTTCCCCTGAGGAACTTTTTGTAGGAACCGGGGGTGGGGGGTGAGGAGGAGGGGGAGGGGGGGGGGTGACCCTCCTCCTTCAAAGTCTTCCGTTCTAGTGCGTCTCAGGTGAGGGGTTGAGCCAGCCCCTCCCCACCCACTTTGCCAACCCCGCCTTCGTGTGCCAGCGAACTGTCGTCACCCGGATATTGTGAAACAATGACGACGGGCGGTAGTAGACTGTTTTGGCAAGGCTTCGAACCTCGCCTTCCAGCGACCTGCAACATTCGAGGGCTCCATGTTTGTGGGGCATCGTGTTCGTGCAAAGATCAGCCCTCCACGCCACCCCACCCCAAGCGTTGTGCGATGTTCCAGCTTCTGAATGGCCGGAGATGGACTGCAGTGTTTTCAGTACTCCGACTCAAGGTCTGGCCCATCACCAACATGATAACCTTCGAGTCGCATTGTTGGATCCTGACGGACACTCAGTGACCCCCCCCCTTCAACAAACATACATCAAAAGGCTGCGTTTGGTGCTTCAGATGTTTTAGCTGGACAGCTAAAGTACTCGTAAAGAGTTCAGCGTCGACGATCTCGAAGAAATGGCTGGTAAATTGTTCATTTGGGAAATAATGCTTCTTGTTCAACTGCAAGGAATCACGCGAGGTCGCACACAGGACCTGGCGTCAGTAGGCGAACAGCCCAACCTCCATGTGCTGTTTGTTGATGACGAGCTTTCCACCGCGAAGGAGGCTTCAGATACGTCTGATTTCTGGCGCACACGGTCTCACACGAGAGATTTGTAGACTGGGTTCGTCGCCATGATTGTGGACAAGAATTAAACGTAGAACATTTGATTCTACATCCCATGAGTGATAAGGTCCACCCCGCCTCAATATCCACGTGAAGGGGAGAATGGGCCTAGCAGCCGCCACCTGGGTCCTGATGAGTGCTAGTGTACCCGTATGGGCACCAAATGATAAACCAAACCCATCCGAAGCCGGCGGAAGGTCTTCAGAAAAAGTTGCAATTTCGAAATTTTCAAGTGCCACTCAGCAGCCTAGAAACTGCATCAGCGCTCAAAGCCCTCACTGCCCAAGCAAACCCCCCGCAGCAGGGGGTCTGAAAAAAAATAAAGTCAAATTCAGGTCCCCCACTTTGGGCTCAAAATCGAAAAATTCAAAAGGAAATATCAGTTTGGGTTAAATATCGGGGGTACCCAGCTACGGGGGGGGGGGGGGTCGAGTGTCTACACCACATGCTTGTGGACATTGCCTTGGGGGGGGGGGGAGGGGGGCAGCTGTCAGGCGGTCAGGTATTTGCTGCGGGGCACCCTGCTCCTGGTGTTGCTGGAGGGTGCAGCCAGGGGGGTCTCATTTTTACCTTCGTCGGCGCCTGCAAACATTGCTTTGCAAGCTACAGGCTATCCACCCTCCCCGCCCCCCGTGATGGAGTTGGGGTTTGCGCAGGGCGCATGGGAGCCTCTAACCGGTGCAGGGTACAGACTCTCGCCCCCTGTGCGTCAACAGTTTGGCTTGCTGCTGTTGGTATGTGGAGTTCGCCAAAGGCTCTGCAAGTGATAGGCCCACTTTAGCCCTAGCCCTACCCCGAACCCTAACCAAAGGCTGAGATCCGAATACCTTGGGCACCCATAGGGCCAATCAGCACGATTCCTATGCTTTGGACTTCAGAAGTGAGGTCCTTTTGCTTGTGCCAATGTCCAAAAATTTGAATGCATTGTGCACGTCATCATCCGAGCGAGGAAGGGTTTTGAGGGGGGGGGGGGGTACTGTTGCCGCACTATATAAGAGCCGGGGTCCTTAAATTGCGTCCTTCAGGGGGGTTCTCAAAGCTTGTCCTCAATGTGGCGTGTAAAGCACGTTCTGCATTGTACAATGTACAATGCCCTATCACCACCATCTCGGTCCCACTATTCAGTCTGGATAGGCGACCATTAAGCGTCCATTGTGCGCCCTCAAGGCACCAATTAGGCGCCCATTTTGAGCCATTTTGGCCCCCAGTTGCCCATCACTATGCATCATCAAGGTGTCCATTGGGCGCCCATTTTGCGCCCTCCAGGCAGCCAGCAGGCGCCCTTTATGCGACGCCTAGGCGCCGATTGGGCACCCATTAGGTGCTTTCTAGGCATCCATTAGGTCCCCACCAAGCACCCTGTAGGCACCCAGTATGCCCCCACTAGGCGCCCGTTATGCGTCCTCTAAGTGCTCGTTAGGCACCCATTCTGTGCCCTCTAGCTACCCCTTCGGGACACATTGAGCATGTGTGGCAGTGTGTGTGACCCTAGGTCACACACACTGCCACACATGCCCAAAGAAATTTCACAGGGCCCATTGGGTGTCATGGGTTCCAATGAAGGGCACCTAAAGCATGATTTGGCTATGGGGTAATTAGAGGTGGGAGAGATGCAAGGCACCATGGAATCGGAATGTGGTCTTGTTCCCCCTATGTTGCCAGAACCATGGCACGGCGGTCCACAAACCAGTGGGCCTGGAAGGTACCATTCAAGAACCTATGCACAACCTCCCAGAACACATATGTCTCCTGCGCCGTGGTACAACGGCAACTGTTGAGGATTGACACCATACAGCATGCCTGTGTTGCAATCCTTAGATGAAACTCTAGGATGAGAGATGGCAGTTCCGTGAATGGGTGCTCTTGGGTGTGTTCCACACAAGGAAGGACTATGGCTGCCCGGGAAGACAACACCCTAGTACGTTGGTGGTGGCATGAGATGGCACTCTAAGAGCACACAATGTGACCTTGTGTCCAAGCCAAAGAGGTTGAATTGGTGATGTACAAACCCACCACATTGTGGAATAAGTATGCACACATGATGGAGAAAGGGGCACCCCACCCGCAACAGCAATTAGTCAACTAGACTGTCGTGCATCGTTTTGAGACATGCACCATGCAGTACCAAGACAATCCCCAAGGACGGAAAGGACACACAAATTTTGACGCACACGGATGCCTACAGATGACACACCAGGTAGGGTGCTTGTCATGGCGCGTGAGCCATGGGATAGCGAAAGCGCGGCACTATAATGGGGTTCTGTATCGTCAGCTAGGCACGTGGTTGAAAAGCATGGACACAGAGTTCAGTCATGTGATTGAAGACAAGCAAAATGAACCTCGCCTTCGAAAGACACAGACAGCCGGAAAATGAAGGGGAACGGCACCAGCAAATGCTTACACTTCATTGCCAAGGCACAATGAGACTATTAGGTACCTCTTGGGCATTTGTGGAGTGATACCATGGATTGGGGCTTCGGCATGCCCCGGAGCTGCATGCCAAAAAACATCCTTGCGAGGTAGAGGAAGGCTTACCCTGCCCCAAGGGAGGAGGCGGTGTAGGGAGGAATGTTTGCCCGGCACGCTACTTTTCTACTAACTATCCCGACTTCAGCCCCAGATTTACCCTCTCATGGATAACCCCCCCGAGTAGACCATGTTGCACTGCACACCTTCACTACAAAGCACGTTGCATAATAAAGCAATACCTGTGAATTCAACCACTCCAACTGTCATTTGTATTGTACTTAACAAACAACATTGCTCCCACAAGTGTGGGTGTCAATACATTCAGTACAATAGTGCTCCTTACACTCATCACAAACTGCAACGGTGGAGTGCTTTTGACAACACAACACGCACACTTCTGCCTCATCCTCTACCTTATCTTGCGTGGCGGCCGAGTTGCTTTGGTCAGTCCAAACATGAGGCAGGACATGCTCCCATGGTCCATAGGGGGGGTAACGGACTTGCCTGCGAATGCAAAATTGGGTAAAATGCAACAAAATACGGACTGACTGGTGCAACTCATTGGGGCCGCCATGCCAGATGTTCGTAACCAAACCCCAATGCCACAACCGAGCAAATAGCTGCTCAATGCGTGCCCTATACCACCTGTGCACGTCATTGTAAGATTGTAAGAATCAGAATTGGCTGCCTCACCCCTGCATTCTCGGGGGCCCAAAAGAGGGCGGAAATGCTACGTCACCCCTGCATGCTCGGGGGTCCCCAACAAAGGGGACAAAATCAGATCTCAAAACCTACGTGAGGGGTAACAACGATGCCCCTAGTATCTCAAAGTATGGGTCCCTAGTACGGGCAGACGCCCAAAATAGCTGCACTGCGCTAAGTGCGCCCGCTTAGTGGACCCCCCAAAAGGTCACCGGTGGGACACCGGTCAAAAAAGATGCCCGGCGCGCTAACACTCCCCCTAGGAGACTACTAATTGGTGGTTGTAGGAAGAATCTCGAACAGAAGGGCAGGGGAATCTGATTGCCAAAATCCCGAGGAAGGATCCCGAGCGAGCGTCGTGCATGGACAACAACGTCGCATTGAAGGTACACCCTACCGGGGAGAAATAGGTGGGCAAGGGGAGGATGTTACTACATCTTATGGGAGTGTCTACTCCTGAGGTTATGTGGTATTTGTGCCGGACCATTGCAGATTCGTGTCGAAACAAAAGAAACAGAAGAATCCAACTATGCCACGAAAGCCAAATGAGGGAGCCCGAGACGATGGTGCATTCTTTGATGTTGCTGTGGCTTTGGGAGGGGGCTACCATTCGGCGAAGGGTACTGGACCCAATTAATGGGGGGGGTTTGAGTGCATTATTTTGTAGGGTGTAGGAGGGAGGGATTGAGGTCGAATAGGAGTGGGGCAAAAGGCATTCTTTGCTCACAGTGCATATTTGAGGTGATGGTGTGCGAAGAATTGGCATGAGGGCAGGAATCCTCATGCTGATCTCCACTGCGACCCTACAACCCCACTGGTCCAGGCACAAATTTTATTCCTTGTTTCGCCAACTTCTGCTGCATGACGTGGGAAACTGGCTTGGCTTGTGCACTGGTATGGTTGACGCTGCTGCAATGTCTCTCCTGCGGAGGTACAGAGGCTCGCACAGTCACGATTGGAATGCTGCTGGATTTCAACGTCACCGAGTCCGCCAATTTTACGACTGCGTTGGAACACAAGGCAGCAGAGCTGTCCACTGCGCATGGCATGGAGGTGCATCTGCGACTGTACCATGTCAATGATACGGGCAGCGCCTTTCGGGGGGCGGCCCAAATGCTGACCGATAATGTGGACGTCGTGATTGGCACTGAGGACACAGAGACCACCAACGTCGTGCGCTACACATTCGCTGCCCGTGCAGTCGCCCCGTTGCTGATCTCGTTCTGCGAAGGCGCGGAGAGCATGGTCTCTGAAAGCCATCACGCCTTCGTCGTGAGCATGTACTCCCCACAGTCACGTGGGCTCGCCAACTTCCGCGTCGCCGAACTTGAGGCGCTCAGCCACGTTCACATGGTGACGGACAAACCAGACGACGGAAGCCGAGTGTCAGCGCCGCAGTACTTCTGCAACGGCGATAACGTCCATCGCACATGCCTCGTGGGCCTCACTGAGCTCCGTCCAGATCACACCCGCGCCCAGATCGTCGACAAGCTGCGCGTAATCGAGGACGAGGGGTCCGAAATTTTTTTTCTGGACATCAGCACCGCGTGGGCCGCCGATGTTATTACAGAATATCTGACGGCCGTCGCACCGCACGCGGTCCACACGGTGTTCATCAACGCGGATGCGCCGCTCGATCGAATCCTGCAGAAGCAAGCCCCGCTGCTCTTGGACAACTCACTCGTGATCACCCCCTTCTGCCCGCCAGACCTGGAGGCCAGGTACGGCCGCCGGTCCTGTAGGAAGGTGGCCCACGGCCTCGATGCCCTGGAGGTGGCGGTGCGGGCCACGCAACGCGCCGCCGACGCGCCGGCCGGGACCCCCGTCGGATCTGTGCTCGCGAACGTGACGTTCACCGGCGCCACGGGCCCCGTCCGCCTCTCCGACGGCCGGCGGGTCAACCAGGCCTGGACCGTCTCCGTCGTCGACGGTGGCGGGCTCCGGGAGTTCGGCCGCATTGTTGGGTCCGCGGACGCCACTTTGAACAAGACATCGGGGCTCGTGTGGCGAGGCAAGGCCAGGCAGGGGCCTGCGATCGTCTCCAAGCTGCATCTTTTGGTGCTGGACGATGGCAACGACGACGTCCCGCTCTTCGAGACCTTTCAACGCGCAGTCGACGAGTACAACAGCGACGTGACCCAGAGCTGGTCCACGGGTACAACGACCGGGGCTGCGCGCGTGCTCGCCAAGCGCTTTGCGGTCGAGAAACACGTGTTCGGGAACCTCAGCGCCTACCACCCCCGGAGCATCGGCGCCGTTGGCCCCGTAACTTCCGCCGTCGCGCAGCTCGTGGCCCCGGTGGTCGACGGCTTCCTGCAGATCCCCGTCCTGTCGACGGCCACCAACGCGCAGTTCTCCGACAAGAAGAGCTACCCCCACTTCGTCCGCCTCATGCCGACCGACGATATGCAGGCGGCGTTCCTGGCGCGGGTCCTGGAGTACTACGGGTGGCTGCCGGTCTGCATCCTCAGCGACGCCAGTACGTACGGCCTGTACCTTGCGTCGGAGGTGCACAAGCTCCTCCCCCCCTCGAATGCCTCGTTGCAGCGGCTGGGCACGGACCCTTGGGCGGACATGGCCACAGTGCGGGTGGCGGCGTGCCGCACCATCGTTGTGTGCGGCGTGCAGCACACCGTCCGGCTCATGCTCGAACTGGCCGTCAGCAGTGGACTCTACGCCCGACGGAATTGGGTGCTCTCCGACACCGCGGAGCTCTCAGCCCTCGACGCCAGTCTGCACGCCGGTCTTCTGTACGCCTACCCGGCCGTGGACTCTGCGGCGGTGCCCATCCGCACAACGCGGAGCATTTTTCACGCTTATGCCCGTGACTCCGTGTACACGTACGCCCATGGCATCGCTGCGGCATTGGCCGCGGGCCACAACCCGTTTCAGGTCGACAAGCTGCGCGAGGCTCTGGTTAAGAGCGATTTCCAGGGGCTGACCGGTCGCGTGCACTTTGACACCGCGAGGGGTGACCGTTTGGGGGCTTTCCACTTGGTGAACTTGCAGCCCTCGGGGGAGAAGAGAGTGGTCGCCGAGGCTTCACCGGGTCTGGCTCCGGCAGCCGACGCTAGAGCCCGGGCAACCCCGCTTGAGGTGACCGAAAGAGACACTATAGTGTTTGCCGGCAACACGACAACGTTCTCCAACGACGTCATATACACGCTCGAGTGGGGGAACGGCACCGGTCGGGTCCGGATCACCAACGAGACGGTCTTCTGGAGCTCGAACAGCGGCCCGCTCGAGCCGTTCCCCGTGGTCCGCGTGCTCCAAGAGGACCTCCTTCCCATTTCCTACTGGTTGGATCTCTCCGTGACCTTTGAGCCCCCGCTGCCCCCCAACGTCACAGCTCCGACCGGCACCTCCACCTTCAGCTCCCCGATAACCGGGTTCGCCGAGTTCGCCGACCTTACCTTTTACGGCGCGCGCGGCCAGACGTACATCATGACCATTTTCGCGCACCCAACCGATCCGCTGCAACGCTTGTCGGGGCGCGTGCAGGTGGAGTTGTGCCTGCCCACGCAGTACGTCAGGGACTACGTGAACTGTGCGGATTGCCCCACAGGAGCCATCTGCAATGGCACGGAGGTGCTGGTCGCCCAGGAGAATTACTGGCGCACCGGCTGGTACGACGGCAACGGGACGTACCACCCCAACACCAACGAGGAGCGGTTCCTCCGGTGCCGAAACACTGCCTGCCTCGGGGGCGTCGACTCCCAGTGCAAGACCGGGACCGGCCCCTACTGCAGCGAGTGCACGGGGGACTACGTGTTCAACACGTTCACGAAGCGCTGTGGAAGGTGCGCGCAGAATGTTGGGCACTTGTTTGGCTGGATCGGGTGGCAGCTGGTGCAGCTGGTGCTGCTGGCCGTCCTGGTGCGGGGGTCTGCGCGCCACGTGGGCAAGAACCTGTCGGATTGGGGGGCCGTCTCGCGGATTCTGATCGACTGGGGGCAGCAGGTGCAGGTGTTCCTGCAGGTGAGCCACGTGCCCGACGTGAACACCGACCTGGGGCTGATGAGCCGCGCCGCTGCGTTGCTGCAGTTCCAGCAGAACGCGGAGCAGCAGATGGGCTGCTTCGTGCGCTGGTCCGCGTATGCGAGAACCGCATATTATGTGCTGCTGCCTTTGACGGTCACGGGTTTGTTTCTGGCGTTGTGCGCGCTGGTCTTGTACTGCCGGGCGCTGTGGCGCGGTCGCCGGGAACAGAGGAAGGTGCCCTTTGAGGAGATGCTGGTCTTCGGGGAGAGCACGGCGGACCGCCCGACGGACGGCGTGGGGACGGCGTACGGGCCGCTCGACTCTCAGGGGCGCCGCTTCTGCGAGTTGTGCATGAGCACCTTCGCCATTACGTTCTGCGTGGACGAGTCCCTCTTCCTGTGCGGGGCCTGCAACACGCGGCTGCACCCTTGGGCGAACCCCAAGCGCCTGGAGCACATGCGCATCGACGTCCAGCCGCGGATTGGGAAGGTGGGGCTGTCCGTAGGGATCCTCTGCATGGTGATGTGGGAGGCGTACCGACTGACGCTGATCCCGACCGTTGTCGGCCTCTTCAAATGGCTCGGGCTCGGGGACGCGTACTGCGATGGCCAACCGCCGGGCGACGGGTATTGCAGCAACTACTTAGTGACGGATTCCTCGGTGGATGGCTCATCGTCTGCGTATGCGGTGATGTTGGGATTTGTGATTATCGCGCTCGTTTTTTGGGTTGCGGTGGTTCCGGGGCTGGCACTCGGCGTACTGTGGATCCATCGCTCACGACTTCACCAGGATCGCATTGTCCAGGCCTGGGGCTGGCTATACGAGGCTTACAACTGGAAGTGTTGCTATTGGGAGGTGATCGTTGTGTGGCGCAAGCTCCTGTTCGTCATCGTCACAGCGGTGCATATCGACCCCCAGGACAAGTACGCGCTGCTGCTGATGCTGTGTGTGGTTTTCTCGGCCCTGGACACGGCCATGGGCCCTCAGATGCTCCTGCTCGCCGATCGTGTGCAGCAGCTCTCCCTCTTCGCCTGCTCAATCACGGTCGCCACTCTCCTCCTGTTGATGCCCACACCGAATACAGCGGCCGCCATTGTCCTTGGCATCAATCTATCCGCTAGCCTCCTGATCGCGGTCATCTACCAAAGGTCCCGCCCGTTGAAGGCGCAGCGACTCCGGGCCGCCTGCGCCAAGAGAGCCAATATGACCTTGTCTCGGATTGCCCCCGGTCACGGCCGCAGCAGCAGCACGGCCCGCAGCAGCGCAGTCCTGCATGATGATGATGACCGTGACTCCGAAGAGGCTCTCAGTCAGGAGGGCCCCGCCTCGAAGCCGCTTCACTCAGTCAGGCATGACGACTATGATTCAGTGGTCGGCGTGCCCTGCCCCTCTGAGGCGTCCAGTGCAAGACCCTCTCAGAGCAACCTGGCACGGCCCTCTCAGGGCGACCTGGACTGGGATCATGCCTACGAGCTTTACTCGAGCAGCCCCGCAGCCAACACTGCCCGCTTTCAATTGATCACCATGCCCAAACGCCGCTGGAGCCGGACCGGCGATGCAGGACCCGCGCCGGCAGCAGCCCAGCCCCCTGAACGATCGCGATCCTCCACTTTCTCAGGTGCCGCAGGCGTGCCTCCCTGGCCCTCCGACCCCGAGGGAAAGGATCCCGAATGCTCAGGACCAGGGGAAATTGCACCGCAAGACCCCGCAACGGAGTGGGATGCATACGCTGCCAGTCCCCCCACACCGACCGCACGCTCCAGTTTGGTCCGCAGCCCAAGTGCAGCTCCAGCCGCAGACCCTACCTCGCCTGCAGCGGAAACCTCCCGCTCAACGACAACGTCAGCGTCTCAGCTCACCATATATTAAGCCGATACCGTGTATCAGGCATGTATTATTATGCCGGGTGTAATGCAACTATGATTGACGTCGCCCCACCAATATTCCGCCGCATCGGTTCGTCCATTTCTCATCATGTCGATACCTGGATGATCTTCGGTCGTTTTCAACCAATGAGCCGTAACGTGGCTGGGTCGGGGCGTTCCTCCACGGTATCATGGTATTGAAACGGTATCATGGTATTGAAACAACCTGCAATAAATGAAGCCTGGAGCCCCCCCCCCCCCTCCAGCATACATCATGAAACTACGCCCAGGACAGACTGGGACATGTGGACCAGCAGAAGCAAGTGGCCAAAACCACCAACACCAAGTACACCGACACCAACAAGGAGCCCCCTTGAGCCAGGACCTTCCTCCTCAAGGGGAACAAGGGGACAGGGCGCGACGACCACCCCCCTCGCCCCCCTCACTCTTCCCCTCCCCCTCCCCCCTTGTGGCTCAACACAACTCCAGATCAACTTCACTCTGCTTCAGCTCAGCCCAGTGTTCGTCCAGTTTGCAAGATGTCACCTCTGACCCAGTTCCGCTTGCCACCCCCCCCCCCCCCGCACTCTCGTGCGAGCAACGCCTTCTGGAAGCATGGAACCCCTTCTGCTCACAGTCGCGGATATCCAGCAAACACAGGACTGGGTGTCCCCGCGCACTGCCGGGTATGGGGCTGGACCTATCACATGCCCCGTACCCTGTCCGTACAAAATCGGTCAGTGATTCCCGCAGGTGAATGGGCTTGCAGTGTCAAAACGTTGCAGAAACTTTCTGTGGCGTTCCTGCAACGGCGGAAACAGCACCTCGTGCTGTTTTGACAAGGGCGCCGTTCTCGCACGGGGGGTGAGGTATGTATGCGTGCGCCAATGCCGAATGCCCCACCGCTGGGGGATCCGTTGTGCAAATCAGTCAGATTCCAAGTCAGCCCTAGCTCAGCAGCTCTGTTGGCACAAGGGCACAAGAGCACTTGCGTGTGTGCAGCACCCCTGCCCTCCCTCAGTGTCACGGCAGCCACGAAGATAGGGCTCGCAAAATGGGCTTCCATTCCCCCACCCCCTCCCTCGACCCACCCCTCCCTCGAGCGATTGTCAGGTGTGGCAACCCAGCCTTGGGATGCTGAGACCGTGTCGAATATCTCTCTGGGACATCCGGTTCATGCCAACACGGAGCGTTTTCACATTTTTTCAGACTTTTCTCAACTTTTGGCGTAATGCACCAAAATGTCGTCACCTTGGGGGGGGTATGTGTATGCTTTTCGAAATCTGTGGGAAAACGCCGTTTCAGAAATGTATGGGTTGGGGGGGGTAGGTGGTCACAGTTTTGCGCACCGAGCTGTACAAGGGAGGACACACAGGGCACAGGCAATGGTCCAGGGATCACTCATTATTCCGAATCCGATTCGTTGTCATCGTTGCCCCTTTCTGCAAGGGCCGGGACTCCATTGGGGCACACATCCCCGTGCTTGTGACTGGGAACATATTTCTTCAGTTTTTCCCAATCCTGCAGCCAGAAATTCGTGTTGCGAAGCCTTGGTGGGGTGAATCTTTTTATCCCAAAACTGGGCTGCAAAAGCCGCGGCCTCAGTAGTGGATAAAATGTCGTGCTCTGTGTGGGCGCATGCAGGCTGCTGTGACCCACCGGTACGAGGCTTTTTGGCGCGCAAGTCAGGCCGCCGCGTCACCTGCACCCAAGTTTCACCCCCAGATCGCGCTCTTTTTCGCACCAAAGGTTTCAGTGGCGCATCAGGGGAAGCAACAGCACGTTGTGTGAATTTGTATGAAGACATGGTGGCTGCCTGTTAGCAAAAATAGGCAGCAGGCAACACAGGCACTGTCCAAAGCGGAGAAAAATCTCAAACATGTCGTTAGCACAGCATGCAAACCTGGGGTGTTCCGAATAGCCCTTTTCAAGGGCTTTCCGAATATGCCCCACATACCCCCCCCAACCGGACACTCAGCGGGCACAAATGAGACCACAAAGGCACCAACCCCTGAAAACGCTCCGTGTTGGCATGAAACCGCACGTCCCAGAGAGATATGCTTGGACTTGTTTTTCTGGCCACAGTTTTGTGCGTAGAGAGAGGCAGGGCCATGCCTGTGGCACTTCTTTCATCAATCACATGCAGTCTCTGCTGCAACGCAGCAAAGTGTGCAAAAAAAAATGTTCAAGTGTGGGAATGGTCCTGTTCCCCCTGACTCCTGAGGCCTCCTGTTTCACGATTCAGATACCAACAAGCTTCGATGGTTGACGTCAGGCGCCAGACAGGTCCTGACAAGGGTGTGCCCGGAACACGGCTTTCAGTAGCACAAATACCTTCTTCTCTTCATACCCATGCCGCAAAAGTAACCCGTCCTCTTCATACCCACATCCTATTTTCCGCCGGATACATAGCCCTCCGGACTGGAGAGGGAGTCTTCAGCGTTCAGAACTTACCCTCGGACCCGGTAGCTGACCATGGCAAACGCTTCACCCAATGTCACGCTTTCGTGTGAGAGTGTGCTTGAGGTCAATTGTCAGCCCACACATACAGGAGCCATGGCATCTGTTTATCTCCTGACTGATACATACACCACATTGCTGCATTCCCTGTTTTCCACTTGGTGCATCAGCATGCCTCCCGAAGTATCAGAATCAGGACGAGCACTGGCGCCCGACAGTACAATACGAGTGCAATTTTACAGTATATGATGCTGAAACAGGTGAAGAGAACATGAAGAGAACATGAAACACATCCCAGAAAAATTGCTGTGCATGTCTTTGTGTCCAAGAAATGTATGGCAGGGCACAGACAGTTTTCAAGAACGTGTTGTACAAGTACCCCGATCGCTTCTGCCTGATCGTAGTCAAGTTGGTCATTTCAGCGGACAACTGCATTTTCTAATCCTCCGAACGGGATAACGGATGCATGGCCTGCGCGCATGGCGGGAAGACTTTTCAGCACGTTTCCCGCAACCAACCCACCAAATGACGTGTGGCTGTTTGCTGATGTGCTATGCATCTGCTTAATCTTGACCCACAGGCAAAGCCTCAAGCCTTTGATAACCAAATGATGCAGCCCCCCTCCCGCATTGTCCAAGGCATGGGCGGAGTGGGGCCGACACAGCATGGTGGCGGTGGATTTTTAGAAGGCCTACAACTCTGTGTCGTTTGCCTTCATGCAGGTCGCGCTGCCCTACATTCGGCTGGCGGAGGAGTATATGTCCTTTCTGCTGGCGGTCATGCAGGGTCCAATCTTGTTCCGCATAGGGAGGTCCCATGAGCCAGGGGTGCAGTTCTGACCGCGGTAAGGGAACAGACAAGGGGATCCCTTGTCCCTTTTGCTGTTTGACATCACCACAGTTTTCCCAATGTATGAATTGAGGCGCGTGCAGGTGGAAGTCACTGTGTTACCGTGGTAATGATATCCTGTTTTGTTTGCCTTCATTCCTGGTTGTCAGGCTGTTTTCTACACTGTTTACTACATTTTCCTCTCCGTGGACGGTACTGTGTGTCTTCTCGCCAAGCTGCTTGATGGCACCCAGCGACGCGAGTTTGAAAAAGATGAAAGTGGCCTGTATGTACGCCACCCAACATGCCCCCTCCCCAGGAGCCGATCTGACCAACCAGCGCATCACACAGCATGACAGGGCACTGGACAGCGGCTTTACTACATGGGGGTGTTGCCTGAACCGTGCGCGCACCGTGCACGCACCGTGCGCGCACCGTGCATCCTTTTGCGTATTCTGTGTCCACCAGATCCACAATGCCTGAATCTGAGCTGCCCTAGCTTGTCGCCGGACTGCCTGTGTACTACCACCGCTCCAACGGGGATAGGGTGTCGGCCACTGTCGTTGACCCTTCTCCAAGAGGTGGGAGTCGCGTCTCTATTCGGTACGAATTGGGTGGTGAAGAGGTCTTGTATGAGCATGCACCCGAGGAGCGGTTGGAGTTTGCAATTGTGACTGCTGAGAGCCCCGATTCCCCCCAACCTGTGCACCATGAGGCGCCGATGGACGCTTTGCTGGAGCCCCAATTACCTGAAGTGGAAGCTGAAGCCCCTAGAATTGATGATCATGAGCCAGAATGCTGTGGCGGATGAAATTGAAATTCCCGTAACCCAACCAGTGTTGTCGCTTGTGTTGTCGCCTGTGCATGGTTTGTTACGGAGGTGCGTGCAAGGTGCAGAAACTGGGAGCCTGGAACCTGTGACAAGCATCAAATTCAAAAAAAAAAAATTCCCGGTACGCCAATAGGGGCTGCAGGGTGCAGAAAATAGGACCCTGGAACCCGTGACAAGCATCAGACTAAAAATTGAAGAATCCTGGTATGCCAGTATGGACTGCAAGGTGCAGAAATCAGGACCCTGGGTGTGTTTCTATGGGGGCCATTCAACGGGGTACAAGTTGGGCAACCATCCCAAAAACATTGAACCGTGCGCGCACCGTGCACGCACCGTGCGCGCACCGTGCGCGCACCGTGCGACAACGCCCCCCATAGGGGGGCGTCTCACGTGGCAGACCCCGGGGCGGTGCTATACCTCCTGTGTGTTTTTTGGTATTTTTCAGGGCTAAAGATTAACTGTGACAAGATATGTGTTTGAGATTAGTGATTCTCAGGGGGTAACACCGCGAACTATTGTCGGCCTCACGGTGAAGCCATTTGTGAAATATGTGGGAGTTTTTTGGGAAACATTCGTCCAGCGGACGATATGCGCAGCCTATTGCCACGATGATGGCAGGGGTACGTACACCAGCTTCTCTCCCGCTAGGGATGCAGGAAAAAGCGTATTTGTTTTCATCATGGGCGGTGCTGGTCATTTATCTAACCGCCAGGGCATACCCCCCGGTGGAAGATGTGCTGACGCGGCTGGATCTTGTCCCTAGGTGTCCCTAGGCCTGAATGATTGGCATCTTACCATGCCAATACTACAGTTGCCGCTGCGGAAAGGGAATTGGGCCAGGCGAGATTGCCGGCGTATGCACAACGGATTCATAGCCAGACCTTTGTTTCACTGGTTCTGCGCCCGGAGCATTTACACCCGTTTCAGAGGCGGGCCTTTTTAATGGTGTTCCGCTGGAGGAGGAATTCCTCCCGTATTTTCAGTTGGGGCCGATACCCGTGGCGCGGCCAGCCTTCCTATAGGGGTCAGGAAAGTCATATACTACGGTGTGTAGGGAGGGCGGGGAGATCCCCCCGCCGCCGCAACACCGACTGGGTATAGTAGGGACATAGCACTCGGTACTATTCTGCAATGGCTTGTCCCTGGCCTACATCCCCCCTCCCCTTTGTCCAAGCAACGCCTATGTCCAAGCAACACTAGGCGTTGGTTCCATCAATTGTTGCACCGTTGGTTTTGGCGGTGCGTTTTTTTCAATTCGTTCTACTGTGTGCCATGTGTGCTTCCTGATACCTTGGTTTTGGGATGCACGTCATTCATATTTTGTGTCAGGGCAGCTCTGTGGGCCAAGAGGGCTGCCGCATGTGACAAGGTAGACATAAGTGGTAATTTCGACAGGTGGATGTGGCAGCAATAATGTGAATGGATTGGTGACAAAGTTGATGAGCGGAAACTGTCCGACAAGAGTCCCATCCCTTGCCCAGACCATCAGCAGTTTGCAAACATGGTGGCTGCCCCAATTTCTTCCCAAAACCAGCCCCAAAACCTTGCACCCAGAACTCCAGCAAAGGGTGACGCACAGGGCAAGAAGAAGAAGCAAGTCCAATAGTTCACAATGTGTTATAGCTTGACCATGAAGGGCTTCATTTCTGAGCCGGTGGACCTGTCATGTTCAAAGTTTTCAAACTGTATGTGCCAGTTTTTGGTCTCCAATGATCGTTGCTCATGAGTGTTTGCATATATCAACGCTTTGCTTGTGTACCACCATCTCCGCTTCAAACCCCCTGAGGACGGTCTACACGTGTATCACGCAAGTTGTGGCGCGTAAGCAACACCCTTGTCCAAGCAACAGTAGGCGTGGGTTCGGTCGATTTCTGGTCATTTACCGTTTTTTGGACAAGGGGAGGAGGGGTCGTTCGTGAAATGAGGCGTCCACCAGTGGTGTAATTTAATCGTGGTGGGTAAGATTCCGAAGGGAGTGGCTGAGTTGGCCCCCCACATGGCAGCCAGTCTGCGAGGTACAAGCACAGGGGGTCATGGCTTTGTACATGTCACCCCCAGCTGCACCAGATCCGACCTGCCTAGATGTGGGCATGTGGGGACAGCAGTGAGGGAGGAAAATGCTGCTAATTATGCAGCACCACAGCTGACACCCGGTGCGGCAGCC
This sequence comes from Eutreptiella sp. 'Long Island Sound 2002', assembly GCA_964036045.1. Lineage (NCBI taxonomy): Eukaryota > Euglenozoa > Euglenophyceae > Eutreptiales > Eutreptiaceae > Eutreptiella > Eutreptiella sp. 'Long Island Sound 2002'. Next base: position 10,868,917 of record OZ038394.1, read on the forward strand.
ACCTGAAGTGTGGCAAACGTTTGAGAAATTGTACTTGCCGGTGTGGGACAGGGGGGGGGGGAATTGAGGTCCGCAATTTTTCGCAATTTTCCGCAGTTTCGCAATTTTTCGCAATTTTCCGCAATTTTCCGCAATTTCCGCAATTTTTCCGCAATTTTTCTCACTTCCCGATTTTCTGACTGCCTCCCCACGCTGGTGCAGAACAGTGAGAGAATTTTTTTTTTTTACTATGCCATTCACTCTCTAATGTTTCCAGGTCATCAAATTCTGACATAGGTTAGTTGGTAGTAGCACTAGGGTCTAATCTCAAACGTCCTGGGTTCAAACCCAGTTGGGCACATTATTTTTACCTTCGCTTTTTCGGTCTTTTTCATGCCTTCATGTTTGCATGTTTGCTTTTTCTCACAGTGTGGGACAGTTTCAAAGCGGCAGCACAAATTGGATGACAACATCCGCCGCCTTCAGTTCATGCTGCAATTCCACGGTGATATCGAGGGGCGCCTCCTGTAACAGGGGGGGGGGGGAATGCAAATGCATTTTTTTGCATTTTTTTGCATATCCAGGAGCCACTGGTTTTTTGCATATTTTGCATTTTTTTTGCATTTTTTTGCATATGTTTTGCCTTCAATTTCCTTTTAATGTCGCAATCCATGGACAAATTTGTGTCACGTGGTGTTGCAAATGATGCTGCTGCTGATGTTGACGATACCCCTGAGCTGACTGATGGTGAGGGCGACAGTGAACCTGAATCCAGTGAATCTGGGTGACATGCAACATGACCTTCCGAGTTTCACTCACCTGCACTTTCCCACCAGCAAGGAGTCCTTTCGGAATGAGTGGCATCAATATTGTAGGGTGGAGAACAATGCCATTAACACCCCGACGGCTTTGGCTGCTTTTTGGGCCAACCGTGGAGGTGAGTTGGCAAAGCTTGCCCGCTTCTTGATTTATGTTCCTGTAACTTCTGCAGGAGTGGAACGCAGCTTCAGTTTGGCAGGTAACATGGATACGAAATACCGCCATGGCTTGCCAAATGCAACGCGGCGCATTACAAATATGCTCATGTTTAATGGAGATATTGAGGGCAGGTTCAATCCAGTGTGATAGTGACTTGGAAGGACCTTCAGCATCCATTGTTGTGGAAAAGCGGTTGTGGAGTTGCTCCGTATGTGCATCGGTTGTGGGGTTGCATTTTTTTGCATTTTTTTGCATTTATTTGCATTTATTTGCATTTTTTTGCATCGCATTTTTTGTCATCTCAATTTGCATTTTTTCCCCCCCCCCCTGCCTGTAATTGTACTGTCCATGGACTATTTGTTTCAGTGAAATTCTGAGAATTCTGAGCCACTTGTCCAGAGCTGTAGCACCTTGAGGGTTCAGGAGGGCCGCAATTTTTCCGCAATTTCCCCGCAATTTTCCGCATTTTTCCGCAATTTTTCCGCAATTTTTCCGCAATTTTTCGCAATTGGATTCGACCCCCCCAGATCGCAATTTCCCCCCCCCCCTGTGTGGGACAAAGATTTTATCAAGCGTTGCCTCTGGACAAATTGCCACTAGGCACGCGAACGAAGCGGCAGGTGGGGAGGGGGGGGAGGCTGTGTCCTTTGGACGCAAAAGTGGAAGACCATGCCCATGTTTTTCGACATTGCTTTCTCAATTCTCTTATGTTTGATACTGCGTGTCGTGCTTTCGGCACAGTGGAAAATGATGGACGGGCCATTGAGCCCAGCCGGCTTTTGCTGCCCCTGAAAACGACGCAGGGGCTGGGGCTGTGGGTGGGACTGAAGTGCCATTGGAATTTGCAGTGTAGGACTAAGTACCAGAGGGTGCCCCCAGTGCTGGATGAGTTCATCTCAGGGTGGTGCACCATTGTACGAAGGTGGAGGGCAGAGAAATATATGTTGCAGCACTTGATTAGTCAGCTGCATGGTTGGTTTCACAACCCTATCGTGCCGGGTGTTTAAGGCCTTTTGGACAGGCCCATGATGACCCAGCCGGCTAAACTGGTGAGTAAGCTGGCAGAGAAGGAAGCTAAGTGGGCTCTCGTCAACGTGGCCGTGGAGATTGAGGAGTTAGTATCGCAGGGATGGTGGAAGCACACACTGACAGGTCAGCAAAGCATGTCCGGAGATGGATGCAGGCGGGGTTTGGAGTTTATTATGGGGAGCGGTCGCCCAGGAATTTTTCATCTCATGTGCCAGTCATAGAGCATCAAAGTGTGAGTCGGGGGGAAATGTGGGGCGTCTTGCATACGCCGTTGCAGCACAGGCCAAGGGACCGTCTCAATTTGACGTTGGACTCACAGTGTGTGTACAACCCGACGGAACATTGCCTGGGACACAGGGACCCCAGAGCCGGGGTGGGACAGGGTTTAGCACGGATGTAAGTAACACGTAGGGGAAAATTCAGGAAGCATGAAATGTGAATCGGGTAGGAGAGAAGGGATCATCAAGAGATAATCCACAGCGCCTAAAGGCCTGTGCTAGACAATGCAGACGTTGCTCCAAACATTCTGTGATGGTGCCTCCGGTGCCATATCTGTGCACCATCTGTGACGGTGCCTCTGGTGCTGCATTCATGACAATGCGCTGTGAGAGTTCCCGGAGTGATTCCGGAGGGTGACGACCATCGTCGCTTTATGGCCAAGGTACGGCGAGTGTGGACAATGTGTGTCGCAGCTCCGCCACATTGAACCCTGCTGAACAACCCCAGAGTATCCCAGGGTCACCATGGCAAAACATCAAGCAGCAAGCAGATGTTCCAAGCACCACTCCATTACAAGGGGGGCGCCCACGGGGGGGGGTCTCCTCAGTTCAGGTACGCGACTCCCCCCCCCGCCCCCCCCCCCCGCCCCCTTCCCTACCCTCCGGGCCCACTGAGTTACCAAGGGTCAATAGCTGCTGGCCATACATATGGTGGTGCCGGAGGCGCCCGACAATTTTTTCCCTTGCCCACGTAGCACCCCTCCCTGGCCACGCGGTAGCGCACCCCAACACTATCCTTGAACCCAACCTTGACTCTAACGCCATCCCAACCCTCAGCCTGCTCCTAACCCTACCCCTGACCCTGACCCTAACCCTAATCAAGACTAAATATTGGGACCGAGCTGGTGGGGGAGGGAACATCAGCTATGACTGGTGAGGGACATCAAGAATGATTCACGCATTGATGGCTCTTGACAAAGTGAAATCAGCTTGCAAGTGAACCCCATCACCACGAGGCCCACTTTCAACGCTTTTTGGACTTCTGAAGGGCCAAAATGCCCCAAAATGGGCTCAAAATGGGCTCATTTCACCCGTTGGTGCACCCCAAAGGGTCTAGGATGAGGTTTGGAAAAATGCGTTTTTGACCCATTTTTGACCCATTTTTGGTCCCAAAACAGCCCATTTTCAAGGCATTTTGGGATTTTCGGAGGACCAAAATGGGCCACCACAAGCTCAAAACGGTCCAAAAACACTTGTTTTAGCGTCACATGTGAACTTTGGGTCTTTGCCATGTGCCCCGCGTTGCGGGGACCCACTGTATCATATGCTGGAGTCGCCCACTTTCCCAAGCACAGTCTTGAGTACTCTTTGAACTTCTGGAGTCAGTCAAAAAAAAAAAAACACTTGTTTTAGCGTCACACATGGTCTAGGATCATTTTTGAGAAAAGCCATCTTTTTGCCCCTCCTGAACCCTGTTGACCCATTTGGGCACCCACTTGTTTGGGCTTGAGCTTGCAGCTTGCTGCGGCCTAGTGGGCCTAGGCGTCCGTTTGGGCAATTCTGAGGGGTGGAAACCACAAAAAGTGGGGGGTTGTGGGTGGAGTAGGTGCCCTCGGAATCGCCTTTTGAACCATGTAGCCAAAGACATGGCCTATTCTTGGTTTGTGGCTGTCGGCATTTGGAGCTTCTGGGGGCCTTTTTGGGCCGTTTCAAGGACATATCATGGAGTTAGAGGGCCGCAAAGAGCTCGTTGACACGGGGAAGTCAAGCCGCACGTGCAGTGTACCCACCGTTTCCCTTCGTTTGGCCGTTTTGAATGTGTTTTAAGGGCTTTTTTTGCCCAAAAGTGGCTGTTTTTGGCCCTAAACTGCAGTTTTTGAAACTGAGGTCCGCCACTTGCGAATCCCATTCCCGGCGGCCACCGTTGATTTTCTTGCTCAAACTTTGTGTGATTGTACTTCACACCCATAGGTATCATGCACCAAAAATTCACCCGAATCGGAAGCGCCACAACGGAGTTCTGATTTTTCCCCATTTCGCGCGTGCTGCTTGCTTGCTGCTTGCTGCTAAACCTAGTAGGTCCACCCTAGACACTAAAAAGGGTTATAAAACCAAGACTGGTTCCACCAGCTCGGTGACCCTAGCCCTAACCCTAGCCCTAGCTCTCACCCTAGGTTGGGGTTAGAGTGAGTATTGGGGTCCAAAATGGAGAGCAATGATGTGGCAACAGCAGCCATGAATGAAATTTGGTGGATGATGTTAGCCCAATCAACATGGCTGGCATGGCCAAACTAGGTTGCTGCAAAGGTTAGTGTTAGGGTTATGGTGATGGTATGGTCACCGAGCTGGTGGAACCAGTCTTGGTTTTATAACCCTTTTTAGTGTCTAGGGTGGACCTAACAGGTTTAGTAGCAGCAAGCAGCAGCAAGCAACAGCAAGCAGCAAGCAAGCAGCGGCACGCGCGAAATGGGGAAAAATCAGAATTCCGTCGTGGTGCTTCGGATTTGGTTGAAATTTTGGTGCATGATACCTATGGGTGTGAAGTACAATCACACAAAGTTTGAGCGAGAAACTCAACAGTGGCGGCCGGGAACGGGATTCGCAAGTGGCGGACCTGCGTTTCAAAAACTGCAGTTTAGGGCGATAAAAAGCCATTTTTGGGCCAAAAAAGCCCTAGAACCCATTCCAAACGGCCAAACAAAGGGAACCGGTGGGTACACTCCACGTGCGGGGTGACTTCCCTGTTTCAACGAGCTCTTTGCGGCCCTCTAACTCCACCATATGTCCTTGAAACGGCCCAAAAAGACCCCAGAAGCCCCAAATTTTGTGCAGATTGGCTGGCGACAGCCACAAACCAAGAACAGGCCATATCTTTGGCTACATGGTCCAAAACGCGATTCCGAGGGCACCTACTCCACCCGCAACCCCCACTTTTTGTGGTTTCCACCCCTCAGAATTGCCCAAACGAATGCCTAGACCCCCATACATAGCCCCAACAGGCTGCGGCAAGCTGTAAGCTCAAGCCCAAACAGGTGGGTGCCCAAATGGGTCAACAGGGTCCAGTAGGGGCAAAAAATGACTTTTTTCAAAAATGATCCTACACCATGTGTGATGCTAAAACAAGTGTTTTTGGACCGTTTTGAGCTGGTGGTGGCCCATTTTGGTCCTCCGAAAATCCCAAAATGCCTTGAAAATGGGCTGTTTTGGGACTAAAAATGGGTGAAAAATGGGTCAAAAACACATTTTTCCAAAACTCATCCTTGACCATTTGGGGTGCACCAACGGGTGAAATGAACCCATTTTGAGCCCATTTTGGGGCATTTTGGCCCCTTAGAAGTCCAAAAAAGCCTTGAAAGTGGGCCTTGTGGTGATGGGGATCACTTGCAAGCTGATTCCACTCTATCAACGGCCTTCAATGTGTGACTCATTGGTGTAAGCTCAAGCCCAAACAGGTGGGTGCCCAAATGGGTCAACAGGGTCCAGTAGGGGCAAAAAATGACTTTTTTCAAAAATGATCCTACACCATGTGTGATGCTAAAACAAGTGTTTTTGGACCGTTTTGAGCTGGTGGTGGCCCTTTTTGGTCCTCCGAAAATCCCAAAATGCCTTGAAAATGGGCCGTTTTGGGACCAAAGATGGGTCAAAAATGGGTCAATACCGCATTTTTCCAAACCTCATCCTAGACCATTTGGGGTGCACAAACGGGTGAAATGAGTCCCTTTTGAGCCCATTTTGGGGCATTTTGGCCCCTCACAAGTCCAAAAAGCCTTGAAAGTGGGCCTCGTGGTGATGGGGTTCACTTGCAACCTGATTTCACTTTGTCAAGAGCCATCAATGCGTGAATCATTCTTGATGTCCCTCACCAGTCATATCTAATGTTCCCTCCCCCACCAGCTCGGTCCCAATATTCAGTCTTGATTAGAGGGAGGGCAAGGGGAGGTAAGCGGAGCCTACCCCCCCCCCCCCCCCAAGCTAACCACCAAGGCCTTGTGCCACCCCTCCCCCCACCACCCCAAATTGCCCCACCTGCCCCCCCCCCCCCCAACCGACCCTCCGGACAGCCCCCCCCCCCCATCGCCCCTCCCTAAACCCCTCCCCTCCAATGCCCCCCCCCCCCCCCCCCCCCCCCCCAAGGGGCCTTCTGCCCACTTCTACTGGGGGGGTGGGGTCACGTACAAAAGCGAGGAGACCGCCCCTTCCGTGGGGGCGCCTTAAGCGCAATGCGTGTGCAGTGCGTGCACAGTGCAACCATTTGGGCGTCTAGCCGTAGTAGAAACCCATACTTGGTGGTACTTTGGGTATCATTGTTGTTTGGTAGTAGGTTTTGATGCATTGGGGATATGGCATTTTTGGATATTCACCCTGTTTCACCCATGTCTACCTTTTTGCACACGTTTTTTTACCCATTTCTACCACACCTACTCTTTTTCTCGGTTGATTGATATGGTGATACACTTTCAGGGTGCCTGCTACAGGACTTCATACTTCCCTCCTCATTTCTCAGGCCCACTTTCTCCATGGATCTCAGTATTGGGGATAGGGTGTTCTATACCCGCTCCAATGGCCTGCGACCTCCTGCCACGGTGGTTGGGACGGCTGAAGACGGACTCCTCCACTTGGAATACGACCAAGATGGTTTGAGAGTGGTGAATCGGCAATGCAAGATGGAGTCCATCTCTTTTGCCATCCCAAGTTCAGATTCACCACCTCACTGCCCTCCATCTTCACCGCCCAACACACAGTCAAGTTCCCCCCCAAAGGCCCGTCAAGTTCCCCCCCAAAGGCACCTGGTCCTTCACCGCTGCCACAAGAACCGGGAGGGTCCCCCTCAAGGTCCCCCCTAGTTCAGTTTGGGTCGCCTGATTCTAAGGGTGTTTCCACGGGGCGTGCCTGGGGGCTCTTCGGGGGCTCTTCAGTGCAAGGATTCCCCCAAGGACAGAGAATCATCTGGAAAAGGGCAACCAACATACTTACTAGATGGGCCGGAGTTGTCCTTGAGAATACCACAAGTCATGTCATCAAGGCGTTGAGATATATGTACACCTCCGACCTTTGGTGCTGCAAGTGCGCTGTTGTGGACGCACATGTACCGTGCGTGTCAAATGCGTTCCGCTAGTCAGCGAGTTCACAGTCCCGCTTGGTTCACCAGAACTGCCGAAAGCAGGGCCCATCCACTACATTCACTGGACATTGCTTGCGGTGTTGCTGGAGCATGTTGAATGTTTCACTGCCCCAGTAGTAGGTCCAACAAAGGAGCATGCAATGGTGGACCTCCTTTGTGTTGTGGGATCCATGGCCCCCGGCACAGGCATGTCGTGCCTCAAGTTTGGGATTCTTCTCTGCCAGTACGTCTCTGCGAGAAATATGATTTGCACAGGTTTTCTGGAAGTATTCCGCAAAAGTGAGCTTTCTTCTACGTCCAGTCGGTCCATTGTTTTGCTATAATACCCCTGCCCCTTCGGCCGTTGGTGGTGTTTGGCCATTTTTGCATGTTGGTTGTTGGCCAAGATCTGAGGAGGGGCGGGGGGGGGGGGGGGGGATTGGTGTTTCTTGCCGTGACCAAGCAAAACCCAGAGACCAGCCATCAGAGCTCTTTCACGAACAGGAAGTTGGGAAAAGTGTGCCGCACACGTGGCTGTGTGCAAGCAGATGTGCACAGGGCCAAAGAAGGCCAAGAGTAGATTCGCAGGGCTGTCTGAATTTCATTTGCGGCTATGGTCTAGGGGGGCGCCTTAAGCGCAGTGCGCGCGCAGTGCAACTATTTGGGCATCTGGCCGTATTAGAGACCCATACTTTCAGATCCTAGGGGCCCCTAGGGGCATCATCGGGCCTCCCCTCTTCAAGCGCAGAGCCTCTTCCTGTACCGTCACAAGGGCGATGCCACGGGGAACCATGGGGCGCCTCTCCACAACCGAGTGCACCTACCTACCTACCTACCTACTTGAGCTGGGGCAGTTTGGGTCACCTAATTCTAAGGGCGTTTCCAAGGGGTGTGCTTGGGGGCTCTCTGGGGGGAACATAGTCTAAAAGTAGCGCGCAGTGCGCGCGCAGTGCAAAGATTCCCCCTAGGGATGTGGACCAAACCCGATGTACATTCATGGGGGGAGTGTTAAATGCGGTGCGCGCACGGCTGCGTTTGGAGTTGTTTCGTGGACTGTTTTGCAGAGTAATTCAGAGGCTACTGCGTCCAGTTGGGAGCCCAAAAACATTTATGATATGCATGTGCGCCTTTTTTTTTGCTTGTGCCATGTCCTTTGTAATGTTCCTATGTTGACAGGCCTGTAATTTGTCGTCTTTCAGCCTGTTGCTGCACTGTTTGCACGTGAGCCCAAGGGGGCCCTCACACCCTGCCATAACTCTTCCCCCAGCAACCTCCACCAAGGGACAGTATTTACAAGGGCTTCAAAGGTAGGCCATTTCTTAGAGAAGTTGTTCAAATCCCTTGCGCGGTGCGGGCACGGTGTGCGAACTCCCTCATGGAGTACGGGCATGTGCGTAGCGGGGGATGCATGTGGTGAACACCTTTTCCCCACGAACACTAAGCATGTGTACCGGTTTGTTTTCGTATTTCGTGGGCGATGGACACGGAGGACAGAGTCACATGGGGTGTGCGAAATATGCCAACTGGTGTGGTGACATCCTTTACAAAGGACGGGCACAAGGGACTGGCAAATGTGTTGTGAACCTCGTTCCCATTCGTGTGCACAGTCTTCATTGAGCATTGACGCTTGGCTGCACTGAACCATGGGTAACAACAAGTCCATGTGCGACTGCAATGACCTGTTGGGAGAGAAGTCTTACGCTGATCAGGCCAAGGTATGCCCCTGATCGTACCCCCCTCCACCTTGCGAGAGCAATGCGCTTGTCAGAGCAACGGTACATGTTGTTGCTGCATTTTTTTGGAACCGTGGAAATCGGTGGTTGCCTATTCTGGTGGTCCATGAAGACCAAGTTTTTCCTGTGATTTGGGGCTGGGGATGGTATTTTGGGGATACTGATTGCTACCCTGCCACCCTCTTTCACCCGTTCTTGTCCTTTGGAGGTGGAGATTGGGGAATCACCTGATGATTAGTACATTCATGACACAACATTCACCGCTTGTGTATTCCCGCATAGTTCGCAAGCAATGCCTCCACCAGAGCAACAACAGGTGTTGAGAGATGACGCATGGCCTGAGAGCCATTACCAATACCAGAAATTCGAGGGGTGTTTTTCAACACTTCGAACAGACCGGCAAGTCAGACCATTACGGACCGTGGCGTAGCCATGATTCCGCTCCCCAGACAGGGCCGTACATTGGATTGGCAGAAGCAAAAAAAAAAAAAGAGCAACAGTAGGTGTTGCTTCCGTCACATTTTGGACCATCCGCAACAAGCCTCATAAGGGCTGCAAAGAGCAAGCGTTGGGTGTGGATGAAAGCAAGGATCCACATACCTGCATGTGCATGTGCATGTGCATGTGCATGTGCATTTCCTTGTACATGCACATGCACACGTGCTTGTCCATGTGTATCCTTGCCCATGTGTATCCGTGCGTACATGTGCACATATGTGTGTGCATGCATGTGAATGTGCATGTGCACTGCATCTGCACGCGCATCTGCACGTGCTTGTGCTTATACACGTACATGTGCTGGTGCGTGAACAAGAACACAAGCGCATACATATACACATCCTTGTGTGAGGGCATCTGTGTGTTTGTGTGTGTGGTGTGCGTTGGTGCATTTGCGTGTGCAAGTGCATGTGCATGTGTGTGTGTGTGTGTGTGTGTGTGTGTGTGTGCCACTTCTGTGAAGCTCGTGGCAGGCAGTACACAGGTATGAGTGCCCTGGAGCCCGCACCAGTGACTGCTCAAGGAGGTGCAAGGTGGTCCAACCCGTTAATAAGGTAGGTGAAGGAGTGGGCTCCCACATTGAGGCGCCCTGATACTGTACCTTAGTTTCGGCGTGGTTGGATGGTTGCATCCAATACATGCATACGTACATCTCTTGCTTGCGCTGTGACTGATCGGTGCTCGCCTGTGAGACCTGCTGCTCTGTGACTGGACCCTTCGTGCAGCGGCCGGCCTCCTATAGAAGTCAGCGATGACAGTGAGACGTCACACCAAGGTGCTCGCTGATGGAGAGAGATAACTTGGTAAACCCAAGTTGCAGCTGGCCCTGAGCACCAGTCACCTGCTATATATTGCTTACCGCTTGCTGCCTCCCGCAGGTCAGACCTGCAGAGGGCTGGAATAGGGTCCATGGTAAAACTTAGTAAAAAGTTTTTTTAAAAAAAAATTACTAAGTTTCAAAACTTAGTAAAAAATATTTCTTCACTAAGTTTTTCCTCTGGGGGGTGGGTTTTTTACTAAGCAAATTATTTAGTAGAAAAAAATTTTACTACGTAAATTACTTAGTAGAAAAAATAATTTCGTTTACTAAGTAAATTACTTAGTAGAAAAAAAAATTTTTCTACTAAGTAAATGACTTACCAAAAAGATAAGTTTTTCCACTTCTAACTGCCACTGGGCCCGTTTGTGGGCTAAATCTGATATTGTCCCCCGGCTCTGAAGTCCGCGCTTTGTTGTGCACCCCCCCCCCCCAAAAGATTTTCCACTCCTAATAGCTGCCAATTCTGATTATGCCCCCCGCTTTGAAGCGGTGGGGACCCCCTAGGCGGCAGGGGTTATGTAGCCACCTTGCCCACTTATGGGCCACTTTTGATTCTATCCCCCCTCCAAAGCGGTGGGGACCCCCCAGGTGGCAAGGGTTATGTAGCCACCTTGCCCACTTGTGGGCCACTTTTAATTCTGCCCCCTGCTCTGAAGCGGTGGGGACTCCCCGAGCGGCAGGGGTTATGTAGCCACCTTGCGCACTTGTGTGCCACTTCTGATTCTGCCCCCCGCTCTGAAGCGGCGGGGACCCCCCAGGCGGCAGGGGTTGTGTAGCCACCTTGCTCACTTATGGGCCAATTCTGATTCTGCCCCCCGATCTGAAGCGGTGGGAAGCCCACAAGCGGCAAGGGTTATGTGGCCACCTTGCTCACTTATGGGCCACTTTTGATTCTGCGCCCCTGCTCTGAAGCGGTGGGGACCCCCCAGGCGGTAGGGGCCATGTAGCCACCTTGCTCACTTATGGGCCACTTTTGATTCTGCCCCCCGCTCTGAAGCGGTGGGAACCCCACAGGCGGCAGTGGTTGTGTAGCCACCTGGCCCACTTATGGGCCACTTTTGATTCTGCCCCCCGATCTGAAGCGGTGGGAACCCCACAGGCGGCAGGGGTTTTGTAGCCACCTTGCTCACTTATGGGCCACTTTTGATTCTGCCCCCCGCTCTGAAGCGGTGGGAACCCCCCAGGCGGCAAGGGTTATGTAGCCATACTGTCCACTTGTGGGCCATTTTTGATTCTACGCCCCGCTGTGAAGCGGTGGGGACCCCCAAAGTGGCAGGGGTTATGTAGCCACCTTGCCCACTTGTGGGCCACTTTTGATTCTACCCCCCGCTCTGAAGCGGTGGGGACCCCCCCCCCGGCGGCAGGGGTTGGGTAGCCACCTCCTCACTTGTGGGCTACTTTTGATTTTGCCCCCTGCTCTCAAACGGTAGGAACCCCACAGGCGGCAAGGGTTATGTAGCCACCTTGCCCACTTGTGGGCCACTTCAGATTCTGCCCCCCGCTCTCAAGCGGTAGGAACCCCACAGGCGTCAAGGGTTATGTAGCCACCTTGCCCCCTTTTGGGCCACTTTTGATTCTACCCCCCGCTCTCAAGCGGTAGGAACCCCACAGGCGTCAAGGGTTATGTAGCCACCTTGCCCCCTTTTGGGCCAGTTTTGATTCTACCCCCCGCTGTGAAGCGGTGGCGAAGCCCAAAGCGGCAGGGTTATGTAGCCACCTTGCCCACTTGTGGGCCACTGTTGATTCCGCCCCCCGCTCTAAAGCGGTGGGGACCCCCCAGGCTGTAGGGGTTAGGTAGCCACCTTGCCCACTTGTGGGCCACTTTTAATTCTACTTCCTGCTCTGAAGCGTTGGGGACCCCCCCCCCCCGGCGGCAGGGGTTGGGCCACCTTGCTCACTTGTGGGCTACTTTTGATTCTAGCCCCCGCTCTCAAGCGGTAGGAACCCCCCAGGCGGCAAGGGTTATGTAGCCACCTTGCCCCCTTTTGGGCCAGTTTTGATTCTACCCCCCGCTATGAAGCGGTGGCCAACCCCAAAGCGGCAGGGGTTGTGTAGCCACCTTGCCCACTTATGGGCCACCTTTGATTCCGCCCCCCGCTCTAAAGCGGCGGGGCCCACAGGCGGCAGTGGTTTTATAGCCACCTTGCTCACTTGTGGGCTACTTTTTATTCTGCCCCCCGCTCAAAAGCGATGGTGACACCCCCGCCAGGAAGCAGGGGTTATGTAGCCACCTTGCCCACTTATGGGCCACTTTTGATTCCGCCCCCCGCTGTCAAGCCGTGGGGACCCCTCAGGCGGCAGTGGTTTGGTAGCCACCTTGCCCACTTATGGGCCACTTTTGATTCTGCCCCCCGCTCAAAAGCGATGGTGACACCCCCGCCAGGCAGCAGGGGTTATGTAGCCACCTTGCCCACTTATGGGCCACTTTTGATTCCGCCCCCCGCTGTCAAGCCTTGGGGACCCCTCAAGCGGCAGGGGTTATGTAGCCACCTTGCCCACTTATGGGCCACTTTTGATTCCGCGCCCCGCTCTGAAGCGGCGGGGCCCACAGGCGGCAGTGGTTTTATAGCCACCTTGCCCACTTATGCGCTACCTTTGATTCTGCCCCCCGCTCTAAAGCGATGGTGACCCCCCCGCCAGGCAGCAGGGGTTATGTAGCCACCTTGCCCACTTATGGGCCACTTTTGATTCCGCCCCCCGCTGTCAAGCCGTGGGGACCCCTCAGGCGGCAGGGGTTATGTAGCCACCTTGCCCACTTATGGGCCACTTTTGATTCTACCCACTACTCTGAAGCAGTGGGAACCCCACATGCGGCAGTGGTTTTGTAGCCACCTTGCCCACTTATGGGCCACTTTTGATTCTGCCCCCCCGCTCTAAAGCGGTTGGGACCCCCCAAGCGGCAGGGGTTATGTAGCCACCTTGCCCACTTATGGGCCACTTTTGATTCTACCCCCTGCTCTGAAGCAGTGGGGACCCCACATGTGGCGGGGGTTATGTAGCCACTTTGCCCACTTATGGGCCAGTTTTGATTCTACCCCCTGCTCTAAAGCGGTGCGAACCCCACAGGCGGCAAGGGTTATGTAGTCACCTTGCCCACTTATGGGCCACTTTTGATTCAACCCCCTGCTCTGAAGCAGTGGGGACCCCCCAGGCGGCAGGGGTTATGTAGCCACCTTGCCCACTTATGGGCCACTTTTGATTCTACCCCCCGCTCTAACGCGGTGGGGACCCCCCAGGCGGCAGGGGTTATGTAGCCACCTTGCCCACTTATGGGCCACTTTTGATTCTACCCCCTGCTCTAAAGCGGTGCGAACCCCACAAGCGGTAGGGGTTATGTAGCCACGTTGCCCACTTATGGGCCACTTTTGATTCTACCCCCTGCTCTGAAGTAGTGGGGACCCCCGGGGCGGCAGGGGTTATGTAGCCACCTTTGCCCACTTATAGGCCACTGTTGATTCTACCCCCTGCTCTGAAGCAGTGGGGACCCCACATGCGGCAGGGGTTATGTAGCCACTTTGCCCACTTATGGGCCACTTTTGATTCAACCCCCTGCTCTGAAGCAGTGGGGACCCCCCAGGCGGCAGGGGTTATGTAGCCACCTTGCCCATTTATGGGCCACTTTTGATTCTACCCCCCGCTCTAATGCGGTGGGAACCCCACATGCGGCAATGGTTTTGTAGCCACCTTGCCCACTTATGGGCCACTTTTGATTCTGCCCCCCGCTCTAAAGCGGTGGGGACCCCCCAGGCGGCAGTGGTTTTGTAGCCACCTGGCCCACTTATGGGCCACTTTTGATTCTACCCCCTGCTCTGAAGCCGTGGGAAATACACAGGCGGCAGTGGTTGTGTAGCCACCTTGCCCACTTATGGGCCACTTTTGATTCTGCCCACTGCTCTGAAGCGGTGGGCACCCCCCAGGCGGCAGGGGCTATGTAGCCACCTTGCCCACTTATGGGCCACTTTTGATTCAACCCCCTGCTCTGAAGCAGTAGGAACCCCCAAGGCGGCAGGAGTTATGTAGCCACCTTGCCCACTTATGGGCCACTTTTGATTCTACCCCCCGCTCTAAAGCGGTGGGGACCCCCCATGCGGCAGGGGTTGTGTAGCCACCTTGCCCACTTATGGGCCACTTTTGATCCTGCCCCCGTGCTCTAAAGTGGTGGGAACCCCACAGGCGGCAGGGGTTATGTAGCCACCTTGCCCACTTATGGGCCACTTTTGATTCTACCCCCCGCTCTGAAGCAGTGAGGACGCCCCAGGCGGCAGTGGTTTTGTAGCCACCTTGCCCACTTATGGGCCACTTTTGATTCTGCCCCCCTCTCTGAAGCGTTGGGGACGCCCCCAGGCGGCAGTGGTTTTGTAGCCACCTTGCCCACTCATGGGCCACTTTTGATTTTGCCCCCTGCTCTGAAGCGGTGGGGACGCCCCCCACAGGCGGCAACGGTTGTGTAGCCACCTTGGCCACTTATGGGCCACTTTTGATTCTACGCCATGCTCTGAAGCAGTGGGGACGCCCCAGGCGGCAGGGGTTATGTAGCCACCTTGCCCACTTATGGGCCACTTTTCATTTTGCCCCCTGCTCTGAAGCGCTGGGGACGCCCCCCACAGGCGGCAACGGTTGTGTAGCCACCTTGCCCACTTATGGGCCACTTTTGATTCTACGCCATGCTCTGAAGCAGTGGGGACGCCCCAGGCGGCAGGGGTTATGTAGCCACCTTGCCCACTTATGGGCCACTTTTGATTCTACGCCATGCTCTGAAGCAGTGGGGACGCCCCAGGCGGCAGGGGTTATGTAGCCACCTTGCCCACTTATGGGCCACTTTTGATTCTACCCTCCGCTCTAAAGCGGTGGGGACCCCACAGCCGGCAGGGGTTGTGTAGCCACCTTGCCCACTTATGGGCCACTTTTGATTCTGCCCCCCCCGCTCTAAAGCGGTGGGGACGCCCCCCCAGGCGGCAAGGGTTTTTTAGCCACCTTGCCCACTTATGGGCCACTTTTGATTCTACCCCCCGCTCTAAAGCGGTGGGGACCCCACAGGCGGCAATGGTTTTGTAGCCACCTTGCCCACTTATGATGGGCCACTTTTGATTCTACACCCTGCTCTGCAGCATTGGGGACCCCACAGGTGGCAGGGGTTGTGTAGCCACCTTGCCCACTTATGGGCCACTTTTGATTCTGCCCCCCGCTCTAAAGCAGTGGGAAACCCACAGGCGGCAGGGGTTTTGTAGCCACCTTGCCCACTTATGGGCCACTTTTGATTCTACCCCCTGCTCTGAAGCAGTGGGGACCCCCCAGGCGGCAGGGGTTATGTAGCCACCTTGCCCACTTATGGGCCACTTTTGATTCTACCCCCTGCTCTAAAGCGGTGCGAACCCCACAGGCGGCAGGGTTTTGGAGCCACCTTGCCCACTTATGGGCCACTTTTGATTCTACCCCCTGCTCTGAAGTAGTGGGGACCCCCGGGGCGGCAGGGGTTATGTAGCCACCTCTGCCCACTTATGGGCCACTTTTGATTCTACCCCCTGCTCTGAAGCAGTGGGAATTCCACAGGCGGCAGTGGTTTTGTAGCCACCTTGCCCACTTATGGGCCACTTTTGATTCTACCCCCTGCTCTAAAGCGGTGCGAACCCCACAGGCGGCAGGGGTTATGTAGCCACCTTGCCCACTTATGGGCCACTTTTGATTCAACCCCCTGCTCTGAAGCAGTGGGGACCCCCCATGCGGCAGGGGTTATGTAGCCACCTTGCCCATTTATGGGCCACTTTTGATTCTACCTCCTGCTCTGAAGTGGTGGGAACCCCACAGGCGGCAGGGGTTATGTAGCCACCTTGCCCACTTATGGGCCACTTTTGATTCTACCCCCCGCTCTGAAGCAGTGGGGACGCCCCAGGCGGCAGTGGTTTTGTAGCCACCTTGCCCACTCATGGGCCACTTTTGATTTTGCCCCCTGCTCTGAAGCGGTGGGGACGCCCCCCACAGGCGGCAACGGTTGTGTAGCCACCTTGCCCACTTATGGGCCACTTTTGATTCTACGCCATGCTGTGAAGCAGTGGGGACGCCCCAGGCGGCAGGGGTTATGTAGCCACCTTGCCCACTTATGGGCCACTTTTGATTCTACCCTCCGCTCTAAAGCGGTGGGGACCCCACAGGCGGCAGGGGTTGTGTAGCCACCTTGCCCACTTATGGGCCACTTTTGATTCTGCCCCCCGCTCTAAAGCAGTGGGAACCCCACAAGCAGCACTTGTTTTGTAGCCACCTTGCCCACTTATGGGCCACTTTTGATTCTGCCCCCCCCCGCTCTAAAGCGGTGAGGACGCCCCCCCAGGCGGCAAGGGTTGTGTAGCCACCTTGCCCACTTATGGGCCACTTTTGATTCTACCCCCCGCTCTAAAGCAGTGGGAACCCCACAGGCGGCATTGTTTTGGTAGCCACCTTGCCCACTTATGATGGGCCACTTTTGATTCTACCCCCTGGTCTACAGCAGTGGGAAACCCACAGGCGGCAGGGGTTGTGTAGCCACCTTGCCCACTTATGGGCCACTTTTGATTCTGCTCCCCGCTCTAAAGCGGTGGGGACGCCCCCCCAGGCGGCAGGGGTTGTGTAGCCACCTTGCCCACTTATGGGCCACTTTTGATTCTACGCCATGCTCTAAAGCGGTGGGAGCGCCCCCCAGGCGGCAGGGGTTGTGCAGCCACCTTGCCCCCTTATGGGACACTTTTGATTCTACCCCCCGCTCTAAAGCAGTGGGAACCCCACAGGCGGCAGTGGTTGTGTAGCCACCTTGCCCACTTACGGGACACTTTTGATTCCACCCCCCGCTCTGAAGCGGTGGGGACGCCTCCCAGGCGGCAGGGGTTATGTAGCCACCTTGCCCACTTATGGGCCACTTTTAATTCTGCCCCCTGCTCTGAAGCGGTGGGGACGCCCCCCACAGGCGGCAGGGGTTGTGTAGCCACCTTGCCCACTTATGGGCCACTTTTGATTCTGCCCTCCCGCTCCAAAGCGGTGGGGACCCCACATGCGGCAGGGGTTATGTAGCCACCTTGCCCACTTATGGGCCACCTTTGATTCTGCCCCCCGCTCTAAAGCGGTGGGAACCCCACGGGCGGCAGGGGTTATGTAGCCACCTTGCCCACTTATGGGCCACTTTTGATTCTACCCACTACTCTGAAGCACTGGGAACCCCACAGGCGGCAGGGGTTATGTAGCCACCTTGCCCACTTATGGGCCACTTTTGATTCCAGCCCCCGCTCTAAAGCGGTGGGGACGCTCCCCCAAGCGGCAGGGGTTGTGTAGCCACCTTGCCCACTTATGGGCCACTTTTGATTCTGCCTCCCGCTGTAAAGCGGTGGGGAGCCCCCAGGCGGCAGGGGTTATGTAGCCACCTTGCCCACTTATGGGCCACTTTTGATTCTACCCCCTGTTCTGAAGTAGTGGGAACCCCACAGGCGGCAGGGGTTATGTAGCCACTTTGCCCACTTATGGGCCACTTTTGATTCTACCCCCCGCTCTAAAGCTGTGGGGACCCCCCAGGCGGCAGGGGTTATGTAGCCACCTTGCCCACTTATGGGCCACTTTTGATTCAACCCCCTGCTCTAAAGCATTGGGGACCCCCCAGGCGGCAGGGGTTATGTAGCCACCTTGCCCACTTATGGGCCACTTTTGATTCTACCCCCCGCTCTAATACGGTGGGGTCTCCCCAGTTGGCAGGGGGTATGTAGCCACCTTGCCCATGTATGGGCCACTTTTGATTCTACCCCCTACTCTGAAGTGGTGGGGACCCCACAGGCGGTAATGGTTTTGTAGCGACCTTGCCCACTTATGGGCCACTTTTGATTCTGCCCCCCGCTCTAAAGCGCTTGGGACCCCCCATGCGGCAGGGGTTATGTAGCCACTTTGCCCACTTATGGGCCACTTTTGATTCTACCCCCTGCTCTGAAGCAGTGGGGACCCCACAGGCGGCAGTGGTTTTGTAGCCACCTTGCCCACTTATGGGACACTTTTGATTCTACCCCCCGCTCTGAAGCGGTGGGGACGCCCCCATAGGCGGCAGGGGTTGTGTAGCCACCTTGCCCACTTATGGGGCACTTTTGATTCTACACCTCCCCCCCCTGCTCTAAAGCAGTGGGAACCCCATAGGCGGCAGTGGTTTTGTAGCCACCTTGCCCTCCTACGGGCCACTTTTGATTCTGCCCTCCCGCTCTAAAGCGGTGGGGGCCCCCCCTATGCGGCAGGGGTTGTGTAGCCACCTTGCCCACTTATGGGCCACTTTTGATTCGGCCCCCTGCTCTAAAGCGGTGCGAACCCCACATGCGGCAGTGGTTTGGTAGCCACCTTGCCCACTTATGGGCCACTTTTGATTCTGCCCCCCGCTCTGAAGCGCTGGGGACGCACCCCCAAGCGGCAGGGGTTATGTAGCCATTTTGCCCACTTTTGGGCCACTTTTGATTTGGCCCCTTGCTCTAAAGCGGTGCGAACCCCACCGGCGGCAGGGGTTATGTAGCCACCTTGCCCACTTATGGGCCACTTTTGATTCCACCCCCCGCTGTCAAGCGGTGGGGACCCCCCAGGCGGCACGGGTTATGTAGCCACCTTGCCCACTTATGGGCCACTTTTGATTCCCCCCCCCCCTGCTCTGAAGCAGTGGGAACCCCACAGGCGGCAGTGGTTTTGTAGCCACCTTGCCCACTTATGGGACACTTTTGATTCTGCCCCCCGCTCGGAAGCGGTAGGGACGCCCCCCCAGGCGGCAGGGGTTTTGTAGCCACCTTGCCCACTTATATGCCACTTTTGTTCCCCCCCCCCCCTGCTCTAAAGCGGTGTGAACCCCACAGGCAGCAGGGGTTATGTAGCCACCTTGCCCACTTATGGGCCACTTTTGATTCTACCCCCCGCTCTAAAGCGGTGGGGACGCACCCCCAAGCGGCAGGGGTTATGTAGCCATCTTGCCCACTTATGGGCCACTTTTGATTCTACCCCCCCCCTTCTCTGAAGCAGTGGGAACCCCACGGGGGGCAGGGGTTATGTAGCCACCTTGCCCACTTATGCGCCACTTTTGATTCTACCCCCTGCTCTGAAGCAGTGGGAACCCCACAGGCGGCAATGGTTATGTAGCCACCTTGCCCACTTATGGGCCACTTTTGATTCTGCCCCCCGCTCTAAAGCGGTGGGGACGCCCCCCTCAAGCGGCAGGGGTTGTGTAGCCACCTTGCCCACTTATGGGCCACTTTTGATTCTACCCCCTGCTCTGAAGCAGTGGGAACCCCATAGGCGGCAGTGGTTTTGTAGCCACCTTGCCCACTTATGGGCCACTTTTGATTCTACCCCCCGCTCTGAAGCGATGGGGACACACCCCCAAGCGGCAGGGGTTATGTAGCCACCTTGCCCACTTATGGACCACTTTTGATTCGGCCCCTACTCTAAAGCGGTAGGGACGCCCCCCCAGGCGGCACGGGTTATGTAGCCACCTTGCCCACTTATGGGCCACTTTTGATTTCCCCCCCCCTGCTCTGAAGCAGTGGGAACCCCACAAGCGGCAGGGGTTTTGTAGGATCCCCACAGGCGGCAGTGGTTTTGTAGCCACCTGGCCCACTCATGGGCCACTTTTGATTCTGCCCCCCGCTCTGAAGCGGTAGGGACGCCCCCCCAGGCGGCAGGGGTTGTGTAGCCACCTTGCCCACTTATGGGCCACTTTTGATTTCCCCCCCCCCCTGCTCTAAAGCGGTGCGAACCCCACAGGCGGCAGGGGTTATGTAGCCACCTTGCCCACTTATGGGCCACTTTTGATTCTGCCCCCCTCTCTGAAGCAGTGGGGACGCACCCCAAAGCGGCAGGGGTTACGTAGCCATCTTGCCCACTTATGGGCCACTTTTGATTCTACCCCCTGCTCTGAAGCAGTGGGAACCGCACGGGCGGCAGTGGTTTTGTAGCCACCTTGCCCACTTATGGCCCACTTTTGATTCTACCCCCCGCTCTGAAGCGGTGGGGACGCCCCCCAGGCGGCAGGGGTTTTGTAGCCACCTTGCCCACTTATGGGCCACTTTTGATTCTACCCCCCGCTCTGAAGCGATGGGGACACACCCCCAAGCGGCAGGGGTTATGTAGCCACCTTGCCCACTTATGGACCACTTTTGATTCGGCCCCCTACTCTAAAGCGGTGGGAACCCCACAGGCGGCAGGGGTTATGTAGCCACCTTGCCCACTTATGCGCCACTTTTGATTCTACCCCCTGCTCTGAAGCAGTGGGAACCCCACAGTCGGCAATGGTTATGTAGCCACCTTACCCACTTATGGGCCACTTTTGATTCTGCCCCCCGCTCTAAAGCGGTGGGGACGCCCTTTTCAAGCGGCAGGGGTTGTGTAGCCACCTTGCCCACTTATGGGCCACTTTTGATTCTACCCCCTGCTGTGAAGCAGTGGGAACACCATAGGCGGCAGTGGTTTTGTAGCCACCTTGCCCACTTATGGGCCACTTTTGATTCTACCCCCCGCTCTGAAGCAGTGGCGACACACCCCCAAGCGGCAGGGGTTGTGTAGCCACCTTGCCCACTTATGGACCACTTTTGATTCGGCCCCCTACTCTAAAGCGGTGGGGACCCCCCAGGCGGCACGGGTTATGTAGCCACCTTGCCCACTTATGGGCCACTTTTGATTTCCCCCCCCCTGCTCTGAAGCAGTGGGAACCCCACAGGCGGCAGTGGTTTTGTAGGCACCTGGCCCACTTATGGGCCACTTTTGATTCTGCCCCCCGCTCGGAAGCGCTAGGGACGCCCCCCCAGGCGGCAGGGGTTTTGTAGCCACCTTGCCCACTTATGGGCCACTTTTGTTTCCCCCCCCCCCCCTGCTCTAAAGCGGTGCAAACCCCACAGGCGGCAGGGGTTATGTAGCCACCTTGCCCACTTATGGGCCACTTTTGATTCTACCCCCCGCTCTAAAGCGGTGGGGACGCACCCCCAAGCGGCAGGGGTTATGTAGCCATCTTGCCCACTTATGGGCCACTTTTGATTCTACCCCCTGCTCTGAAGCAGTGGGAACCCCACAGGCGGCAATGGTTTTGTAGCCACCTTGCCCACTTATGGGCCACTTTTGATTCTACCCCCCCCTTCTCTGAAGCAGTGGGAACCCCACAGGCGGCAGTGGTTTTGTAGCCACCTGGCCCACTTATGGGCCACTTTTGATTCTGCCCCCCGCTCTGAAGCGGTAGGGACGCCCCCCCAGGCGGCAGGGGTTGTGTAGCCACCTTGCCCACTTATGGGCCACTTTTGATTTCCCCCCCCCTGCTCTAAAGCGGTGCGAACCCCACAGGCGGCAGGGGTTATGTAGCCACCTTGCCCACTTATGGGCCACTTTTGATTCTACCCCCCGCTCTAAAGCGGTGGGGACGCACCCCCAAGCGGCAGGGGTTATGTAGCCATCTAGCCCACTTATGGGCCACTTTTGATTCTACCCCCTGCTCTGAAGCAGTGGGAACCCCACAGGCGGCAATGGTTTTGTAGCCACCTTGCCCACTTATGGGCCACTTTTGATTCTACCCCCCCCTTCTCTGAAGCAGTGGGAACCCCACAGGCGGCAGTGGTTTTGTAGCCACCTTGCCCACTTATGGGACACTTTTGATTCTGCCCCCCGCTCGGAAGCGGTAGGGACGCCCCCCCAGGCGGCAGGGGTTTTGTAGCCACCTTGCCCACTTATATGCCACTTTTGTTCCCCCCCCCCCCCTGCTCTAAAGCGGTGTGAACCCCACAGGCAGCAGGGGTTATGTAGCCACCTTGCCCACTTATGGGCCACTTTTGATTCTACCCCCCGCTCTAAAGCGGTGGGGACGCACCCCCAAGCGGCAGGGGTTATGTAGCCATCTTGCCCACTTATGGGCCACTTTTGATTCTACCCCCCCCTTCTCTGAAGCAGTGGGAACCCCACGGGGGGCAGGGGTTATGTAGCCACCTTGCCCACTTATGCGCCACTTTTGATTCTACCCCCTGCTCTGAAGCAGTGGGAACCCCACAGGCGGCAATGGTTATGTAGCCACCTTGCCCACTTATGGGCCACTTTTGATTCTGCCCCCCGCTCTAAAGCGGTGGGGACGCCCCCCCCAAGCGGCAGGGGTTGTGTAGCCACCTTGCCCACTTATGGGCCACTTTTGATTCTACCCCCTGCTCTGAAGCAGTGGGAACCCCATAGGCGGCAGTGGTTTTGTAGCCACCTTGCCCACTTATGGGCCACTTTTGATTCTACCCCCCGCTCTGAAGCGATGGGGACACACCCCCAAGCGGCAGGGGTTATGTAGCCACCTTGCCCACTTATGGACCACTTTTGATTCGGCCCCTACTCTAAAGCGGTAGGGACGCCCCCCCAGGCGGCACGGGTTATGTAGCCACCTTGCCCACTTATGGGCCACTTTTGATTTCCCCCCCCCTGCTCTGAAGCAGTGGGAACCCCACAAGCGGCAGGGGTTTTGTAGGATCCCCACAGGCGGCAGTGGTTTTGTAGCCACCTGGCCCACTCATGGGCCACTTTTGATTCTGCCCCCCGCTCTGAAGCGGTAGGGACGCCCCCCCAGGCGGCAGGGGTTGTGTAGCCACCTTGCCCACTTATGGGCCACTTTTGATTTCCCCCCCCCCTGCTCTAAAGCGGTGCGAACCCCACAGGCGGCAGGGGTTATGTAGCCACCTTGCCCACTTATGGGCCACTTTTGATTCTGCCCCCCTCTCTGAAGCAGTGGGGACGCACCCCAAAGCGGCAGGGGTTACGTAGCCATCTTGCCCACTTATGGGCCACTTTTGATTCTACCCCCTGCTCTGAAGCAGTGGGAACCGCACGGGCGGCAGTGGTTTTGTAGCCACCTTGCCCACTTATGGCCCACTTTTGATTCTACCCCCCGCTCTGAAGCGGTGGGGACGCCCCCCAGGCGGCAGGGGTTTTGTAGCCACCTTGCCCACTTATGGGCCACTTTTGATTCTACCCCCCGCTCTGAAGCGATGGGGACACACCCCCAAGCGGCAGGGGTTATGTAGCCACCTTGCCCACTTATGGACCACTTTTGATTCGGCCCCCTACTCTAAAGCGGTGGGAACCCCACAGGCGGCAGGGGTTATGTAGCCACCTTGCCCACTTATGCGCCACTTTTGATTCTACCCCCTGCTCTGAAGCAGTGGGAACCCCACAGTCGGCAATGGTTATGTAGCCACCTTACCCACTTATGGGCCACTTTTGATTCTGCCCCCCGCTCTAAAGCGGTGGGGACGCCCTTTTCAAGCGGCAGGGGTTGTGTAGCCACCTTGCCCACTTATGGGCCACTTTTGATTCTACCCCCTGCTGTGAAGCAGTGGGAACACCATAGGCGGCAGTGGTTTTGTAGCCACCTTGCCCACTTATGGGCCACTTTTGATTCTACCCCCCGCTCTGAAGCAGTGGCGACACACCCCCAAGCGGCAGGGGTTGTGTAGCCACCTTGCCCACTTATGGACCACTTTTGATTCGGCCCCCTACTCTAAAGCGGTGGGGACCCCCCAGGCGGCACGGGTTATGTAGCCACCTTGCCCACTTATGGGCCACTTTTGATTTCCCCCCCCCTGCTCTGAAGCAGTGGGAACCCCACAGGCGGCAGTGGTTTTGTAGGCACCTGGCCCACTTATGGGCCACTTTTGATTCTGCCCCCCGCTCGGAAGCGGTAGGGACGCCCCCCCAGGCGGCAGGGGTTTTGTAGCCACCTTGCCCACTTATGGGCCACTTTTGTTTCCCCCCCCCCCCTGCTCTAAAGCGGTGCAAACCCCACAGGCGGCAGGGGTTATGTAGCCACCTTGCCCACTTATGGGCCACTTTTGATTCTACCCCCCGCTCTAAAGCGGTGGGGACGCACCCCCAAGCGGCAGGGGTTATGTAGCCATCTTGCCCACTTATGGGCCACTTTTGATTCTACCCCCTGCTCTGAAGCAGTGGGAACCCCACAGGCGGCAATGGTTTTGTAGCCACCTTGCCCACTTATGGGCCACTTTTGATTCTACCCCCCCCTTCTCTGAAGCAGTGGGAACCCCACAGGCGGCAGTGGTTTTGTAGCCACCTGGCCCACTTATGGGCCACTTTTGATTCTGCCCCCCGCTCTGAAGCGGTAGGGACGCCCCCCCAGGCGGCAGGGGTTGTGTAGCCACCTTGCCCACTTATGGGCCACTTTTGATTTCCCCCCCCCTGCTCTAAAGCGGTGCGAACCCCACAGGCGGCAGGGGTTATGTAGCCACCTTGCCCACTTATGGGCCACTTTTGATTCTACCCCCCGCTCTAAAGCGGTGGGGACGCACCCCCAAGCGGCAGGGGTTATGTAGCCATCTAGCCCACTTATGGGCCACTTTTGATTCTACCCCCTGCTCTGAAGCAGTGGGAACCCCACAGGCGGCAATGGTTTTGTAGCCACCTTGCCCACTTATGGGCCACTTTTGATTCTACCCCCCCCTTCTCTGAAGCAGTGGGAACCCCACAGGCGGCAGGGGTTATGTAGCCACCTTGCCCACTTATGGGCCACTTTTGATTCCCCCCCCCCTGCTCTGAAGCAGTGGGAACCCCATAGGCGGTAGTGGTTTTGTACCCACCTTGCCCACTTATGGGCCACTTTTGATTCTACCCCCCGCTCTGAAGCGGTGGGGACACACCCCCAAGCGGCAGGGGTTGTGTAGCCACCTTGCCCACTTATAGGCCACTTTTGATTCCATTCCCCGCTCTAATGCGGTGGGAACCCCACATGCGGCAGGGGTTATGTAGCCACCTTGCCCACTTATGGGCCACTTTTGATTCTGCCCCCCGCTCTAAAGCGGTGGGGACGCACCCCCAAGCGGCAGGGGTTATGTAGCCATCTTGCCCACTTATGGGCCACTTTTGATTCTACCCCTTGCTCTGAAGCAGTGGGAACCCCACAGGCGGCGGTGGTTTTGTAGCCACCTTGCCCACTTATGGGCCACTTTTGATTCTACCCCCCCCTTCTCTGAAGCAGTGGGAACCCCACAGGCGGCAGGGGTTATGTAGCCACCTTGCCCACTTATGGGCCACTTTTGATTCTACCCCCTGCTCTGAAGCAGTGGGGGCCCCACAGGCGGGAGTGGTTTTGTAGCCACCTTGCCCACTTATGGGCCACTTTTGATTCTACCCCCCCCTTCTCTGAAGCAGTGGGAACCCCACAGGCGGCAGTGGTTTTGTAGCCACCTGGCCCACTTATGGGCCACTTTTGATTCTGCCCCCCGCTCTGAAGCGGTAGGGACGCCCCCCCAGGCGGCAGGGGTTGTGTAGCCACCTTGCCCACTTATGGGCCACTTTTGATTTCCCCCCCCCTGCTCTAAAGCGGTGCGAACCCCACAGGCGGCAGGGGTTATGTAGCCACCTTGCCCACTTATGGGCCACTTTTGATTCTACCCCCCGCTCTAAAGCGGTGGGGACGCACCCCAAAGCGGCAGGGGTTATGTAGCCATCTTGCCCACTTATGGGCCACTTTTGATTCTACCCCCTGCTCTGAAGCAGTGGGAACCCCACAGGCGGCAGTGGTTTTGTAGCCACCTTGCCCACTTATGGGCCACTTTTGATTCTACCTCCCGCTCTGAAGCGGTGGGGACGCCCCCCAGGCGGTAGGGGTTTTGTAGCCACCTTGCCCACTTATGGGCCACTTTTGATTCTACCCCCCCCTTCTCTGAAGCAGTGGGAACCCCACAGGCGGCAGGGGTTATGTAGCCACCTTGCCCACTCATGGGCCACTTTTGATTTCCCCCCCCCTGCTCTGAAGCAGTGGGAACCCCACAGGCGGCAGTGGTTTTGTAGCCACATGGCCCACTTATGGGCCACTTTTGATTCTGCCCCCCGCTCTGAAGCGGTAGGGACGCCCCCCCCAGGCGGCAGGGGTTGTGTAGCCACCTTGCCCACTTATGGGCCACTTTTGATTTCCCCCCCCCCTGCTCTAAAGCGGTGCGAACCCCACAGGCGGCAGGGGTTATGTAGCCACCTTGCCCACTTATGGGCCACTTTTGATTCTACCCCCCGCTCTAAAGCGGTTCGGGACGCACCCCAAAGCGGCAGGGGTTATGTAGCCATCTTGCCCACTTATGGGCCACTTTTGATTCTACCCCCTGCTCTGAAGCAGTGGGAACCCCACAGGCGGCAGTGGTTTTGTAGCCACCTTGCCCACTTATGGGCCACTTTTGATTCTACCCCCCGCTCTGAAGCGGTCGGGACGCCCCCCAGGCGGCAGGGGTTTTGTAGCCACCTTGCCCACTTATGGGCCACTTTTGATTCTACCCCCCCCTTCTCTGAAGCAGTGGGAACCCCACAGGCGGCAAGGGTTATGTAGCCACCTTGCCCACTTATGGGCCACTTTTGATTCTACCCCCTGCTCTGAAGCAGTGGGAACCCCACAGGCGGCAATGGTTTTGTAGCCACCTTGCCCACTTATGGGCCACTTTTGATTCTGCCCCTCGCTCTAAAGCGGTGGGGACGCCCCTCCGAGCGGCAGGGGTTGTGTAGCCACCTTGCCCACTTATGGGCCACTTTTGATTCTACCCCCTGCTCTGAAGCAGTGCGAACCCCATAGGTGGCAGTGGTTTTGTAGCCACCTTGCCCACTTATGGGCCACTTTTGATTCTGCCCCCCGCTCTAAAGCGGTGGGGACCCCCCAGGCGGCAGGGGTTATGTAGCCACCTTGCCCACTTATGGGCCACTTTTGATTCCCCCCCCCCCCCGCTCTGAAGCAGTGGGAACCCCACAGGCGGCAAGGGTTATGTAGCCACCTTGCCCACTTATGGGCCACTTTTGATTCTACCCCCTGCTCTGAAGCAGTGGGAACCCCACAGGCGGCAATGGTTTTGTAGCCACCTTGCCCACTTATGGGCCACTTTTGATTCTACCCCCCGCTCTGAAGCGGTGGGGACACACCCCCAAGCGGCAGGGGTTGTGTAGCCACCTTGCCCACTTATGGGCCACTTTTGATTCTACCCCCTGCTCTAAAGCGGTGCGAACCCCACAGGCGGCAGGGGTTATGTAGCCACCTTGCCCACTTATGGGCC
The DNA here is from genome assembly GCA_964036045.1 of Eutreptiella sp. 'Long Island Sound 2002'. Classification (NCBI taxonomy): domain Eukaryota; phylum Euglenozoa; class Euglenophyceae; order Eutreptiales; family Eutreptiaceae; genus Eutreptiella; species Eutreptiella sp. 'Long Island Sound 2002'. The sequence goes on from OZ038394.1 coordinate 10,896,303, forward strand.
ACTTTTGATTCTGCCCCCCGCTCTAAAGCGGTGGGGACCCCCCAGGCGGCAGGGGTTATGTAGCCACCTTGCCCACTTATGGGCCACTTTTGATTCCCCCCCCCCCTGCTCCGAAGCAGTGGGAACCGCACAGGCGGCAGTGGTTTTGTAGCCACCTTGCCCACTTATGGGCCACTTTTGATTGTGCCCCCCGCTCTGATGCGGTAGGGACGCCCCCCCAGGCGGCAGGGGTTGTGTAGCCACCTTGCCCACTTGGTGAAACATCGGGACGCCTTTGCGCCCCCGGAGCACGGGCGTGACACGTCATAACTTGTCAGAAAGCCCGAGCACGACAGGGGCAGCGAGAGTGCGGCCCACGGGAGGGTGGTGGGTGCGAGTTGACTTGGATATGTGGGCGGCCAGCGCACACATGGTGTGGTACTGAACAGGTATGCGCCACAGTACAACAATGCAGTTGTTGAAGCGTCAAGCCACAAAAGCTTTCGGTGCAACGTTGAGACGCCTTTGCGCCCCCAAAGGCGCCTTTGCGCCCCCGGAGTTCGGATATGACACGTCTTCACGTGCCAGAGAGCACGAGCAAGACAGGGGCAGCAAGAGCAAGACCTGCAGGGCAAGGGTTAGAGACCAACCGGCACTGTGGGAGGGTGGAGGGTGCAAGCTGACCTCGATTTACAGATGGCCAAGGCCAAAGCACAGTCAGCAGCCACCTGGAGTGGTACAGAACTGGTCTGCGCTGCAGTGCAGCGAGGAAAAACACTTACCTATGTGGTTATGACCATGCGCCTGTGACACGGCGGCGTATGCGAGCCCAGTATCCGTTGCCTCATGGCCCACTTATGGGCCACTTTTGATTCTACCCCCCCATGCTCTGAAGCAGTGGGGACGCCCAAGGCGGCAGGGGTTATGTAGCCACCTTGCCCACTTATGGGCCACTTTTGATTCTACCCCCCGCTCTAAAGCGGTGTGAACCCCACAAGCGGCAGGGGTTATGTAGCCACCTTGCCCACTTATGGGCCACTTTTGATTCTGCCCCCCGCTCTGAAGCGGTGGGGACCCCACAGGCGGCAGGGGTTATGTAGCCACCTTGCCCACTTATGGGCCACTTCTGATTCTCCCCTCCCCCTTTTTTCTTTTGCCCTTCGTGTTGCCAACAGTGTTCTCGAAGCAAAGCTCTGCGGATGGCACCGAGACATGCATGGAGAAATCGGCCACAATGAGTCCCGTGGGCACGGATGATACCCTTGGAGTACGCACGCCCTATACTTTTCCTTGTTGTTTGTGATCCTCTACCCTTGAGCTGATGAAGGAGCTTACTGATCACTCATGGGTAAAGAGTCGCAGACACATGCCAAGGTGCAGTTCATGTGGGGGACCGATAGTCAAAATGCATTGCATTCTTAGACACCTTATAAACATTCAAAGGGCCTCATGTTTGCAATGCTCATTGGAAATTTTGAGGATCATAATGAACCTCCGGCTTGGCCTTCCTCCCTTCATTGAATGTTGTATGCCGTCTTCTCTTGCTCTCTTTGTGAACGTGCATGGGCACAATGGGGTGCTCAGCTAAAGTTCCCTCCGGCCTCCCCCCGGACCCAAATCTGTGGACCCCGTTGACACATGCTTTTCTTTTGATGGCACACCTCACATGGCGTGCCGCAAATGTAAGGTTCTTCATTGTGTCTTGCGTGCGTCCATCTTGTGTCAATCGGAGATTTCCGTTGGGTTGCGCCAATTCTGGACGGCCAACCTTGTTGTTGTTGTTGTTGTTGTTGCTTCTGCTGTTGTTGCTGCTGCTGCTGTCGACACCCGTCCTGGTGTGCCTACTGTTGTCGCAGCTTCTGTTGTTAACACCCGTCGTGGTGTGTGGATGTGTCACAAGTGGTATGCAGTGCCTCCTCAATATCCCCAAAATGCTGATGGTCAACTGAGAAATAACCAGGCATTTTGCACCGAGCTGCAAGGGGAGTTGAAAACGGCTCTGTTTGGGATGTGCACCAATAAAGCCACGGTGCGAGGCAAACCGCGCCATGCAGATACCAAGGCCGACTTGATTTTCAAGCGTGTCCTTTGTAACTACTTGTAAGTAGTTCCCACAGATGTTGGCCATGGCCCTGTCAGGACTCTTTTCTTGAGCTTGATTTTGTTTCTACTGCCCGACCCCAGTTATATTTTGTTATGTTGGCCAAGTGCCAACTAATTGGTGTGCATGATGGTTTGGCCTAGGTGGGGCGCCACAAACACAAGTGGCCGAGAATCGACTCGGGGGCCTTGTGCCCTTAAACAAAAGTACCACCTACCATCGAAGTGTTGACTACCTTGTTTAAAACGGCAGCCGGGGGGGGGGGGGGGACTTAGTGGACCGAGGTAAAACTTAGTGAAAAAAATTTTAAAAAAAAATTTGAAAAAATTTTAACTAGGTTTTACCTCGTTTCTACTAAGTTTTACCAAATTTTACTAAGTGTTACCTGGTCCGGTACTAAGTTTTACCAAATACCGGCTGGAATAACCCTTCCGGACATTTCTTAACCACTTTTCTTGCTCCGTTCTTGTTTCGTGGTTCTCCAACGTGTGTGTGTGTGTGTGTGTGTGTGTGTGTGTACATGTACGTGTGCATGTGTGTGCACGTACACATGCGCGTGTGTGTGCACGTGCTTGTGCAGGTGTGTGTGTGCGCGCGCGCGTGTGTGCGCGTGTGCATGCGCGTGTGCGTGTTCATGTGCACGTACACGTGCATGTCATCCCCGGGTACCAATGGTCACGAGATAAAGGTATGTGAGTGTGCCCTTGTCACACGGTAAAGGTACGCAAATGTGCCATTGTCGCGGGGTTAAGGTATGTGAATGTGCCCTTGTCACGGGGTAAAGGTATGCAAATCCACCCTTTTCACGGGGTAAAGGTAGGTGAATGTACCCTTTGTTGCGCTGATTCCAGAAATGTCAATTTCAGTTTTTCTGAATTCGGGGTCTCGTGACTTCTGAGGCTGCCTGTTTTGGTATTTGGAGCCCACTTGCTTGCACCGAGGGTGCTCTGGCGATGGTGCTCTGGTGCCCCACATCCCCAGGAATCGAAAGTCCGCCCACCCCAGCTATGAGCACAGAATCGGATGTGTGAGCACCGAAACGAGTACACTTCTTTGCTCATAGGATGCATACAAAAGTGCTGAAAAAAGTGCGAGGGATGCATACAAAGGTACTGAAAAGGGTGCGAAAAATGCTTCAAAATCGGCGCAAAAGGGGGTGAATGATGCCGCCAATGCGACAACGGATGCTGCAAAAAAGACGAAGAAGGAAGCCAAGAAGCTTGGAGGCTAAGACCAAGTCTCTTACGCTGCTGGACCCTTGTTTTGAGGTCGATTTTGAGTCCTCCGCGCCGTTCCGCGCCCATCTGTCCCGGTGCTACTTCCTGAGGCAAAGGCAAAGTCTGGCTTCCCAGGGCCAGACTTGCCACTAAGTCTCGGCTGATTTGACTGCCCACACCTTTGAAGACCAGGCAATTCTGATGGGGTTCAGGAGGTGCACAGTCGGAAGCGGAATGCGCGGAAGCGACTCCGATTTTGAGTCCGGTCCAGTTCTGTCAGGTCCTTCCAAAAGTGGGATACGGCCACACAAGGCGCAAGGCACAGGGCACTGTTGGTTGATCCGCCCGGCCGCGTGCGCGATCGTGCAGGTGCCGGACAGCGATGATAGGGCTGGTCGCCTGTTTCTTGTCAATGGCAGCACCGCCGTTGTCGATCCTTCGAAACAGAAAACGGCCCTCGGGTTTTGGACAGCATGGGACATTTTGTGAAGAGGGGGGGGGGGGCTGATTTGTGAAGGGGAGGCCTCATCTGCGGGGGGGGGGGGGCTTCATTCAGACATGTCGTGCCAAGAGGCCGTAAAACGAACCGCTTCCCCCGTACCTTCCCGTTCCCGTCACCTTCACAATTGGCTGCACGCCGCGCACCCAGCCCACTTTTGAGGAGCGTGTTGCTCCCTCGGGTAAGAACAGCACCGACGGCAGCCGGCGTCCTGTGGGCAGTGGCAAGTGGTGGTCGGTGGTGGCGGGGACATGGGTGGCGCCTGGGCTGATCCAACACAGTTGCCAGTCCACTGGCGTTTTAGTTGGTTGTTGGTGGGAGTTTGAGGCTTTTGGACACTAACCCCCATCTCACTGCTGGACCACAGACGACCATGCCCATGCAGCGAGCCCTTCGCATGCACCGCTCGGCCTTCGCCAGATCTTTTCAATATAAAACACCAAAACCAGCCTCAAAAATACAGCCGCATTTGTTTGTCACCCGCACACCCCTTGTGGTGGTGGACTGCGCGGAGGTCTGAGGAGGAGAGTCTGCGCTGCCTGCGCGCCGCATGCATGTGTGACAGCAGGAACTGCCCTGGCAAGAATGATGGACGATGATGGGGCTGGCGGAATTCTCCCTCTTGGATCGTGATTACTGCAATTTGCGGGGTGTACCAGTACTGCTGCGGCACCCGCCCGCACTGCATGCCCCCCTCCCCACCCCCGGGAAGCAGTGCAGTGTGACTGAGCAAGCGGATGCCCCCCAAACCCATCAAATCCGGGGCATCCGGTGTTTGTCAGAAGTTTTGCTGACCTGTCTGACCGGCCGCGTACCAGCGTCCCTGACGTGAATGCCGGGCGCCTGTGGGCAGTCGTCAGGGGTGTTGCGATGGGGGCAGGCCTTGGATGGGCTGAGCCTGGGGGGCATGGCAGGCCCTGCAGGCCCGGTCTGGCTGCGGCCTCCCCCACGAATGGCACTGTTCTCTGCCGGGGGGGCGGGGGGGCGCGACGGCTGTCTGATTCCGGTCACCGCAGAACAATCGGCGCCAAACGCGTGATGCTGAGCCACCGATGATTGCCTGTGTTTGTGTTTGTGTTTTGCGTTCGCCGCAAGGAAACAAGCTCAAAGGGGGCCCACCGTGCGCTGTGAGAGAAGTAGGCTATTTTCGACCCGCTTTCCCCGATGCCCCAAGTGACCGGGTAAACCTCCGTACACACAGCACTGCTCAGATTGTTACTCAGTCCAAAAAACTCAGATAATGAGGGAAAGCAAACCATGCTTCACACTGAAAATGCTGGATTGCTGTCTGAATCTGCTGTTGCCCTGTGAGCGTGTGCTTCCCCGGTGGTGGGTGGTGTTCAGGGTGGTCACGGGAAGGCTAATTCAGACAAAGATAGTTGGGTCAGTTCAGCTGTTTTCTCTCTTGTTCTGTTGGCATCAAACACTGCCCTCGTGGGTGTGTCTGGGGTGTTTCACAAAACAGTCCCCAAATCCCCAGTAGAGGTACGCACAACCATCAGGGGATGCCTTCCGGCCAAGCGTCTTCGGCACACGCCCGGAAGGGTATGTGCTTCCTGTAAAGTAACTGGAACATCCTCCCAGGCAGACAAGCATGTAACACCGTTGTGGACCGTGGCGTGGCCATGATCCCCCTTCCCAAAAGGGGCCGAACGCAGGACTGGCAGATGAACACAAAAAAAAAACATCAAAGACTGCCCGCGTTGGTCGGCATTTGTGCTTCAGGTTGTGCCTGGACACGGGGACAGGGACTGAAGGACGTCGCACCCATTGACGATATGATTTGGTCGGTTGTGGTCCCTGAACGGGGGCTTGCCCAAAGACGGGACCCCGTCAGACCGCTCTTGTTTGTTGCCATCGTTTGGCGTGTCGGTGCGTTGTGCGCGCGACCGGCGGGTGCAACGGCCCTGTCCTGCGCTTTTGGGGCGTCTGCCTGTCTGTGGACGCGAGGAAGCGGATGAGGGTTACCATGAGGCCTGTGCCGTGATACTTCTGGGGGGCAAGGGTGTTGTGTTTCCACCCACACAAGGACCCGCCCCTCTCCCCTGCCAAGGGCCAGTTGCACACAAATGGAACTGAGAAGGCAATGAAGGCCGTGTGAAGGCAGGCGTGGCTGGAGCACAGTGGGTTCAAACCTGACCGTTTGAGGCCCTCCCCCGCCGCCAGAATTTTATGGTGGGGAAACATGAGAACACAATTCTCAAACCCGCTGTTGGGACACTTTGGCGGTGCAGACCCCTCACACGACGCCCCCCTGCTTTTCGGACGTGAAGAGATTTCGGACATGAAGATGACTGAAGGCAAATTGGTCCGCGATGAGTGAGTAAGCCCCATGGCCACTGATCCCTTACAAAATGGGATTTACATTACTGCGGTAACCATGGGATGAAGGTTTGCCCAGAGCACTATGCTGCCCCGCTTCTGCGAGTTTGCAGGAGCATTGGTCAATATTGTGGGGGCCGTACGGCGTGCTGTGCACACAGTATGTAAAGGGATGTACTCCGCCCCCCCCCCCCCCCCTCTTTGCATAGTCCCATAGGGGACGGAGTTGCAGAACGCCGAAAAAATGGTGCCGCATAACTCACATATACCCAAAAAAAATGTATCAATAGTAAAATCACCTCGAAGACAAGTCGTTAGATCAAGCGCAGGCGTGGGCGTTGTATACCCCCCTTCTTTGGGGTTGTTCGCGTAGCATACCCCAAGGTATGGTTTCTGATGTCTAACCCCTTATAAAATCATCATTTTAGGACCAATAATCATCCCCCAATGATTTTTTGGATTTCGACCCCCCCCCCCCCCTGCGCTGGGGTACCCCTTTTGGGGGTGGGGTCAAAACTTCTTTGCGTATTGTGGCTCTTGTGTGTGTAATTGGACCTGGGCCCTAAAGAACTTTTTTCTTGCATATGGACCCCCTAACCCATGGCGGGGGTCCCGGGTCCCAACTCCGGGTATCCCCAGTCAGCCCCCCCCCCCCCATATGGCCTCTTGTCAATGAGGACTTAGCCGTTCTCACGCTCCGTAGGTGGTTCAGTGACACTTGAATTCGATTTTTTATGAAACCCTTTTGTTGCCCCTAGGATGGGTTTGGGTGATCATTTGGTGACAATACTGGTACCTGAGCACCCACAAGGACCCATGTAGTGGCCGGTAGGCCTATGTAGCCCGTGCCATGGGCCCCACACAAGCCCCAAATGTGCCGTTGTGTAGGATGTTTAGTGACACTTAAAATTTTTCAAGTTTTGATTTTTTCCGAAACCCTTGTGTTGCCCCTCGGATGGGTTTGGGTGATCATTTGGTGACAACACAGGTAATTGAGCACCCATGGGGACCCTCGTAGTGGCCACCGGGCCCATCTAGCTCCAGCCATGGGCCCCCCAAAAGCTTCCAATTTGCTGTTTGTCGGTGGTTCAGTGGCATTTGGTGTGCGCACAAACTGCTTAAGCATTTTTTTCCATCATCCACAGGTCAAAAGTGGAAATTTTTCAAATTTTTTTTTGATATTCTGACCATTCACAATGATGCTGCAAGGGGGCTTGGGGCACAACCTGCTTATGCACTTTTCCAGCCTCTGTAGTTCCAAACTAGAAATTCCCGAGCCTGTTTTTTTTTGTATTTTGACCATCCAAAATGATCAAACATTCTATGTAAAGCATGTTTTAGACCCTCTTTATGTGTTTTCACCCTATTTGGGTGTTGTTGTTTTTTTGCAAGGGGGAGGGGAGGGTCCCAAGGGGGCTGGGGCACAACTTGCTTATGCGGTTTTCCAACCTCTGCAGCTCAAAAATGGAAATATCTAAACTTGGTTTTTTTCTACATTCCAACCATCCAAAATGATCAAATATTCCATGTAAAGCATGTTTTAGGCCCTATTCATGTGCTTTTCACCCTATTTGGGTGTTTGGATGGGGGCAAGGGGCTGGGGCACAACCTGCTTGTGCAATTTTGCACTCTCGGCAGCTCAAAAATGAAATTTTCAAACCCGATTTTTTTGATGTTCTCACCATTCATAATGATCAAATATCCTACGTAAACCATGTTTTAGGGGGAACGTTAGTGCGCCGGGTGCGCGCAAGGCGTCTTTTGTGACCCGTGCCCCACCGGTGGAATGTTGCCGTTGGTATGTTGGGCAACATTATATGGATTTGCCCCTTGGCCCCCGGGACATCAGCAGATGTTTTGATTTGGGATGGGTATGGACCTTCTCGTACCCGAGGTGATTTCTTTGATTTCGAAGTTGGGGGCCATATAAAGGCCAGATTCATGTCATTGTGCCATTCATTGGAAGAAAGAATGGCACTTTGACAGCCCGCCAACAATGTTACAATGACGTGCACGGGTGGTATAGGGCACGCATTGAGCAGCTGTTTGCTCGGTTGTGGCACGCAAGATGAGGCAGAGGATGAGGCAGATGTGTGTGTGTTATGTTGCCAAAAGCGCTCCACCGTTGCAGTTTGTGATGAGTGTAAGGAGCACTATTGTACTGAATGTATTGACACCCACACTTGTGGGACCAATGTTGTTTGTTAATTACAATACAGATGACAGTTGGAGTTGCTGAATTCACAGACATTGCTTTATTTTGCAACGTGCTTTGCAGGGAAGGTGCGCAGTCCATCATGGTCTATTTGGGAGGCCTTCTCCATGAGAGGGTAAATCTGGGGCTGAAGTCGGGATAGTTAATAGAATGGTAGCGCGCCGGGCGCGCGCCGGGCAAACATTCCCCCTTAGACCCTCTATATGTGTTTTTCACCCTATTTGGGTGTTGGAGGGGGGATGGGGGGTTCGTGACTAGCTAACTAATTGACTGATTTTGATCCCTCCCTCTTCGAGGTGTCTTGCCGATAGGAGATGCTGAAAATCAGCATCCACAAGCACCACCAATGCAGAGACACCAGCAGGTATGGTACAGGGTCACTGTACCGCTTCAATATTGTTGTTTCCGCCTTGGCATTGTTTTACAAGTCGCCCAACATTCCCACAACTCTTCAACAAGAGTTTCTCGGGGCCGCCTTTAAGTTCTGTGATCACCTAGACGGAAGATCTGCGTTGCCTAGGCTTGCCCTATTCCAGGAATGAATGATAATTTTCACAAAACCCTAAATTTCCTAGTCTGCCAAATTTTGTCTATGAAATTTCTCATTGTGTGTGCGCCCCCATAATGACTTTTGTGTAGTGACATTGGCCACCTTTTGCAGTCACAGCGTTGAGATGGGGGTTTCTCATGTGGGCACTGCACCAGTGGACGCAGGGTCCCTCTATATTTGTAGTATTACGCATGTCCCAGGTGGTTTCCAGGCAACCAAGCCTTGGGGGCAGTTGCATTCCACTAGCTGCATTAACACCTAGGATCAATAGCGGCCAAGGAACATGCTTTGAGTGTTGATGTGAGGCAGTGAGCTGGACCATGAGGGGGGGGCGGGGGGCATGCCCCGGCATGTGTGTTTGTGTGTGGTGGTTGGGGGGGGGGGTCTGTTATATCCGCCGAATGGGGGAGATGTCAGTGAATGATAACGGGGTCGTGCAATGGGTGCTACCATCAGGAATTACGGTAGCTTTGCAGCAGATTTGTGACATTCTGATGGTCGTGGCCAAAGGTCCCACAGAGTGCCTCACGTTTAGGCTGGACTGGCATAGGACGATGGTAACAAAGAAAATGGCAAAAAATCGGTCATACGGCACTGAACAGCTGCACTCGGACGGAGTTTGCCACGGTGCTTGCATGGGGAGTAGCCTTCGATGCATGTCAAGTCATGTCTCCTCCATTGATACCATTGCCCAGGTCTGAAATTTGGAGCACCCCTACAGAGTTTCTGGGCCACAACATCCAATGGACGACCAAAATTTTCCTTTCCAACTCATTGAGTCCTTTGCCATTGTTTTGCACTCCAAGGGGCCTTTTTGCCTTTGTTGCCTGGATGCAGGTCACCATCCGTTCTGATTATCGCATTTCTATGGTGCGCACATCCATGACTGCAGCAATACACTACTTACTTGCAAAAAAAAAAGGAATGGGACATCACAGTCTATGCTGGATTGCTTTTATTGCACCCCATCTGCAACAATCCTTGCTGGGTCCCGTTGCTGACGTTTTGCATTGGTTTTGGCAGTTCACCCGATGGTACTTTTGGTGGTATGCATCGTGGCACCTGAGGCACTTGGGTCCTTGTTCAGACGCTTGTTTAGATTAGTCCTTGGACTTTCCAACACTCCTGCATCTGTCCTACACCATGTCTTCACAACCGTGGCGTGAGGGGTGGAGCCCGGGGGGGCATAGGGGGAGGGAGGGCACCAATGTTGATGACACTTAATTCTGGTCATACTGCAAATCCAAGTTGGTGTGCAGTGCGGCTAGACTGCGCGTGCACGACCCTGTACCGATGTGGCACAGAAAGGTGTGAAGAAAAGAGCAAATGATCAAAAAGAAAAGACCTCCAGTCGGTTGCCAACACCATCAGTGTCACACACGCTGAGTTCCCCTGTATTGTACTGTTGTAAAGGAGTACCCCCCCTGTGCCTTCCATAGGCAATTTGACTGCTGTTTACCGTGGCCTGTGTCTTCAAGGGGGGGCTGGGGGGCAGATCTTGTCAGCGTTAGCGTGGGTGCAAGTTGGATTGGCAAGTGACTACTCTGGGGTGCGTTTTTTGCAGGTCATGCCCAAGGCTGTGCCGTGTTTTTGCCACGTCCATCTGGGGCTTCGAAACGACTATGCGCGCAGTCATGCAGCTGCCGACTGCATGCCTTGTGGCATGCAATGTGAAAAGGTGATAAATCCATAGGCTGCGAAAAAATGACAACCGGGATGGGGACCTCATGCTGATGGTCTCATTCCTGAAAGCTTCCCAACTGGTGCACCATTGGCTGCAGGCAAAGGCAGACCTGTAGCTGTTCTTTGTGGTCTGACCTTGACCAGGGCTGTGTGTGTGGTGGTTGTAGGCAAATCTTGACATGCAATTGACATGGGCTCCGAGAGATGAATTAGCTCTGTGGGATTGGGAGGGTAATAGCCTGAATCCTATTCATTCGTGTAATGGTAGTAAGGACTATGGGGGCGTGCCGTGCACTGTGCACGCGCTGTGCAAAAAGTTGGCTGTTCTCCACCACCGGGAGTTCGGTAAGTTCAGAAGATTGAAAGGACGTCATTGAATGGCTGCTGCAGTGGACGGGGCTATAGGGGGCAGAATTTAGGTCCCTGGGACCCATGGCAAGCATCAGATGTTTGAATTTTTGAGTTTTGAATTGGTTGTGCATGATTCCGCAGGTGGGTGGTTTTCAGGGTTGTTACCTGGATAATCACCATAATAATTGGCGCTGTGCCCGCGCTGTGCGCGCGCTGTGCAAAAACGCCCCCTATCTGCATACTTTCTCCACTCTTTGACAGAACGAAAGACGTCTAGGGCTACCCTGCAGCTCCTGGGGAGTTTTCTTCAACCGCTTTTCTTGTGCTTTTGTTCTTGTTTTGGCGGTCCTCGATGGGTGTGTGTGCATGCCCGCATCGTGTGTGGGGGGGGGGGGGGGGCAACATACCGGGAGCAAGTGCTATGTCTACAGTACCTCTGTGCTGCGTGTGCTGAGCGACTGGACCCTTGGTGCTGCGGCTTACCCCCGCAAAAAGTTAGCGATGTCAGTGAGACATCACACCAAGGTGCTCGCTAATGGAGAGGGATGACTTGGCTGAGCCCAAGTTGTAGTGAGCCATGAGCACCAGTCGCTGCATGTGTCCTGTCTGTGTGTTGCGTGTGTTGGTGTCTGCTTGCGCTGCAGGACCTGAAGCTCTGATAGCAATGCTCCAAATGTACACTCACTGTTTGTATGGTACTGTATGGTATACTACAAGTGTGTGTGTGTGTGTGTGTGTGTGTGTGTGTGTGTGTGTGTGTGTGTGTGCGCGCGTGCGTGCGTGCGTGCGTGCGTGCGTGCGTGCGTGCGTGCATGCGTGCGTGCGTGCGTGCGTGCGTGCGTGCGTGCGTGTGTGCACTACACAATATTTCTGTTGTTGTTGTTGCCTGATGAGGCAATCTACACTCACACAACCGCTTTGTTGCTCTGTTTGTCTGCCTGCACGCGCGCGCGTGAGGGCGTGCACCTGAGTAGTAGTGCCCCGGTACTGTGAATGTTACCAATAGAATAAAATAAAACGTCGCACACAGCTGATCCGTACTGCCCCTGTGGACTGCATACCAGCATCAACGGTCACTGGGTGCAAGGGAGGACGGCCTCTTTTGGGCCCTGGATCCCTCCGCCCGCCTAAGCCCCCGCTGCTGCTGGTAAATCGCCCGCCGTGGACAGCCGGTCGTGTTCCCTGGCCCATGCCGTGCCTGCGCAAACGGGAGGGGGACTGCCTCGGGGACGCCGCACATGTGCCAGGCATTGTGTTCTTGAAGACAGGGTGTGCCAGACCACCGACGCACTGCGTCCCCCTTGAGACAGCCGGTCTCGCTGCTGCGTCGGCGGCCCGCCCCCTGCCTCGCCGCGATGGAGGCCGGCGCCCGGCCGCCCTCTCCCGCGGCGGTGCACGTCACCATCGTGACGGCGTACACGGCCGACTATGCGCTGGGCCACGTGACCGCGCCCGTCAATCGCGCGTACGCGGCGCGTCACGGCTACGGCTTCGTGGAGCGGATCCTGCCGCCCTTCGACCACGCGGCGGCCGCTGCTCCGCCGCAGGGCCCCGACGCGCCGGGGCCCCGACGGGGGCCACCCCCGTCCCACCGCGCGACGATCGACGGTCGACACCCGACGTGGCAGAAGGTGGCGCTCCTTGTGGAGCTGCTGGAGGGCCTCCTGCGCCACCGGACGGGCCGCACCGCCTGCACCGTCACCGGCGCCAGCGACGGCACTTACACTCAAAGCGGCGGTGCGAGCGACGGCATTGGCAATCAAAGCGGCGGTGCGAGCGACGGCATTGGCAATCAAAGCGGTGGCACAGGCGACGGCAGCGGCACCCAAAGCGGTGGCGCCGCGCGTACAAAGGCCGGCGCCAGAGCCGGCACCAGCGTTAGCAGCAGCACCGCCGGCAACGGTGACAGCGGGTTCTGCAGCGGCGGTAGCGGTAGTGCGAACCGGCGCGGGGGCGGCAGCACCGACAGTGGCCGCACGAGCGGCCCCGGTCACGGGCCGTCGCGCGCGCTGCCCTGCGGCCCCGAGACTGAGTGGCTGTTGTGGGTGGACGCGGACGCGGCGGTGGTGGGGCAGGCGACCCCCGTAGACGACCTCTTGCGGGGGCTGCCGCCGGACACGCAGCTGGTCGTGGGGGAGGACCTGGCGCCGTGCTGCCGCGTCAACGCCGGGGTCCTGCTGGTGCGCGTGTCCGAGTGGAGCGCGCGGCTCTGGGCGGACGTGTGGGAGGCCGAGGCCTCGCGGTCGTTCCACCGCCGGCGGTACCACGAGCAGTCCGCGTTGGAGCGGCAGCTTGCCTGCCGCCGGGAGGGCCTCGAGGCGTGGGTGGGGCCGTACTACAGCTACCGCGGCGGGCCGCGCGCGCCGAAGGTGTTCCCGCACGTGTGCGTGCTGGCGCGGGCGGCCTTCAACACGAACCGCGGCGACGCGAGCGGCGGGGGCGAGGGCGAGGGCGGGGCGGTGCCGGGGGCGGCGGAGCGCGAGGAGCTGCGCTGCGATTTCGTGTTCCACGCGGCCGGGAGCCCCGTTGTGCGCGGCGCGGCGGATGCGCAGGGCCGGCGGCGCAGCAAGGAGGTGGCGCTGCGTCTCATGCTCGCCGCGCGGGGACTCACGCCGGCCCCTGCGGTGGCCACGGCGACGGATACGCCCGTGGGCGTGTCGCAGCGATAGTGAACCCCGTCTTGTGCCGTCCCCGCCAATTCGATCCGGAGCTTCGGGGGGGGGGGGGCTTGGCATCTTCACCAATGCACAACCGCCCGCGGCCGTTCCAATGGTCTCCTGTCGCAGATGCAGGGCCGCCTGCTGGCGTCCAATGCCCCCTGGGGTGCATCAGCCAGGGTTTGTATCATCGGTGCAGCGTAGGAAGGCTAACCCCACGTTGCTGCCCGGGGCAATACAAAGACGGCCTTGGGTCGCACTTGTTTTTGAACAATATTCCAACGGCCAAAGCACTGGAAAAGGAGACGTCATCCAACAACACAGCTCCGGCACTTTCTGGAGGGCTTTACCACGTGTTGAGCAATTGGAACAGAACTGCTTGCCGTCGAACTTCGCTGCGACGTGAATTCGCAGTCTGGCTGCTTTGAAGAAATCCAGACCTGCCTGCACACGGCCTTCATGGCCATCTCAGTTCAGTGCATGTGCGACTGTCAGCGATTGTTCCATTGGCTCGGGAGTGCTGCTCCCTGTCCTCCCTGGCTTGGGCAAGGGACAAGGGCTTCGCGGTTGGGGGGGGGGGGGGGCATATGCCTTGAGCCCACTGTGCATCCCCGTCTGCGCATGCCACAATGAGGCAAGCGTAATAAAGACAGATTACTTCTACATCTCAAAACCTGCCAGCACTGCAGATGTTTTCGTTCCAACAGCCAAACACTTTGCTGTATGATAGCAGTCGGTTCGTGAGCCGACAAGGATCCCACACCCGGCACCACACCATTCCCACCATCTCTCAACTCGTCCACCGGCGGGTCCAGGTGGGAGGAGTGGGCTGACGGCGGTCTGTGCGCTGTGGACGGCCGTGGCCGGTAGCCAATGGTACTTGATGTATGACTTGATGGAGATGTTTGGTGGGAAACTGACAAACAGAAGAGCTCCAAGGCTTTTGCCCTGACAGAGGCACCTGTTGGGGGGCAGGATAACACTTCATGGTGTCAATCTGCACAATAAACATCAGCAGGTCTTTTTTTGTTCTCAGACTTAGGTGTGCCTTGTAAGTGCTCAGACAGTGTGACCGTCTTAGTGGCGTCTTAGTACAACATGGGTTGTCCCGTGTGGGATGCCACAGACCTCCCAAGGCGGTGGGGTGCGACCGGGAAGTCTGTCCCCAGTGTGTGCAGCGGGGCAACTGCCACATCTTTGCGGAGTTCCCTGCAGCTGGGCCGACTGGAATGAGAGACTGGTAGTAAAGGCTGGAACTGGGAGTGTGGTAGTGGTGTAGGGATCTGCACAAGAGGTATAACACGATATGAATTCTCTTGGCACCCACATTTGCGGATTTCATTCACCTTTGAACAACAGGGCCTGTATCTGCAGGTCAATGGGGGTCAGCTTGGATCTGCCATACCCTGCGGTGACCCTCCAGTAAGCTCTTGGGGCTGACACACCGGCACGCCTGCCTTGTCGGAGAAAGAGCCCAAGCCCGATGCACGGCGAGCAGCCCACACGCTGTACTGCTCAGCCGTCTACGGAACGGAGGTTTCTGTCCTCCAAAGTTGAACAAGCGTAGTGTCCCGGAAGCATTAACGGTCCATTTTCTTGGTATTGCTGGTCAAACCCTGTGGTGTGGTGTGGTGTGGTGTGGTGTGGTGTGGTGTGGTGTGGTGTGGTGTGGTGTGGTGTGGTGTGCTGTGCTGTGCTGTGCTGTGCTGTGCTGTGCTGTGCTGTGCTGTGCTGTGCTATCGTGTGCTGTACTATTATTGTGTACTGTGCTGTGCTGTGCTTTGCTGTGCTGTGCAATCACGTGCTGTGCCATCGTGTGCTGTGCTGTGCTGGCGGTGGCAGACTTTGTTGGGCATTTTCGCCGTCTTTCTTAGCCGCAAATGTGTCCCCACGAGCCCCCCCCCCCCCCCACCCACCCGCCCTCAGGCCGTGCAACACACCGCACCAAACCTCACAGTCCCACGCATCCGGTCACCCTCCCAAACGCTGCCTGGAAGCCCCCAACCGGTCACGGAAGGCCTCGTCGGTCGCAGTGGGGCTGTGCAGGCGTGCGCGGGGCGGCGGCTGGTCCTTTGTTTTTCGCTCGGTCTGGAGTCCGGTTGCGCCGCGCATCAACGCCGGACTCCCTACCCCCCGCCTCATCCTCCTTCATCCCCACGCATGTGCATGCTCGCCCCATGTGGCAAACCCCCCCTCAACCCCCCAACATACTCCCGCAGGCGGGACCAGGTCAGGTTCAGCACTTCGACCGCAGCGGGGACCGCTTGATGCGTCCCTGCTCAACTATTCACAGGTGCGCAGGCCGAGCACAGTCAAAGTCAATCACAGGCCCAGTCGACGCCCCAAAGGGGCAAAGGATGATGCAGTTGGATATCGCAGGCATTGGCGGCAAAATGCCACGCGGCTGGGGCACAGTGGCGGGTCCACACCTGACCTCTTGAGGCCCCCCACCCAGGTGACGCCCCATTGTGAGAGCAACGCCCTTTTCAGAACAACACGAGGTGGCGTTTCCGCACCTTTTGGTACCACGGAATTTGGCGGTTTCATTTTCTGGTGGTCCGTGAAGATCAAGTTTTCCCTGTCGTTCGGGGCTGGGGATGGTATTTCAGGGACACTGATTGCCTCCCGCCACTTTTGGCCCCTGCCTTCAGTGCATGACGCTGCATTCAGTACGGGACTTTGACTCACCTCCATAGACATGGCTGTCGGGGCCTCGATGATGCATTGCTCTGCCGCTGGTGTCTTTTCACGGCGCGTGCAA
Organism: Eutreptiella sp. 'Long Island Sound 2002'; assembly: GCA_964036045.1. Taxonomy (NCBI): domain Eukaryota; phylum Euglenozoa; class Euglenophyceae; order Eutreptiales; family Eutreptiaceae; genus Eutreptiella; species Eutreptiella sp. 'Long Island Sound 2002'. Next base: position 10,912,638 of record OZ038394.1, read on the forward strand.
ACAACGCCCTTCTTAGAACACACCCGGAGGTGTTGCATCCGTCATTTTCAGTGCGTTGACCGTTGTTCTCACAAAGGGGGACGGGATGCCCCCGATGCTCAAACAGTCTCCGCACTTGAATCATCGCTCTCATTTTGCATTGCGTGTTTGCCACAGGCTGGCGAAGGCAGCTTGAAGGAGCTCACCTGGAAAGAAGTCGGCAAGCACACCACAGCGGAGTCAGTGTGGTTTGTGGTGGATGGGAAGGTGTACGATGGCACCGCCTTTTTGGAGGAGCATCCCGGAGGGGCCGAGGCGATCATCGCGAAAGGCGGGCGGGACGCCTCAGAGGAGTTCAATGACCTGCACTCCAGCACCGCGAAGGAGATGCTCCAGACGTACGTGATCGGCCGAGTGGTGGGGGAGGGGGCACCGGTGGCCCCGGCGGTGGTCGCAAAGGACGAGCTGACGGCCCTGGACGCGGCCCAGTGGACGCCGTTTGAGTTGGTGGCGAAGGAGCATCTGTCGCGCGACGTGGTCCGGCTCCGGTTCGCCCTGCCGTCGACGCAGCACCGGCTGGGGCTGCCGGTCGGGTGGCACATGCTGCTCCGAGGCCAAGTGGGCGAGGAGGCGGTGGTCCGGCCCTACACCCCCACCTCCTCCGACGACGACCGCGGCTTTTTTGAGCTGGTGATTAAGATCTACTTTGCGGAGGAGAACCCGACGTTCCCCGAGGGGGGGCGGATGTCGCAGTGGCTCCATCGCCTGCGGGTGGGGGAGACGGTGGACGCCAAAGGGCCCGTGGGGCATTTCGAGTACCGAGGCAAGGGCAAGTGCTGCCTCCACGGGCGTGAGCTCACCGTCAAGCGCATTGGGCTCATCGCGGGCGGGACCGGGATCACCCCCTGTCTGCAGGTCCTGAAGGCCATTGCGAAGGACCCCGCGGACACCACCGAGGCCCATTTGTTGTTCGCCAACAAGAGCCCGGACGACGTCATCTGCATGGACATGCTAGAGGCCCTGGCGGCGCAGCGGAGCAACATCCACGTCTGGTACACTGTCGACAGCGCCACCCCCGACTGGCAGTATAGCACGGGCTTTGTCACCCCTGAAATGATGGAGGAGCGCCTCTTCCGTCCGCAGGAGGCGAGCCTCATAGGAATGTGTGGCCCGCCTCCGATGTACAAGTTTGCGTGTGTCCCGGGTCTTGAGAAGCTCGGGTTCAAAGCAGAGGACTATTTCCAGTTTTGATGTGGTCGGCTGTTGTGGTGGTCGACGTGGTTTCAGACTCAGCTCATCCTCACTGCGTGTGAGATCCGCTGCCACAGTCATTTATGGGATCATCGTAGAAGTGGACTCTGAAGCTTGATCCCGAGAGGTTGTCCCGAGTACCATACAGTGAGCAGGCTATGCCACCTCACCTTGCTTGGTCCAGACCCAAAAAAAAGGACGTTGTCTACTGTTGTGGTGGTTCACAAAGGCACGCTAGAGGGTGGGTGCCGCCTGCGTGCGGGCCGGCGCGCGGTGCGATGTGCACCTGATGCGCATGGGAACAAAAGTGGTCCCTGGGCACTGAACACAAGGAGCAGGCAATGCACTTTGTGTGTAGGTGGGATCGTGCGGTTTTTTAGGGGCAATCGGCTGCGGGGCCGTTGTCGCATGCCAAGCCCCCGGGCCACTGCGTTTCTGCCTATCTTCAAAGAGGGTGCAGGCCTTTTCTTATTCCCTGCCTACCCTACCCCCAACCCCCAACCCCCCCGGGGGGATTGGAAGGGTGCGTGCCTGCCTTTTTCAAAATGGTAGGTGCCTCCTTCTGATGAAACCCCCCAGAGTGGGCCAAGAGTAGGTTGGTGGTTTTGAGGGGAAGGGCTACATTCCCGGCAAAAAAAATTTTCGCCACATTTTCCCTTGTGTTGCTCAGTCAGCGAGCAGGTGGGTGCCTCTTGCGCTGAGCCCACCCCCCCTGTGAGGGTAGGTCAAGTGCTGTGGGTGCCTGCCAAAGTGGGTGCCTCCATTTCTCATTCTTCCCCCCCCCCCCGTTGCTAAGAAAAGCATTATCCGCGGTGCAGGAGCGGTGCGATGTCGGCACGCTCAGAATGACCACTGCGGATGTGCACTCTTTTTGTCTGCCAGGCTGCAGCCCCTTGACCTCCTGCCTCTTCCACTGGAGTGCATGACTTGGGACAAAAGGGTTTGCAAATGTTGTCGTCCAGCTTCGGAGCAGATGCTTCGGGTCCAAAGTCACATGTTTCTCTCTGCAAAACCCCCCTGTCCCCACCCCCTTCATGCCCCCCCCGCATGTGCCTAAATCAAACACATGCGCTACTGCGGCATTGGCCGTCTGTGCAGGGCAAAACAGCCAGTGGCAAGCGGGCCGCTGTACATGCTGTACATACACTGTACATATGCGCTGTACATACACGTAGCCGCAAGGGCAATGCTGTCAAACGCTCAAACGGTTGCAGCTTGGAAAATGATTGTGCCCTGTGGAGCGCAGGAGTTGTGAATGCTGCTATTATTAGCCATTGTTGTTATTATTATCATGATCATTAATAGAGGGGTTGGGCGGTGGTTCTGACCCAAGTCCCCTGGCGTAGGTGCATCACGCCTGCATGTTGGCCAGCCAACACGTCTTGTGCCACCACACACGTGCCACCATCCACAAGTGCGAGACGATGGCATCAAAGGCACCGTTCGTTCGACCAGTCACACGGCACGCCTGTGGGGCCCACGCCTCTCACAATGCTCAGCTGCAATCCCTGTTCCTGTCGGCATCCATCACCATATATCTCAGGGTAGATGCAGCCCAGCATCCACATCTGATTGTTGCAGTGTCAGATGTTTATCATTCGTTTGGTGCTGTGTCGCTTTGACGCCCACCGTGTTCTTGCGGTGTGACACATACCCCCCCCCCCCCCCCGCTGTACGGTCCACCCACCCGGTGCGCGTATTGGACATTTTTCGTCCACACATTTCCGTTGAGCAGCAAACATTTGCTGCCTCGTCTGTGCTGACCACGGATGGTTGACTGGAGGACACTGACGCTAGCCGGGAGAAGACCGAAAGCTCATGTGGGATGCGCCCTGGGGAGCACCTTGCTCCCCGCCCCTCGGTGGCCTTGTGGGGATGGAAGATGAGCTGTTCTTACTCAAATTCGCTTCCGGAGAAAACGGGAACTGTCTTTGCGCGTTGCGCCGCGTGCACGTGTTGAAAAAATCAATTCCAGCCAGTTGGCCATCCAAGTGCCATTTCTGCACTATTTGGGCATATCGCGGGGAACACCCCAGCTTCATATGACACCCATTCCAACAGAAATGCAAAGGCTGTTCATTCCTGGAGCTCATGTACCCCCCCCCCCTTGCGCAAGCACTGCCTTGTCTAAGCACATGAGCCCGTGTTACCGTTGTTTTGATGGAATTTTCTGACCACGGTTTTTATGGTCAGAAATGTAACATTATGCGATTGTGCTTCGCTTGTAGAGGGAAAGGGGGGCTTGATCATGCTTGTGGTAGTTCCTCCTGCTCATACCAACATTCTGCTTGCAATTGCAACCCAATGATCTCCCTGTTGATGTGATTTTCAGCCATGGCTCATGTTGCTCACCTGGCATGGCTGTTACGTACATCCGGTCCACCGGTGAGCATGTCTCCGCAACAATCATTGGTCCTTCTACTCGTGGGGACGATTTCTTTCGTGTGAAGTACATGCGGAATGGGCATGAGCTTGACCAGAACTCGCTGAAATTTGCCTGCACATTGTGTTGTAGCGCCCTGTTGCGACAATTGTGCTTAGGGTGAGGTATGGGCAGGTTTCCGGTGACATACGTTCTTTTGGTACCGCGCGTCGCGCGCAAGCACGGGCTTGTCTAAGCACATGAGCCCGTGTTACCGTCGTTTTGATGACTTTCAGGGTGCTTGCGCAAGGGGGGGCGGGGGTACTCCCAAGCTGGCATGAGTGATGGTGACATGGTGATGGTTACCAAACGCTTGTGCACGACCAGGAACAAGCGAGCAGAAACCCAATGAGCTGTCATGGGGACCCGGAACCAACGCCATACGATTCCGTGCAGCCAGACTGCTGCAGCTACAAACCACCACATCCCAATGGACACACACCGAACCCGACACATAATCGCACAATGGGCTCTACGGCTCTGCGGCATATACCAACACTCGCCCGATTTGGCTTGCTTAGAAATGGAGGAAATGTTTGACATTATGGGTCAAGCTGGGATATTCCCCGCAATATACCCAAACAGTGCCGAAATGGCCGCACAGCCGTCGAATCTAATAACTGCACCCCCCCACATGGTTTCGACTCACTGACAGGGACTGGCATGGACCCCGAATCATACCTGAAGCTAACACCTGCCAAATTTTTTCGTGCCACCTGCCGACACCTGCAGAATTTTTGCTGGCACCTGCCGACACCTGCCAGGTGGTGTGGTGGCATGCAAGTACTTGGCCACTGTGTCACCCTTCTTGTTCCCACATTACACGGGCTTTATTGTGTTACAGGCTCTTCCGGGCTGTGCTTGAGCATGTGCAGTCCATCAGTCCGAGATATCTTTCTTTAGGTGTCTACCTCTCTTTGTGTCTGTGTGTGTGTACGTGTGTACGTGTGTGTGCACGTGTGTACGTGTGTGTGCATGCCTGTCCACCACCAGCCACAAGGGTGCCTGACACCTGCCTGCACCTGCCATGGCAGATGTTAGCCCCATGTATGCCCCGAATGCCTCGTGCTGAACTCCTCTTGCATGTGGCTTGGGCCGGCAGGGTAGGTCCCCGTTGAACAGGGCCTCACACCCGACTCCAGAGTGTGTCCCTGCATTTCCGTTGCCAGCCCATGTCCACCATCTGGAGCAAGCCCCAGTGCTTGCTGATCCTGTTCCTGATCATCGGGGCCACGGTGGTCCCCAGACTCTCCTTCACACCGCCCTCGGACCCCGTGCCACTGCAGTCCACTCGGGCGGAGCCGAAGCCCCAGAACGCCACGGCCGCCGACGTACACTCCACGGCCGCGACGCCCAGGGCCTCACAGTCTGGCCTGCAAAGTGCGCCTGGGCACACGGACAGTCATTTGGTCGGTGGCAATGGTGCGGCCCATGTAAGGACAAGCACTGCAGCGCCGCTGGCGTCGGCAGCATCTGCAGGGGCAGCAGCCCCCACGGCAGCAGGGGCACAGGCAACGGCAGCGGGCGCGGCCGCGCAAAGAACACCGGAGCTCGCGTCCGCCGGGGGGACTGCAAGTGCTCGCGCATGCGACCCTCCATCGGAGGCGGCGGCGGCCGACCTGTTCCGTCCCCCCGCAGCCGTCGCACCCGCGCCTCCGGCGGAGTGCTCAGACCTGCACGGGGCCCAACTGACGCTCCATCAGGGGTTCTCGGACTACGCAGTCCTGCAGCACGACCAGCCCTGCGTCCGTGGCTACGCCCGCTCCCCCGTGGCCATGACGGCGGAGGGGCCTGAGAGGGCTCCTCTCCATGCGGCCGCAGACCCGGGCCCAGACTGCGCCTTTGAGGCGTGCTTTGAGCCTCAGGCGCCGTCCACGATCCCCTTGACGGTGACGCTCGTGTCCAACCAGAGCCAAAAGGTGCTGCGGAAGGTGCTGCTCGGGGACGTGTTCTTCTGCGGGGGGCAGTCCAACATGGCCATGGCGCTCAAGCTGACGGTGCCGGCGTTTCAGCCCTCGGATGTCCCCAGTCCCATGTTCCTTGCCATGATGCAGGTGTGGGCCGTCCCCCGTCGCATGCGGAACAGGAGGGGTCTGAGGTGGCTTTTAGTCCGGGGGCTCAATGTGTGGTCGGTACTGGAGGAGCACCTGACACGGTGCGTGCAGCGCCAGATTTAGCTGTCTGGCCCAGACAAGGGTAGGAAAAACCGACAATCCAGCAGGGTGATTGGGGTACCTGGACCCCAAACTAGGGTGATGGTTGCTCCCAACACTTTGCGAGGCGCCGGATAGAGCAAGAGAGGGCGCTATATCGATACTGGTTGTTGCCCATCTGAACATGATGCCGCTGCAGCCAAAACTTTGTGAAAAGGGCAGGGTCACCATCCAACCTCCAACTAGAGGCATGCGTCTATATCTTCCGCCCTACCGTCATGCTTTGTCCCTCCATCCCCACACCCACCGTAAAAGTAGCTCACGGTGTGCGCACGGTGCAGATACTCCCCCATTTATGGATTGCATGTCCATGTGCTTGAGCTACAGACATGAGCCTACAGCACCGTCTGCCCACTGGTGCTCCACTGCGGCAGGCAGCAGCACAACATTCGTTTTGTGGGTGTTTGCGGGGGCGCGCGATGGGAACTGGGCCGCCGAGCTCCAGTGGGCCATTCACTGCCGTCCCCCCAAACTTCCGGGTTCTGGAGTGGCTGCTTCTGAAGCCCAACGCCATGGGGGCAGTGCCGCTGCAACGGTGAACAGTGGTCTGACGGTGTATTCTGACCCAAAGAACGGCGCTGTTCCTGCCCCACTCCCATGGGACGCGAGGGACGTGGTGCACAAATCGATCAAAAACAGGTTTGTACGTCGCGTCGGAATACGGCGTCTGTCAAGGCGCGTCGTGGACGCCGGGTTGTAGAGCTGCAACGCCTCGTAATACGGATGGTGCGTACAGCACCCCCCGTAAAAGAAGTGGCATAGGTCCGTTTGCCCTTGTAATATCACGCGTCGTAGAGCGCTGTGATACAAGGCGCCATAGTGTACCACGCTTCACGGCGCTTCATGACGCTTCACGGTGCGCCATAATACGACGCCCGCCAGCCCGACGCGATGCAAAGCGCTTGTGTTGGACGGATGCACCCGAGCAACAGGAGCAGGCCACGCCAAAGACATGGTCATGGCCAGGGATTGTGCATGGCATGAGGTCAGGATCATGCGGGCTATTCCAGAACCTGACGCCCCAGACGTAGGGGGCCCCATGAGGGCTGTGCGAACGGTAGGCTGTTTGGGATCCATTTTCCCCGATGGCCGAGGTAACCCCCTGTGTTCCCCAGACGCAGGACTGCCCATATTCTTAGTCAGTCCAACAACGCAGGTGATGAGTTGAGGCGAACTGCTGTTGTTTCACACTAAAACTGCCGGAATGTGGTTAGCTTTCTATCCAAGTCTGCTGTTTTCCCCCGGTCGACGTACACCCCCGCGGTGGTGGGTGGTCTACAGGGGGGTCATGGGAGAGCTGCCTTACTGTTGGGCGCTGTGCGCGCGCTGCGCGAGCACACCCCCATACCCCCCCCCGGAGGGCCTTTCGGGCCCAAAGACAGTGCGGACCAGCCGGGCCGACACCCCCAGAGCCACGGATTCCTGTGCCCCCCCCCCCCCCCCCCCCCTCCTGCAGATGCACACCCCAGCACGCTCAAGTCAGTGCTGGAGTCAGCAAACCCAGCATGGACTCGGAGTGTGCATCTGGATGCACCTGGTCAACGGCACGGGCAACAGCCCGTCTCCGGGACAGCCGACCCCTGGAGTAGTCAAACAGGACAAGTCATCCGGGGGCTCCGTTGACACAACCAAAACACGTTCGGGCCCACAGAGGGTCAGAATGAGCGGTGGCGAGAGGCCAACTGGCGCCGCCAAAGGCAAACAATCAGATGCCGAGGCCTTGTGCCAACCCCCCCTCCCCCCCCATGCGCCCGATGCGGAACGCCGACTGCCCCGCCCGTGCCTGTGCCGCAGGTGCCCATCCAAGAGGGCGCCACCGTGGCCAACGAGCGGCCCCTTCAGTGGGTCCCCCTGCACACCCAGTCCGCCGCCCACGTGCCCCTCGTCAAGGCCTTCTCGGCAGTGTGCTGGCACTTCGCCGTGCACCTCTACCGCGCCCTGAACCCGGGCCCCACGGCGCAGCGCCCCCTCGGCCTCGTGCAGCTGACGGAGGACGGCACCCCCATCAACCGCTTCCTCTCGCCCGCCCGCCTCGAGCAGTGCCCGCGCGACCTCCGGCGGTGCCGGCAGCCGCCCGGGGGCGACGGGTGCGCGCAGTACGAGGCCCAGATGCTGCGGCGGGAGCGGCGGTTCACGGAGCGGGGGCTGTGGGACTCGTGCCTGTGGCCCGCGCTGCACGGGATGGGGGGGCTGCCGCTGCGGGCGTTCCTGTGGTACCAGGGGGAGACGGACAAGCAGTGGCAGGGCCGCTACCGCTGCCTGCACCGGGAGCTGGTGCGGCAGGTCCGCGCGGAGGCCGGGTGGCGCGGCGTCCCGTTCGTGTTCACGGTGGTGGCCCCGGATCTCGGGGCGAAGGGCCTGCTGCCGTTTCTCAGGTGTCCGCTGCTGCAGCGACGGGGGGGGGGGGGGGCTGCGGGAGGCGTGTGCGTGTTGGGGGGGGGGGGGGGCTGCGGGAGGTGTGTGCGTGTGGGGGGGGGGGGCGGGGGGGGCGGGAGGTGTGTGCGTGTGGGGGGGGGGGGGGGCGGGGGGGCTGCGGGAGATGTGTGGGGGGCGGGGGGCTGCGGGAGGTGTGTGCGTGTGGGGGGTGGGTCAATTGGGCCCCACGCACACAGAAACGCGGCGAGACATGTGGTGGACGACCGGAACGCCAAGGGGAGTGGGCAGCAAAAATCGTAAAACGAACCCCGCCACTGGGCCCCACTAACGCGGAAACGGCACCACAAGGGACACCAGCTGCAGCGGCCGTCAGAACGCATTGACCCGATGGAGCACGGGACGGGACGAACGGGTGCCTGTCCAGGGCCCCATACATAAAGAAACTGCAACCCGACGGAATGTCACACACGGGGGGGGGGGGGGGGGCAGGTGCCCCGTGGTGCTCCGATTATCCAGTTTTACAGTACATATGGGGGTTACAACAAAAGCCATGACACTATGTCCTGGGGGATGGGAGGGGCGGGTATGTGCAGAGGCACCAAAACAGAGGTGCCCCAGTCTGAAGTCTTGTGAATTGGTTGCTCCGCCGTGTGTTCTGCCTGGCGGCTTCAATACCGCTGCGTCATACAGGGTTGCATTTTCGTCAGCGGAGCCTGTGTGCCTGCTGCCCGCGACTGCATTTGTATAAGAGACCTGCGCAGTGTCAGCTGACACTGTGTTCTCTGTAGGTACAGCTACACCGATTTCAGTTGCAGCCCAGGACCCGGGGCGAGACCCGCACGCTGCTGCACCTCTTTTCCCAGACCGAAAGGCGCCTATGGTACCACTGATGAGGATTTTGTTTTGCTGAGCTTGCGTGCTTTGCCTGTCGTAGCACGGAAACCCACAAGGCTCCGTACGGGGGGCAGGGGGTTTGGGGCGACACCGCTGGTGCCGGGCAGAGGGCAGGACCCCGTGGGGCCTCGGGACTGTGGGAAAGTCTTGCAGTTGTTTCGTTTGTGCGGACGACATTGACAACGGCAACAACGACGTGGTCCCGACGCACCGGGCGTGTGGCACTGCCCGCGACAGTGCGGCCCCAGTGGCTCACAAACCGCGTGCGAGAGCCAGGGCGGTCCTTCAGGAACGAGGCGTCTGTTTGTTTTCCCCCTTTTTTTTGCACCGAAGCGGGAGTTTGACCGGCGGCGGTTGACACCCAACCGACGGCGGTCGGCCCACCGACGTTACTCGCCGACTTGCGCCCTCTGGACGTCCGAGCGTACCGGAGGCAGTTTGTTGGGGGGCGGGGCGGACTTAAGAACAGCCCCGGCGAGAGCGGCTTCCCCTGATCGCGAACACCGTCCTCCCCCATTGCGCTGTGCAATGCACCGCCCGCCGCCTGCCCCGTGTCACTGCCTCGGCTTCTCGTCCGGTGGGTGGTACCGCGCGGGGACGTGTCATGGGACGCATGGCCTGTGCCGTGCTCCGTTCTGCAGGAGCGATCAGCTGCGGCTGCCGCAGGACGAGCCCGGCATCGGGTTCGCCACCGCACACGACGCGGGCGACACCAACATCGCCCCTCCGTTCTACGGGCTGCACCCGCAGAAGAAGCAGGAGGTCGGCCGGCGCCTGGCGCTGGTCGTCCGGGCCCTGGCGTACCGGGACACGCACGTCGTCTACGAGGGCCCCGTCGTGCAGAGCCACGACGTGCGGTGGCAGCCCGAGACCCGGAGCTTCACGATCGCGCTGCGGCTCAGCAACCGCCGGCTGCCGGACCTCAAACTGCAGAAGTCGGGGACGCAGATGTGCGCGGTCTGCTGCGCGGACGTGCCGTTCCAGTTGTGGTGCCCCAACGTCACCGTCAAGATGGCGTCGGTCGAGATCCGGCAGCGGCCGCCCACGGTCGTGCTCGCGCTCCGGAAGTCCGCCCCGGTCCGGGCCTGCCAGGCCTGGGCCCTGCGGTACCAGTGGGAGGACTACCCGCAGTGCGGCATCTACAACCAGCACCGCCTGCCGATGCTGCCCTTCGAGCTGCACCCCCTGCGATTCGACCCGCCCCCCTAGAGCCAGGCCGTGCGCGGGTCATGACGTGCCATTCGGTGCGGCTTTGCCGGAGTGCGGGGCGGACACCCGAACCGATTTCAAGAAGAGAAGCCTCGAGTGCGGCCGGGTCAGTGCGGAGGCGGGCCCCTTTTGAAGAGCCCAAGAAGATCTCAGGGCCCAACGAGTTTCATTTTGGGACCGTCGGGTAACGTGTGGCTGCACGATTGATGACTGGATGCCGTTCAGAACGGCACTGGCCCCGGAGGATGCCCCAAGGCACGCGCCGCCGCGCACGGCGCCTCTGTCTTGTTGGCCGCCGGCTCTGCCGCTTCCGGCCTCCACGAGATCCCCTGCCCACCGCCGCACGTCCTCCCGTCCAGATACCGTGAACGAGTTCGTCGAAGTTGTCCCGCTGCCGCGATGCAGCGCAGCTTGTTCGGGTCCCGGCATCTCCCAGACACCCTCGCCATCCCCCCCCCCCGGCGTGTGTGCCCTCAGGGCCGCCGCGGCCTATTTATGGTGCACTGCATGGAACCTCCGGGGGCTGCGAGATATCCGACCTCACGCGGTACAAGTGCAAGAAAAATGCACTGCTTTGCCGTTTGATACTGACGGCCAAGGGTGCCATCCGACCAGCAGCTGCGCATCGGCCGGTCACCAACGGCAGTTAAACAGCGGTTTTGGCAGTTGGTGGTTGGTCAACGGCGCGGAGCGGTCAACGGACAACGTGTGGCCGTGTCCGGGGGGCGCACCTGCCCCTGTGGTCGGCCGTTGCTTGTGATAGAACGCAGGCCCGGCCCCGTCACGCAATGACGGGGCTGCCCATCCGGCACGAGCGCTGCAATGGACGCACAGACCTCCGCAGCAGCCGTAGAGATTTGCGTCCGCCGTGCGTCCCACCAGATGCGGATATTCTGCAGCACCCTCGAGGCCCGCGAGACGGATGTGCCCCAAAGTCAAGACCAAGGGGAGGCCCACGCTCGTCTGACTGCAACGAGGCCCTCACTCCGCCCGGACTGGCTCAGACAGCCCAGTGTCTCCCCATGATCCGTTGCCCTGAAGGCGTTGGGGCGCTGGTGTGCACGCGGCGCTATTCGCCCTGAATGGGCAGTGGCTAAGCCTCGAGGGGCTGCAGGGCTTTGCCGGACGACATCAGGAGCGAGATTGTTGGCGTCACCGACACCCCATCTGTGGTTCGGCGGGGGATTTTTGCGTCAAAGGCCCTTGAAACCGCCGAGAATACATTGGAACTGGAGAAGGGCGAGGCCTCCGAGTCAATGTCAACCGCCTGGCATGGAAAGACGTCGCCATGCACACACCAGTGCAGGAAGAAGAGGAATGGCATTTCTATCAAGGTGGTTGTTGGGTGACACCAATTCCTGTTGACACCTGTGGACAAGAATGTGAAGCAAACAAAGAGTCACAACCTTAGCACAAGGTGCACCAAATACATCAAAAGGTCACACTTCATGGCAACCAAGGGAAAGCATCCTGACTGTGTGCTGTCATTCGGCGCAATGGTTGAGTCGCACGCACCGTAGCCTTTTCCGCAACATGTGTGGGTCCAATGGAGATTGCACATCTGTAGCACATACAGATGTCAGCATTTAGCCAGTTGAGAACGACAAATGCTTGCAGTCGTTGATTGCAACTGCTTGGCTTTTTTTTTCTGCCACCGCTTGTTTTCTTGTTTCTGCCACCTGGGCATGTACTTGTGCAAGGTGTATGTAGTATTTGCTGCATGACAATTTTGCAAGCAAGTAAGCATTGATAAGGAGCCCTCTATTGTTCACGGAATGAGGGGATGTACATCGTATACAAGTTTTCAACCAGTACCCCGATTGGTGCTTATATGTCAAGGGCACAATGATTTCATAATTATGGGCAATTAGGCAAGAAAACACAATGGAATTTTGGAAGTGGTTCAAGCAAACAAGACTGCAGCATTTTGGAAAGTTTGTCCCAAAGTCATGTCAAGCTGGGAGCCAAGCGGATATATGATTCTCAAAAGGAAGGCATTGTAACCTCCAACGATACAGAGCAATCGATTTTCCGTTGCATTGGTGGAGAGGATACCCTGGGGATATTTGCTGCATATGGCAAAGAAGAGTTTTTTGTTTATGCAACTGGCAATTGGTACAAACCCACAGGTTTTTACTGGCAAAGGGGATATGGGTTAGAAGAGATATCAATGAAGAGATGACACATGCAAACACAGGGCCCGTAATTACCCGCTTCCAGAAATGAGCGGGTGATGCCGAAATAGTCCCGAGTAGTAAAAATGGGGTGAAATGGGTCCCACTGTAAGAGTTCTCCGATGTTTTGTGGAAAAGTGCGGACAACATTGCGGGAAAAGCCCCAAAAACCTCTCTTTGTTGGCGTTGGGGGGGGGGGGGGTGTACTGAGCAACATGCCTGAGGAAAATAGGGAATGACATGTTTGCCAAAATTTTGCCACTTTGGTGGACAACTGAACATTTTTACCATCTTCCTCCACCAATTCCTCTATCTTTTTCTTTGATTGCCCCATTTTCCCCAATGTTTCCCATTTCCTCCATTTTCCTCCATTTTTCCTTTGGCTGCGGGAAGTTGAGCGGGTAACTGGGGTGCCACTCTGGGCGGGTAATCAGGGGCTTTGCTAGCAATGTCATAAATTCTCATAAACATGATATATTGGGCAACACACGGAATATTATCCTCTGTTTTTCACAGCCTAGGCCCCGTGTTGCCTGAAGCAAAACTACATGAACCGTGTCGCCATTAAACCGTCAGTATTTTGCTCTACCACCTATGTTTTCTTGATACACCTACTACATTGCAAGGTGACGTGAATGCCGCATGCCCATTTGCCCAATAACCTACCATATACTGACCAAACCCCGAATTGGAAATAACATTTCCTCATCTGCTCCGGCGCCGCACACTCACACAATACACACAATATGCGGTGATGCTATCTCCCAATACATTTTTTCATTGGGTCCATGACATTCCCAAAATTGTGCCACACTTGGCATCTCACTTACGGCTAGCAATGAAACACTCATTCTACGAACAGAGAAAAGCCAGATACCGAGATGTGGATGCAGCCACAAAGCCTAGGCTGCACCCACACATGATATATGACATACACAACAAACATAAGTAGCTCTTTTGACGGCTATTTAACCAAAACGCCGGCATGCCTGTAGCACCTACCAATCCTGTGGCACCTCTTTGGTAGAACTAGGCTCGGGGGTTGTGTTTTTCATCCACAATAGAAAGATAACCTAAGTTTGTAGACCGCCGGGCTCTGCTTTTTCTCGCATTCACACATGGTACAACACCCTCCGTGATCTCTGTGTCATCCATGTTCCAATGCAACGGTTTCGCCATGCTTTGGATGCACTTGAGAGCACAATCAAAGTTAGTGACCATGGCCTCAACATGATAGTACAGTGTAAAGCACTTGAGTGGATAGACCGCAATTCAAAACAGTATCATACCCATGGTTGCCCTATTGTAGTAGTGTTGTCACATCGCTAGTGCCTGGCTACACGTACAGATGCCCTCTTTGAGCATCATATACCTGTGGTGTGCGCTTTGATGATGTGAGATTGTGATGGCGGTGACGGATTGTGCTAACGAAATTGCACGCTATGGAGCAGCAAGGCTACACCTCGCGTCTCCACATTGCCCTTGATTGATTTTTGTTTGCCAAGTGAATCTATGCCGGCCCGCGTACAACAAATTGCAGCATGAAAATTCGCTGCTGCACGTGCTGCACTTGTTCAGTAGCACGGAAACCATTTTTGGGGGCTGCAATACATTTCACAACATGGCTCACGGCACCTGCCTGCGACGTTGATGCTTTTGATACATGTCAACAAAAAGTTTTTGCGGTAAAAAAAAAGTGGCACTAATTTCAACGGCATGATTATACGTTCAGCATTTCCGCAGCTCTGATTACCCCGGAAGAAACACATCTACTTGACTGCAATGCATGGTCGGGAAGCATTCTGACAATGTGTATCAGACACCACAATTCTTCCTTTGGTCTACTACCGCCAATGTTGCTGGTGTCACTATTGGGAAGAGTTCAGTGAAGGCGTGAGATTCGCGGATGTATGACTGAAGCCAAGAACCCAATGAAGTCGTGCCGCTGGTGTGGAGTTATTTCCATATGGAACGACGGTGAGTTACAATGCGACGGCTGGTTGTCTATTTTTTTAGCGTGTGTTACAGCAGTCCCTTGGTGAGCATACTACGCTCCGTATGACTGCGTTTTTTATACACCACGATTCCCTACCTGGTGTACTACCGCCTTGATGCTAGTGTTATCAAGTACATGGAGTCCATTGATGGCCTTTCGAAAACAGACTTTACACGAAGCCAAGAACCGGGAAGAGACGGGCCACTAAAGCATGTTCTAATGAGTTTGAAGCCTTCGGGCTACAATGTAACAGCTTGTGTATAGCTCACGCCAGGCTGTACACTGCGTTTAGCTGGTGATGGGATTTTTGTTTTGCTCAGGGACCATACACTACGTAGTTCAACAATCACTATCGGGTATGTCCGGGAACCCAAGCCAAGTTGGCAGCCAAGTGAGACTCTGTTTTAGGTGTGTTCTATAAGGCTATGACTACGTCTAGAAAGTTTGCAGACGTTGACTCGCAATTTTGTCCCTTCACAGAGGAAGGAACGGGATGGCGCCAAAAGACACGCAGGGTACAGTTACAGATATGCGCACAAAGTGATTGGTCGCCGCAAAATCGGCAAATGTGCCTATGAGAAAGATGTCCTTGATTAGTGCCCTAGATATTTTGATGAAATCTTGCAGGTTTTGAAGTTGAAAACCCAAACCAAAGGAGCAAGTAGAGCAAGAACAGGATGTGGATCGAATCAATGAATAGTTTTGAAATCCAGAGTAACACAGAAGGGCTGCAGATAGACAAAGCAGGCTTAAATACAAAGATTCAATCACAAATGGATAAAACAAAAGATTTTATGTGAAAACTGGCCTGACTCTAGCCTCCAAGTTAGCATCAAGCACTTCATGTGCACTCTTTTGGGTGAAATGGTGCTGGTTAGGAATGTGGGGCATAGGAGTTAGGCCAGACACAGATTATGACTTGGCCAAGCAACTGAATTCAGAAACAGTTAAAAGGTAGAACCACAATAAGTGGTAGAAACAATTGAGTATAGGGGTCTTGGGGTGGGAGACCACTAGGCCTAACCTCCAAGGCCTTAGGCATGAAATGCCTATTTTATTTCGGTATAACCTCTATGAAGGAAGATACCTACGCTCAGTTGAGTGGTAGGGGTGAACTTCATGGGGGGCTAGGGTTATAACCCTAGTTACTTTGAGAAAGTGTACTTAAAGCTTCAAAAGAGAGATAAAAATACTTAAGTAAGCCTTGGCATCAACAAAAGGGTTTTAAGGGGGGCTTGGCCTGGATCAAGCCCTCCAAGAAAGACGTGGTAGTGACTTTTTCTTACTCCCCCTTGGAGTACTAGTTGATCAAGCTAGTAGGACCAAGGAAAAAGTCTCAAATATTCCCAAAATTACCTCAGAAAATGCATTAAACCTACTAAAAACATTCTCCTCAGTTCATAGAAGCCTATCACACTGTAGGTACCCTTGAAACACAGTGTAATGTACCGTGAATGATGTCCCTTTGATGGGGCATTCCTCAAAAGTCGCCAGCGTGCGACGAAAACGTTTTGCAAAAATTCGGGGGTGGTGGGGTTTGAACCCAGGACTCCCTCCCTAGAGCACACATGCTTGCCCACTAGGGTACAGTCGAACGCTCTAATGCGGACGGCTATCGCCGTATAAACAGCGTTTTAGTAAGCGTCCTGACCAAGGGCCAGGGCAGAGCAATACTTCCAATGGAGGACACAAATCTCCAGGAGCTGAAAAAAATAGAAAATGAAACCAACGGGGAGTGAATCCTGTGGTTTAGCGAAAGGTGTAGCGATTTAAGAAGTCAAATCGCTAAAAATTGACGAAACAACGCGAGTAATCCTCATTTTTATACTCAAACTTACTGTTGCAGACAAGCGCAACAGAAGCGGACTCCAGAAAAAGGGTTGCGCAAGCGTAAACGGCTCTAGAAAAAGAAGGTATGAGCCGTAGTTTTTAAAGTTCTAAAAGAAATTTTTGCACCGTGGCATCAAAATTTTTATAAATTTTAGGGAAAAGTATCGAAAATGAACCCACACCACAGAGCAGGTGGAAAATGCAACTCTCAGGTATGTCAGTGTCATTTCACACGCATGCATTGCGTTCGTGTTGGTTGCTTCGTTAAAACGTTAGGGTTGTCACCGCTGTGTTCGTTGGGGGTTCGGGTGCTCCTCTCCTTTGCTCTGCACAGGTCAAAACAGAAATGAAAGGTATGCGATGCGGATGGAGCGCGCAGCGCGCACATAGGGTTAGAATATGCGCTGTGCTCGCGATGCATGTGCCTAATTGAGGCATTCACACGCTCTGTCGCTTTCCCTGTGCCCCAATTCACCCTTGTTCTCTCTTCACAGGTAAGAAAAGAAAGTGCTTGCTCGTGTTCGTGTTGCCGTAGCGCTAAAGTACGGTTGCTTAAAACGCTTAGGCTTGTTTTGCGCTGTGCAGCGCACCACTCTCTCTCTCCTCTTTCTGCAGGAAACAAGACAGGGAAAGCATGCATGACACACAGTGCATTAATCGCTTAGGGTGGTTTATAGTTCGCCGTAGGTTGTTTAAGCGCGCAGGGTTGTTTTGCGCTCGTGTCTTCCTCGGCATTCACATGATGCGTGGTGAGTAAGGTAGGTAAGCCCAGGAGGAGCTCACCTCCTGGTTGAGTCACGCTGTGATTGGTTGTGATGGGTTAAATTAGGAGAAAGAATGAGGAATGGGAAAACCAGTGCATACCTGTGCATGCATATGACGCATTAAAGGGTAGGCCATGCGAAATGCGCACGGTACAACTCTTGTTTAGGCTACCCAGGGACTCCACCCCACGTTCTATAAGAGAACGGGTGGAGTTCCTTAAGCTTGCTTGCTTGCACCTGGGTTTGAGGACAGTGTATTATAGGGCTACCTGAGAAGCGTATAATAAGTGGAGGTAGTCTTGGTTCCTCAGCTGCAAACCCAGGCCATCTGTCTTTGCTTTACAGGTGGGAAGGTAAGGGCGATTGGTGCAGTCTCTTTGAGCAGCGCTAAAATATGCTGCGCAGATCACACAAACAAATAACTGCAACTCAGCCAGGAGTGGCGAGTGCAGTCCGACTTCACCGCCATCCACGCTGTGCACGCATACTGAGCACTCCCTCCCTCCAAGCCCTGACAGGGAAACGTGTAGTGGCGTCCCTGTTAGGCCACACTCGCTTAGTAGCGCTGTGTTCTCTTGCTCTTTCACAGGGGGGTCAGTAGGACCCGCAACTTCATTAACAGCAGCTCCAAGTAGAGCGTGTAGGCGTTAGGGTCAGCAAGCTTGGCAGGTGTTGAGTGCAAGTGATGAGTGCTCACCCTGCCTTCGAAGGCTGGTGCTGGTGTTAGTGAGTGTAGTGTAGTGGTGTCTCGTGTCCCGCGTGCTTTTCCACGTGGGCAGGGGAGTGCGTTAGCTTTTGGCCTTTAGCAAAAATGGGCGTTTTGTATGCCCTTAGCACACTTGGCCACCCCTCCCCTCTAGTAGGTAGGGCTTTTGCCGTCTTCCCCCAAGGATAGGCGCCAGCACAGAAATTGGGCGCCATAGGAGTGGTAATGGTACCTGATTAGGACCTTCGGTCCGACGTCAGCGAAGCCCGGTCTCCAGGAGCCACGCCGGGGAGAGAAGTGAGACCGACACAGACATGCGTAGCAGACTTAGAGATATGGTAAACCCTGTAAGGAAGGGTAGAACCCCATGGGTCGGGACCGGTCAGGGGTCCCAACTGTGGGCTCGCTTGTCCCCAAGGAGGGAAGACACACCTTGCTTCATAACACCTTGCTTGCCATTACCCCCTGGAGTAGTAAGCCACCGTTCTTCGCTGGCTCCCCAAGGTCATTGAATCAGGGCAGTCCCCATGCAACACATGGTCAACAAGGCATACACTCGCTGGGTGGCTGCAAACCTGATAAGCGGCCACCTGGTCCACGCCGGAAACCATAGGCATGGGACTGCAGGGCACAGACAAGGTCAGTGCAGTGCTCAGTAAGCAGTGGTCTGTGAAAAACCAATGGCCTTCGGCCAGGGAGTGGTTGTCAAGGGGGGCTAACGGTCCTGTCCTGCGATGCAATGCGGGGCAACTGTGACAACTACTCTCACACACATATACAGACACATCTGCACAAGAGTGCTCATTGCCCCTGTAAGGTTAGAAGACAGTCAGTAGACTGACACGCTGAAATTAGTTTTTCCTTTTACGCTGTGACAGAGTCTCAGCACGGGTTAGTAGCTGCCCCTCGTTGTTCTCAACGAGGTAGGAGCGGAAGATGGGGTTGATACTCCCATCTGGTTGTATGAAGGCTGACATAGGTTCCCAGGTCGCCTCAGATAACCCATAGCCATCCCACAGGGTTAGGAATTTCCAGCCCTGTTTATACTCGTGGCGAGCAATACCTGCAACCACGTAGTAACCATCGACTGCCATCTCAGCGGCAGTCATCTCTTCGAGTTCCTCTGCCTCCTCTCAGCTGGCAGCGTTCTCTAGGTCAATACGCTCGACCTCACTGTCGCAGAGGCGCCCATCCCAGGACAAATCGTCAGGGGAGTGATAGTGCCTCAACTGTTTAGGTGCACACAGCAGTTCACCACCTAGACGTGGACTGCACCTGACATGGATCCTGGATCCATCTATCCTGATGATACGATAGAATCCAAAATAAGGGTCCTGTAGGCAGTTACGTGGCCAGGAGGGTAGGCGTGAATGGTGAACCAAAACAAGGTCACCAACCTTGAAGCTGGCAGGTCGCCGTAGGCGGTTCCGCCGGCTCAGTTCACGGTCACGAACGTGTCTCAGGTTAGTCCCAGCCTGGTTAGCCATAGACTGCTTGTGTTCCAGCCAATCTCCCACAAGGCTCTTGAAGTCCTCAGGAAAGGGGGTTTTGAAGAACCAAGCAGGTCATCCTCCATGGAACAGTTCGTGGGGGGTGAAACCCGTAGAAGAGCTCCGCTGTGAGTTCATGGTCAGCACTGCCCAGGGCACTAGGCGTACCCAGTCTTTGGTACACTCCTCTTTCATCAGGATTCTTAGGTTTTGCTCCACCACACGGTCCTGTCTCTCACAAGGAGGGTTAGATGTGTGGGTATAGGGCACACCTCTGGTTACCTCCACGTTGAGGGCATTTAGCACTCGTTTGTACCACCCAGTGTCACTGCGGATGCGTACATCTTCATCAGAGTGCAGCTGCTTAGGTGCCCCATAGGGTTCGAACCATTGTTCGACCAACATTTTCACAGTCTGCTCATCTGTGATTTTCTTATTGCAAGGGAAAACACGGGTGAAGCGAGATAGGCCACAGGTGACCACTAGGCAACTATCATAGCCACCGAAGCGAGGTAGGCCGTGGATGAAATCTACATAGAGAAGAGAGTTAGCACAATAGGGTATGGGTAAGCTGGAGATCAGTCCCCTATCCCTACTGTCGCTCTGCTTGCTGGCATGACAGCCACAAGCATCCACAAGGGTCTGCATACGAGACCTCAGTTCAGTCAGGGTTAGAATAGAGTAGAAACACTCACAGAAGAAGTCCACTGAGCGATTAGCGCCAGTGTGACCAGAGCTGAGGTGGGACCACTGTAGGCACCCATCAAGTCGTGCCTCAGGTACAACAATACGGTCCTCGTAGAAGAGGTGCTGGTTGTTTTTATACCACTGGTGCCCGTCAATGACACGGGGTTCGAGACCAGTGCTGAGGGTCTGGAGAATTTCTTTATATTCTGACTGATAGTCGATTAGGCTCCAACCCTCCAGGATTCCAGCAGTGCGCATGGACAGGTAAAGCTGAACATCCATACGCTGGAAAGCCTCTTTGGCGAGCGCCTCAGAGCTCTCACCTATAAGTGCATCGAAGTTATTGCGCGATATATAGTCAGACAGTTCATTTTTTATACCGGGGATATGATGAACTGTCAGCCTGAATTGGCTCAGGTAAGTCCACCACCGCTTTAGTTTTGCTTTCCCTGGTGGTGGGCCCTTCGGGAAAGACTTCAAAGGTTCCTGGTCACAGAGCCAGACAATAGGGTTAGATCCCAGGAGTCAGGATTGTGACGAAAGCACCAACATACCGGCCAGGAGTTCCTGGTCATAGGTGCTGTAATTGGAATGCGCTTGGTTCCATTTCCAATTCCAGTGTCCCAGTGGCACCAGCCGCCACTCACTGGTAGGATAGTCATGCTTCAAGGAGCCATCACGGTTCAGTCCACTAGTGCGATAATGGCAGTGGGTTAGTTCAGCTGGGTTAAGCTCCTGCCATTGATAGATCGTTCCACCCCCCCCTACATCACTGGCATTGAAGCGGTACCCAGAACCCCATGGCTAGGGCAGGGCATACAACCGGTCTCCGGTCCACTAACCCCATGTACGGAAGGGAAGACCGGTCTCCGGTCCACTAACCCCATGTACGGAAGGCGCCCGTTGACGCCCGGTGCGAGCCCGGCGGGAGCGTGTTCCGTGCCGTAAAGCCCCGCATCGGCAACCGATGCACCGCCAGCGGAGATTTATATATCAGAATATCAGGAATCAACAGGGTTTTATTTTCATATTGTTTCCGTCAATTTGTACGCTTCCGTTCTGATATTCAGTGTTTTGACTGCTGGCGGTTGGATCGCGACTTCACCGTAACCGCCAGTTTAACTGTTTAGAATGGAAATTTTAACGCTATCCGTGACGAAGGCTCTAAAGTCTTCAGGAATTGCGTTGATGCATCCGCAATTTTCACATCTTACACTCGCAACCTTAATCCGAATTTTTCAGGATGTCGCAATCGGATTTTGGACTTCGACATCCCCGCACTTGATTTGACCTCTCTCGAGTGGACCTACGTGTTTCCCTATGCACGAATCAACTTTCCTTTTCTCTTGCCCTCCATTTGTCTTAAAGATATGGGCAAAACAAAGTTGATTCGTGAGGCCACTTCTGAAGGTCATATCTCGTGTTGCTTGCGAGGAATTACGATAAGGAAACGTGGGATGTATTCGCAATACTCCCGGCGTAATTTAGGAAGCATTATATGCCTTGCGTCTCCACACGTGCGCGCTAGTGTAATGGATCATGGTCAAGAGGGTAGAGTTTGCGTTATAACTCTTTGGCCATGATATTGCGTGCGTTAAGATAACTTTCGAGTGTAGCGCGCAAGTGTTGGTGTTGCATAAGAACTCTCCTTGAGTTCCTATGAGCGATTGACACAAAGTTATGCCCTTGGAGGGGCATGACATATCGTGGGGGGAGCTACCTTTTTGGGCAATATGTGGTATGTGCCATGTGTTGTATTGCGTGCCCATTTGGCGGGTTTGGTTAAGAGCGATGGAACCGCCAATGGACCTCATATTGTGCAAGCCCCTTCTCCATACTCCCTACGATCAATTGCAAGCCTAACCTTCGTGAGGGGAAGCTTGTGTGGCGATCCCGAAGCGATGCGTTGGGAGCAAGGTGTGTGTTTTGCAATTTTCCATATTTTCATGTGCCCACTTGGGAAGCAGCGCTCGTAACCTTTCAAAGCGCCCCAAGTGGAGCACATATGTGGAATCGAAGGTCATTGGTGTCAAGTCATTGTGTTTAGAAGGATTAGCTGATTGCACGATCCAAGCCGAAGATATTATAACATAATTGTGCACCTTTCAATGCACTTTTGTGTGTCTTTGTGCCAATTTTGCCGTTTTTGGCCCGTCATGATGTCAAGTGGCGACCGTGTATCTCAACGTTGCGCTCAATTGACATCATGACCCAAGTATGTTATGAGGGTACATACTTCGGTGCCCAACATATCTTGGACCCGGCGAATAACTCCTCTTGAGATTGGCATACCGTGGCCGCCATGTTGGCGATTTGGGACTATCCCAAATCATGGGCTCACTTGGCGACCCTGCCATTCCCAAAACCGGAGGGGTTTGGCGACGCCCAAAAGACATGTTGGACACATAGGACTTGATACCAATCCTATGGCACACTCCGGTCCAAATCGGGCATGTGCCTCATTTGCCCTAACCATGAGTGTGCGCATTTTTGACCATTTTGAGCAATTTTCCACTTTTGCTGCCCGCCGTGCACTATGTTGAGCCCACCCGTGCACGCCGGACGCATGGACCAATGGACCATATATGACATGGGTGTTATGTATATTGGTCCCCATGGCTCACACACCACGTGGGCGAAGCGGAGCAACCTTGTTCAAGGCGCTAGGCCAAAATGAGTGTGGACAATTTTGCCATTTTGGCATTTGTGGACCCAATTGGGATTGTCACCACGCCAAGTGGCATGGAGATCTTTGGGAGCCAAGGGCATGGGAGTCTCTGTTGGACTCCCGGTGGATCGCGTATGGAATGGCGGATCCGATCTCCAAGCCGGCGTGGAGATATACTATTGGGAGCACCCCAAATTTTGGTTCATTTCGAGCAGCCAAAATGACCCCATTTTGGGACCCCAATTTCCCCCTTCCGTGTGGTCAATTGGCGGCCCCATTTCTCTAAGCCCATAGGGAGCCCGGACCTAATTCTAAGTTGTACACTCAGATATGAGTCCTAGGTCCTGCCTCCTTACCTGTGAGTCATTGGCCTTGCCCTGGCCGGGCGAACCGCGCGTGGGAATGACGCCAATTTTGGTGATTTTGGCATCATGGCCCCAACTGACGAACACGTGGTGCCCTGATGCCGGGACCTCAGAGGGAACCAGGTTGGGTGAGGGCTCCAGGGAGTTCGTACTCGAAGGGCATAGGGTCAGTTGCCTCGTCCCTACCTCTGGCGGGTCCGGACGAGGGGTCAATTGTGGAGTTTTTCAAGCTAATATCAGTTTGGGCTGAAACAGCCCATTTTCAGCTGCCAACTCCTGAGGGATAATGGTAGGGCCATATCTCTGGCTCAGAGAGGAGTTGGGACCTGCCGTTAAGGGAGCATGGGGAGCTACTGTCGGTTGGCCTTGGAGCTCCTTGGTTCCCAATAACTCGCCTGTGGCTAGGCGGCACATCTCTCCCATTGGCAGGGTTTCAGGGTCCGGACTGAGCAGGGCATGGGTTGTGTTTGAGCCCCCGCCCTCACCAGCCACTGAGAGGGTCGGACCTGGGATTGGGATACGAGTTGGGACTGAGTGTCTATTGTCCTGTGATGCCCTTACCCCAGTCCAGTCTTAACCCCATATGTACATATCCTGATGTGTTGCTGTACATACTTTCGTTCCCTTGTTGCAGAGTGGCAAGGATCCTGAAACGCTTTGTCACATGACACGAGCGTATTGATGCCCTTGTGAGTGTAGTGCTTTGCCTGCCTGCTCACTTGTGCGTGTCACCGCAGCGTCCCGTGGCCGGCCCCCCACGGGAACGCGTCAAAAGCGTTTCACCGCCGCGGGGTTACCCAGCCCTCGCGTGCCACTCGGGGCCACCAACCCCGAGCAGCGCGGCGCAGCTCGCAGCTCGCAGCGCAGCGCAGCGTCTCGCAGCGCAGCGCAGCGGCTCGCAGCGCCACCCAGCGACAGCGCCGAGTTCGTCACGGAGCCAGCAGCGCCGTCCAGAGCATCGCCCTGACCGCGCCGCGACCGTGAAGGAAGTGGACTGACCAGGACTCCTGCATCAGCGAGTCCCATCGGCCGACCAGCAAGGCCGCGTCAACCACCTCCACAACCACCGGCTGACCTGCACCAGCCGCACTCCCAATCCAGTGCTGCAGCACCCGCCTCAACAACCACCACCAGTTCGTTGAGTGGAACGAGTGCACACCAAGGACCTCAAGACCAAGTACGCCCCCCGCTGCCATGGTAAACTGGCAGGACGTGGCCGCGGCCCCACCCCCATGCGGCACGCCTGCTGCGTGGGTTGGTTTGGGACCAGCACTACCGCCACAGCCACCCCCAGTGCGAAGGCGGCATGCCCGGGAGCTTCGAGCTCCGGGAGGACATGGGGGAGGACCGCCTGCGGGCAGTGGAGGAGTGGCTGCGGGCGGAAGGGTACGAGTACCGCTTCCGCCGCAAGCGCTGGAGGACCTGGACCCGGCCGGACAGGCCCGGCGAAGGCCTGCGTCCCGACGGGATTGAGGAGGACGAGATGCCCAACGAGTACCCGTCGGGCGCCTCGATCAACGTCTCCATGTGGGACATGATCGAGAAGAACTTCCCGGAACCGGGGAGCGAGCGCAGGCTGCAGGGCAGCAGCAGCGCGTCTCCGGGGAAGGAGAAGCGGTCCGCCGGGGACAGGAAGCGGGACCGGAAGTGGCGGGAGTACCAGGAGTCCCTGGCCGCCGAAGCCGCCCAAGGCGCCAAGGGCGGAACCCCAGCCCCCAGTCCCCAACGGGCCAATAGTGGTCACCACCCCGGCCACGCCACCCTTGGTGACTTCATGGAAGTCGCCAAGCAGACCAGGGCCAAGCCCCGTCCGCTGCTCCTGAGGCCCCAGCAGGCCCCAGCAGGCCCCAGCAGCGACGTGGAGTCGGCCCACCGCGGGAGGATGCCGGCCGACCAGGCCAGCTCCAGCAGCAGCGCCGCTCCCGCTCAAAGGGACGTGGCGCGCGCCTGTGAGCGCGTCTGTGGGGTGCCCTGCAACCTTCGGGTTGCTCGGCAACGGGCCACGCAGCGGAACGCTGCCGTGGAGGGCGCCGTCGGCATCGCCCATGAGGAGGCCAGCGAGTGGGGCAGAGGCATGGACTACCACGCCTCGAAAGTGGCAGCCATCGCGGCCGGTCTCACGGCTGCGGCCGCCCATGAGGCAGTGGCTGCCCGGATCAGGGCAACCGACGAGGAAGCCCGCCGGACGCAGGAGGCCATTGCCTGCAAGGAGGCCGAGGTGAAGGCGCTGGAAGAGGCGCTTGCCCAAGGGAGGGCAAAGAAGGAGGCGGAGGAAAGGGCCCACGCCGAAGCGACGGCTAAGGCCCAGGAGGACGCCGCCAAGAAGGACGCCATCGAGGCCGCGCGACGGAAGGTCGCTGAGGAGAGGGCCAAGACGGAGGCGGAGCTGGCGGCGTTGGAAGCGCAGAAGGCGCGGCTGCAGCAGGCCCGGGAAGCCGAGGCGGCTCGTGCTCGGGAGGAAGCCAAAGTGCGGGCTGCCGCAGCCACCGCCGCCGCAATGGAGGAGGCAGAGGCCAAACTCCGCCGCGAGACTCCCCCGGGAGGATCACGAGTGGAGACCCTTCGAAAGCTTTTCGAAGGGGACGCCTCCTCCAAGATGACGCTGGATGAGGCGGACACGGGCAGCAGTGGAGGCAGTGGCCCCACCGCCCATCGACGGAGGAAGGGCAAGGGGAAGACCCCCGATAGGCCGCGGAGGCCAGCGGGTGGACACCCCCACGACAGTGACCCCTTCTTCACCGCCAGCGACGGGGACGAACGAGGCCGCCGACATCGCCAAGTGGTGGCTTGGACGGGCGGAGGGGGCGGAGACGTCCCCATGGAATCGGAAGGTGAGGATGAGGATCTCCCTCCTCCCTACCGGAGCTCGGAGTCTTCCGAGACCGAGAAGCCCAGGTGGGGCGACATGGACGAGGATGACGACACGGACTTCGGCATCACGAAGAAGCGCCCATCCTCGGACCCACCGAGGCGACCCGGCGGAGACCCACCGGGACCCCCTGGCGGAGGACCATCAGGACCCCCTGGAGGACGCCCACCAAGTGGACCCCCTGGAGGCCGACCACCGGGCGGGGGAGGACCCCCTGGACCGGGCGGACCCGGCGGAGGCCCTCCTGGAGGACCCCCTGGGGACCCCGACGACCCACCAGGGAACGGCGACCCGGATACCACCTGGCGGTGGATTGTCTACCTCCGCAGGAGGGTCTTTTCCCTCGAGTGCGAGGTAGACACGGGCAAGGGCGAGATGACTCGCATCTCCAAGGTTGCCGCGCGCGCGCAGACAGAGCTGGACATCGCCAGGGCCGAGACCAGGCAGCTGAACACGGTCATCAGCGGCCTGCAGCAGAGGCTGGACGCGCTGGAAGCCCGTGGGAGCGTCGGCAGCGACCACCCACCCCTGGAGTCTGGCTCGTCGGACGACGGCTGGGGACCCGGACCAGGTCCAGGCAGACCCCACGCCCCCGGCGGAGCCCCCAGGAGTCGCCCCGGCGCCAGCGCCCCCTCTCTCACCGCCCCCTCTCACCACAGTGCGGGCCGCCGCAACGAGCGCGTGCCGCCCGGCAGTGGCAGTGAGGATTGGCGTGATGAGTGGCTCAGCTCGGACTACCACAACCGCCGTGCTCCACCGCGGACGCCTGTACGCCCCCGACGCCCGGCACCAGCCCCGGTGCCAATGCCAATGGCTGGAGGACGTTATGGTGGACTCAGGGATGAGGTCCCCAGAGGAGACGTGGAGTGGGATGTCGGCGAAGGTGAGGATCTGTACCTGGACCTGGAGGAGTTCGACATCAGCCCGCCGCGTGGTGTACGACGGGAGGCCGCTGAACGCAGCCGCCAGCGCCGTGATGAGGATGCGTACATGGAAGCAGTACGGCGTGAACATCTAGGTTAAGCGTACATGGAGGAACCGCGGCGTAGCCACAGGGATTCCATGGAGGAGATGGACGTGGCGGCCGTGGGAGTCCGTGGGCGAGGCCGATGGGAACCTCGGTCGACCTCGCGGCCGGCGTTCATGGTCTCTAAGGCCGCGGACGCCGCCGTGTGGGAAGACTTGAAGGACATCAAGCCCCCCATGTACGACGGCAACCCCCTCAACCTCGACCGCTTCTTGGAGAAGCTGGACGATTGGGGGCTGACCGTCACTGAAGACATGCCTCACGCGGATGCGGAGAGATATGTCTTCAGACGGTTCAGGTACCGCCTGCCGGAAGTGCTCGGAGAGCTATACTTCATGGCGACCAAGGAGGGGAAAATCAAGACCCTCAAGGAAGCCAAGAAGTGGCTCAACGAGCAGGAGCGGGTGGACGCTCCGCAGGTGGCTGCCAAGCGGTGGAAGTCCATCAAGCTTGAGCATGATGGACGGGAGATCCGCCTGCGGGATTGATGGGACTTCCGAGGAAAATACACCCTCTACCGCCGCAACGTGGAGGATTGGAACGAGGGTGACGAGCAGGCTCGCCTGCTCTCCATGCTGCCGGAAGCATGGATCAAGAGGGTCACCAAGGAGGAATCCAAGAGGGCCAAGTGCAACCACACGGTCAAGATGATGCTCCCCAAAGAGTATCATACGAACGTGGTGGCTTGGGCGAAGAAGAACGTGGCCCGGGATGTCAAACGGCACTCCCTGCGGAACGCTCTCCTCATCACCGTCTCGGGCGATCGCGAGAAGACCGCGATGTGGCGCCTTGACGAGTGTGAGTTGAGCGGCCAGACCATCCGTCTGCAGGCCATCCCGGCGCGGATGAGCTGCGACAAGATCCTGGAGTGGGTTGGCGAGGAAGTACTCAAGGAGTACCGAAACCTCCACCACACCCGCGGGTTGAGGCCCGGCGACCGCGACGTCAACTACGTTGGCGAGGGACCTGGCGGGGAAGCTGCCATGGACCCAGCGGGAGCCGGCGGCGATGAGACTCTCGTCAACGATGACGACGACGATGAGCCCGCCGAGGTGGCCGTTTGTGCCTTCGTGGCCAAGAACCTGAGCGCGGGGAGCAAGCCGGGAAACTGGAAGCCCCTGCAGCAGGGTTGGAGGAAGCAGGAGAAGAGGGACCCTCGCCGCATTGGCGACCCTCCACTGTCCTTTGGGGAGTTCATACGAGCTCACCCTCAGGGCTGTTTCGTGTGTTATGGGAGGAGACGAGGCTTCAACCATGACCACCGAACATGCCCCGTCCACAAGGCCGACACGGAGGCTTACAAGAAGGCGCACGGGTCGAAGAAGCGTGCGCCCGCGGGTATCCGGGAAGCCAAAGTGGAGGTCGACAAGGACGAGCTGGCCAAGCTGATGTCGTCGGTGGGGACCGAGTTGGCCAAGGAGATCCAGGAGATCAAGCGGAACTGGGTCCCCAGGTCGGACAACAAGAACAAGGAGAACAACCAGAATGACCAGAACAAGGACAAGGACAAGAAGGGTAAGAAAGGTGGAAGGAAGAAGGGCGTCAACGAGGTTGATGCGGAGGAGAACACCCCTTCCTCCACAACCGACGCCCCCTAGCGGAGCCCCTGCAGCCAAGGGCCCCAGCTAGGGCGGTTGCAGGATGGTGACGTGGGAAGCGCCGAACCATCCCAGTCGGGAGTCGATAAGCACAAAGGGACTGCCGCGGGCGGAAGGCCCGGTCCGGCACCCAGTCGCGGAGGCGGGGTGAGGGCAAGTGAAGGCACGAACCCTTGCACCCGTCCGTCCTTCGCGACCAAGAATGTGTTTGATGTACTACAGGATCTTTCCGAGAGTATCGGAGGATCACCCGGACCGCAGCTGGATGCTGCAGATGGGCAGCCTGAGCCCATTGTCCACGACCTGCACCAGTCGCTTGTTGAGCTTCTGGAACGGCCGGAGATCCTGAGTTTGCACGCCGTGTGCCGTTTCGGTCGCGAGCGGCAGTTGCATCTTAAGGTCCGTGCCTTATGCGGGGAAGTGGAAAAGGTTTTCGACGTGTTGGTCGACACGGGAGCTCAAGTCAGCTTGGTCAAGGCTGGCCTACTTCCACCAGGGTGTCTGACCGACAGTCGGAAACCTGTCAGGCTGAAGGTGGCGAACGGCCAGTACATGGTGGGAGGCACGAAGGAAGCGGCCATTGGGCTGCAGTTCGTGAACCATCGTGAGCTGAGCCGCCCAGACCTCGGCAAGGAAATCCTCCTGCACGGTCGCTTCTACGAGGCCGAGATGGACTGGGACATGATCGTCGGGTACGACTTCATGATGGAGACGGACTCCGGCGTCCTCCCGGCCCAGGCCTCCATGACCCTGTACCAGGACGACCAACTCTCCTGGCTTTCGTCACCTGAGCACCATGTGGAATGCCAATGGATCCACCCCGAACGCAATCAGCTCGAAGTGGCCGCGCTGGACACTGAGCCAACTGGTCCTGCAAACCAGGAATACGGCGTAAGGCCGGAAGTGGCGAGCCGAGTTGTCGCGGACTTGGGAGCTTCGGATCTGGCCCTGGATGCGTTCTCTTCAGGAACCTCCGCCCATCTGCGGGTGTGTGAGAAGTACTGGAGCGCACAGGACTCCGCGTGGAAGAAGCACTGGGGTCCGCATCAGGGATTGATGTGGATCCATTGCCCCCGTTGGGACATTCCAAGAGCGATAGCCAGGATTCGCAAGGACCGCTCCAAGGCAGTGCTGGTTGTTCCTATGGGATGAACCGAGGAGGAAAGTACCCGACATTGGGTAGCCTCATTGACCAACATGACCTTAAACAAGGTCGTCCTACCGGCTGGAGAGAGTGTCTATCAGGACACTAAGGGACAGCCCATGCCACCCCAGAGATGGCCAACGGAATTCCACTATGTGGATGGGGGCCTTGATCAGGCCGATACCACTGACTTCCTGTGTGTCAACCGCATCATAGCGGAGCCATGGCGGCAATGCTTTGCGGTTCCCCCTGTTGACAACGAAGAATCAGATTCGGAAGACCCCCTCACTGAAGAGGAGTGGGATCTGGTTCAGGGGTATATGGATCAGCCCTTTCACGACTGGGGAAACCAGCGTGAGGGCAAAGGCCAGGACAAAGCCTGGTGGGAAGTGGACTCGATCGTCTCTGATTCCTATGACGGGAACACCTTCGTGCAAAGGGTGCTGGACCACCTATCCAGCCAGGACGAGCCAATCGGGGGTAACCCACCCACCTACGGCGATCTATTCCGAGGCAAGACCAGAGATGGCCCTTTGGGCCACCTGGGAAGACCACCTGAGCCGAAAACGAGCGGAGTAGCTACCCCTCAAGTAAGCTCCGTGGTTCAAGTGCCCGGAAAAGCCAAGGCGGAGTCCGATGACTGCCCCAAGATCCAGGCATTGAGGGCCAGGCTGAAGCAGAAGTATGGTGATACCTTCTTCAGCGGAAAACCTGTGTTCCCTCCACCGGTGCGTGGACCGTATGGCGAGGCCAGGATACGACTGAAGCAGGACCCCCGTGTGTATCGGCACGGGGAGTTTGCCCTGAGGGGCGAGAGGAGAGAGGCCATGGAGAAGATCCTCCGTGACTTCATCCAGAGAGGCTGGCTCGAGCCGTGCCACTCCGAATGGGCCTCTCCGTGCTTCGTCGTCCCCAAGAAGGTTGCGGGTGAGTGGCGGCTCGTGGTCGACTACCGCGGCCTAAACGCCCAAACGCAGCACGACAGCTATACGCTGCCCCTCATTGAGGACATGCTGCAAAAGCAACACCGGCGGAGGATCTTCACGGTGATTGACCTGAAACATGGTTATCATCAGATGCCTCTCGCCGAGGAGTCCCGTGCCTGCACAGCCATGAGCACCCCACTTGGACCTCTCCAGTGGAAGGTGATGCCCATGGGCGTCACTAACGGCAATGCGGCTTTTCAGCGGATGCTGGAGAACCTGCTTGAGCCGGTGCGCGACTGTGCGGACCCCTTCGTGGACGACGTGATCATCGCGTCCGGGGACCCCAGTATGAGCTACGGGGAGCTCCTGGAGGCACACGAGAGGGACATCACCAGAGTGCTGGACCTTCTGGTTCGCCACAAACTCACGGGCAGCAGTGACAAGGCCACCATTGCGGTAAGCGAGGTTGTCTTCGCTGGCCACGTAGTCAGGAACGGGCAGCGAAAGCCCATACCTGGCAAGGTGGCTGCGATTGAGCACTGGGAAAAGCCCAAGACGGTCTCTGAGCTACGGGCGTATCTGGGGTTCTGCAACTACTACTCGGGGTATATCAAAATGTATGCCGAGTATGCAGCCCCCATGACGACCATGCTCAAGGGCAACCGAGAGGAGACCAAGAAGGGATCCAAGAAGGCTCTGGTCTGGACAGCTGAGTCCGACCGTGCCTTTGAGGGGATGAAGCAGGCGCTGCTATCCGCAGTGGGTCTGCACCTCGTGGATCCCGACCGAGGGTTCGTCCTGCGCACCGACGCTTCTGACTACGCCATTGGCGCTGTGTTGGAGCAAGTGCTTGACGACGGGAGGCACGTGCCCGTGGCCTTCTGGAGCCGAGTCCTGGCGGAAGGCCAGAGACGGACGTGGACGCCCCGTGAAAAGGAGGCGTATGCCATCGTCATGGCTCTCAGGAAATGGGCTGGGTACATAGCCCTCCATCCCGTCACCGTCTGCACCGACCATCAGAGTCTGCAGTCGTGGCACACAGAGCACGTGGACACCCCCTCAGGTCCCGCCTCCCGACGGGCAAGATGGCATGAGACCTTGCCCAAGTTCGACCTCACGGTTGTGTATATTCCTGGAAAGGATAACACCGTGGCGGACTGTCTCAGTAGGTGGGCCTATCCCGCCAGCAAGGGCATGACGGATATCTCTGCCCATGGCGATGAGGCTGAGACCGCTGAAGCCAAGAGGATCGTCGAAATGGAGCGCCTGATGGAGGAGGAGGGTGCTAAATGCTTCGTCGTCATGGCTGCAGATGCCCCCCTCGCGTCGAGGGTGAGCAGAGCGGTCAGAGTACTCGCCCCTGATGGAGCTGAGTCCGACAAGCACCTCTTCCCGGAGTCTTGCCTCCAGGACGACTGGACCGACGACTACGCCAAGTCTGAGGCCTTTGCGGCCGAGTATAGGGCTGTGACCGACCCTGATGACGGGCAGAAGTGGCCAAAGGGGCTGACTGAGGAAGATGGCAAGCTCTACCGGAATGGTAAGCTGCTAGTACCAGAGTCCCGGGTGCTCGAGCTGTGTGAAGCTTGGCACCACCACATGCTGCACCCAGGGGTCAAGAAGCAAGCTCTTGACATGCAGCGTCGGTTCGAGATCGACCATATCGTTCTCTACACCGCCATCAAGAAGGTCAGGAAGGGTTGCTCGGTCTGTCAGGCCTGCAATCCCGATAACCGGAACGTCAAGGGGGAAGCCCAATGGACCCCAGTTCCTGACCAGCCCATGGAGAGCGTGGCCATGGACGTCTTCTCCATGCCCGAAGTGCACATTGGCAAGGAGACCTTTGACTGTGTGGTTCTTTGTGTGGATCGTCCTAGTGGCTACGTAGTAGCCGTTCCGGCACGCAAAAAGGGGTTGCTTGCGAAGGAAGTGGCAGTCATGATGATTCGTCATTGGCTGACCGTCTTTGACATCCCCCGCACCATTTGCAGTGACAGAGGGCCCCAGTTTACTGGTGGCTGGTTCAAGGCTATGTGTTCCCTCATGGGAATACGTCACGCCAAGAGCGTCGCCTATCTCAGCCGGTCTAACGGCCGTGCTGAAGTGGCTGGACGGCAGCTGTTCGAGAAGCTGCGCAAGATCCACATCAGCAATCCACGTCGGAACTGGTTTGAGGAGATGTGGCCTGCTCTGAAGGCCCATCATGACACCCCCACTCCGGGCGGTTTGTCCCCTCACCAGATTCTGTTCGGCAGGGACCCCCTGGGCAGGGGACTTCCCTTGTCTGGTGATGGCATGGCCATGGATGCCAAGGAGTTCTTCGCGCGGCAAGAGCAAACGGCGCGGGACATCCGCCAGCAGCTCGAGAAGGAGCATGCTGAACGTCAGAAGTCCGCCCCGAGCTCGACAGCGCAGAAGTTCAGGGTGGGAGACCCGGTGTGGGTGATCAGACCCCGCCCTATGGGCACCCACCGCACCAAAACCTGGTTCACACCCAGCGAGGTGGTCCGCAGGATTGGTGAGGACACCTACCGCATCAAGGTGGGTCACGGACAGTTCCGGGAACGCCACGAGAGTCAACTCCGTGTGCGGGAACCCGACCTCCTTGGCCAACATGTGTCCCTGAACTATGCCGCACATGAGGCTGACTCGGACGACGATTATGCGGAGCAGGACGACTATACAGTCGAGAAGATCCTGGCTCAGCGTCCGAAAGCCTCGGCACCCGGAGGTTTGGAGTTCAAGGTTCGTTGGCGAGGCTATGGGCCGTCCCGCGATACCTGGGAACCCGTCTCCTCGTTCGTGCCGCGGGTCAATACTCCCTTCATGGAGTACATCCGCAAGCACAAGACCAAGATCCATGTTTCGGACTTGGCAGCACTCACGCGGGCGATTGCAGCCAGGGGTGCCTGATCAGCGCCCTGAGCTCTCCCCTGATGTGTTATGAGCGCTTGTGAGGTCGACGGATCGTCCCTTACTTGCTTGCTCTCTTCCATCTTCCGGTGACCTGCCATCAGAGTGGCCATGTACCCCCCCCTGCTGAATCCAGAGGAGGATGGCCCCTCTCTTCAATTCTATTCGTCACTCCCCCCTGCTGAATCCTTGGGAAACCAGGTAGGGCGACTGACCTTCATATTTCTGAGCTCTTGGGGCCTTGAAGCCCATACGACGTTGCGCAACGGATGCCGCTGTCATCGGCATTGCGATTTTTGGTGTGTGGTCTGGTCCCATGGCATTTGCGGGATCCAGACCAGTCGACGTGTGTCTCGAGACTATATATGGCCTGAACTCAGGCGTTATCCTGTCCACCCTCCTGCATTTGCCTTATCCTGACCGTGGCGTGGTTTGGCACTCTGTCCAGAGTGTGTTTACACGCCTGTTTACCTGATTATTGCTTGCTTTCTCTGTCCCCCAGGATATGTGCACCTGTATGTTAGCCCATCACTGAGTGTGGACTGTTTTTCACGGGATCGGATACAAAGGAGCCCTGAGTCGCCGTCTACATGTTCATACACAGGGTCCAGCCTGGACCAGTACCGCATTACATACTCTTCTGTTTGAGTGCCTGTGATACCGTGTTGCCCTATTCGCTGTGATGTAGAGATCCTGATGGCGCCAGGCGGGAAGCCCAGTTGCCTGACTACACTCCCAGCGGTCCGCCACTGTCAGTCCCAGTGTGAGCCTACCGATTCGCAGACGCAGTTGCAGTCGGATGGCGGCCTCCGGTGCTCCTAACCTCGGTCAGTCTGCCTGGGAAACTGGTGGTTTGAGGAGTCGACGCCTCCGCCCACACTGCATGAGGACTCCCTCATGTATGGCCTTCGTGGTAATAGGGCGAGGGAAAAGGCGGCCTTGATGCCCGATCCCTTAAGGAGGAGCTCCCTTAAGATCCCTTAAGGAGTTCGGCTGTACCACTCTGGACTCGCGTCGTATGGATATGGACATGGTGCGCCCGAGGAAGGACCCGTGGGGACTCTCCACAGTCGGCGGGCCTTGGGAAGCTTGGGGTAGCCTGATGGATCTTTGTGGTCGCTCTCGACCTGTGGGACCACCTCGGTCGTCGTGTGTCGCCTATGTTGGCCGTGTATGCCACTGCCACTGTGGTGGTGACCGTAGCAGCCGGCACCCGGTGCGCCTGGTATGGGTTAACGGGTCCTTTGGATGCCGAACAATCGCCGCCAGGACCCGGGACTTGATACTTGATACTATACATGTGCTACGAGCTTATACAGCATCATACCTATCTTACTGTGGGATTTGGGCAGCCTAACCTGAGCCAGCCTGAAGTGAGGATGTGACACCCCCCCCCTTCAGGAAATGGTCCTGGATACCCGCTGCCATGCGTGGGTGTTATCGAGCCCCCCCCAGGGTTTGCTCTAAGGAGGGGGGTGAAGCGGTACCCAGAACCCCATGGCTAGGGCAGGGCATACAACCGGTCTCCGGTCCACTAACCCCATGTACGGAAGGGAAGACCGGTCTCCGGTCCACTAACCCCATGTACGGAAGGCGCCCGTTGACGCCCGGTGCGAGCCCGGCGGGAGCGTGTTCCGTGCCGTAAAGCCCCGCATCGGCAACCGATGAACGGCCAGCGGAGATTTATATATCAGAATATCAGGAATCAACAGGGTTTTATTTTCATATTGTTTCCGTCAATTTTTACGCTTCCGTTCTGATATTCACTGTTTTGACTGCTGGCGGTTGGATCGCGACTTCACCGTAACCGCCAGTTTAACTGTTTATAATGGAAATTTTAACGCTATCTGTGACGAAGGCTCTAAAGTCTTCAGGAATTGCGTTGATGCATCCGCAATTTTCACATCTTACACTCGCAACCTTAATCCGAATTTTTCAGGATGTCGAAATCGGATTTTCGACTTCGACATCCCCGCACTTGATTTGACCTCTTTCGAGTGGACCTACGTGTTTCCCTATGCACGAATCAACTTTCCTTTTCTCTTGCCCTCCATTTGTCTTAAAGATATGGGCAAAACAAAGTTGATTCGTGAGGCCACTTGTGAAGGTCATATCTCGTGTTGCTTGCGAGGAATTACGATAAGGAAACGTGGGATGTATTCGCAATACTCCCGACGTAATTTAGGAAGCATTATATGCCTTGCGTCTCCACACGTGCGCGCTAGTGTAATGGATCATGGTCAAGAGGGTAGAGTTTGCGTTATAACTCTTTGGCCATGATATTGCGTGCGTTAAGATAACTTTCGAGTGTAGCGCGCAAGTGTTGGTGTTGCATAGGAACTCTCCTTGAGTTCCTATGAGCAATTGACACAAAGTTATGCCCTTGGAGGGGCATGACATATCGTGGGGGGAGCTACCTTTTTGGGCAATATGTGGTATGTGCCATGTGTTGTATTGCGTGCCCATTTGGCGGGTTTGGCTAAGAGCGATGGAACCGCCAATGGACCTCATATTGTGCAAGCCCCTTCTCCATACTCCCTACGATCAATTGCAAGCCTAACCTTCGTGAGGGGAAGCTTGTGTGGCGATCCCGAAGCGATGCGTTGGGAGCAAGGTGTGTGTTTTGCAATTTTCCATATTTTCATGTGCCCACTTGGGAAGCAGCGCTCGTAACCTTTCAAAGCGCCCCAAGTGGAGCACATATGTGGAATCGAAGGTCATTGGTGTCAAGTCATTGTGTTTAGAAGGATTAGCTGATTGCACGATCCAAGCCGAAGATATTATAATATAATTGTGCACCTTTCAATGCACTTTTGTGTGTCTTTGTGCCAATTTTGCCGTTTTTGGCCCGTCATGATGTCAAGTGGCGACCGTGTATCTCAACGTTGCGCTCAATTGACATCATGACCCAAATATGTTATGAGGGTACATACTTCGGTGCCCAACATATCTTGGACCCGGCGAATAACTCCTCTTGAGATTGGCATACCGTGGCCGCCATGTTGGCAATTTGGGACTATCCCAAATCATGGGCTCACTTGGCGACCCTGCCATTCCCAAAACCAGAGGAGTTGGGCGACGCCCAAAAGATTGAAAGTGCTGCCCTGGGTCGTTGTGGGTGCCGGAGGGCTCGGGGCCGGCAAGACCAGTGGGGCAGGCACGCGAGGAGTCTCCCTGGATGTTGTTATTGGGGTTGGAACCGGATACACGAACACCAACGGAGGCGAGAGCAGCGACAACAGAGGCAAGGTCCATGCTGATTGTGGTCCGGCAGAAAATCCCAGTCTATGAAGAAAATTGAGGGGAATTATTCTAAATACATCTGAGTGTCCAAAACTGTCCGAATGAATTTAAATAATCCATTTATGTAAAATTGTATGGCCGATCAGGCCCGCGAGCGCGCGTCAGCGGCAAATGGCGATTCCAGCTAAAATAGCGGAATGCGGCGGATTTACGGGAAATGGACCGCGGAATCAAATCCGGCATATCAGAAATATATAGGAAATATCCTGTGACTGAGCTGCGAGGCGGCAATTCCGCCGAAGCAAAGAAAATGACCAAAATGTAGCCAATCTGGGCAGAATGTCTGAAAATCTGAGCAGATGGGGCTAGCCGCACTTACACTCCCCCTCCAAAAACACACTGGGGTGTGTCGCTACGTCAACGAAGAACGTAGTGCGGGTAAGTCCCAGAAAAACATAGAAATGTAACCTCAATGAGGCGAAATCTGCTTGATCTGACCTGATTTGGGCTGAATTGGCACTGAATCAGGGTGGATGAACCTGAAATGAGACAGAATGAGAAGTGACGAACAGTCCTCCGTGCTGTAAAACATTAGGTCACGGGCTAAAAAGCATGTAAACGTATCGAGAATCGATACCAAACCATGCATTGGTTGAGAATGAGGTAGATTATTGGTGGATTGAGTGGGGGGATCAAGAATTGGAGTGACATCTCAGCGCTCTGGCACAGTTTCGCTGTCGCGGGCACGCTACGGTGTCCTCGCCGAACTCTACATCGTGTTATCCCGCTTTTTCCGTTCTGAAAAGTACAGCATGTGGCTCAGATTTGGCGCATCTGGTGGATGATCACAAGATTCAGCAAAATGAGAATGAATTTGGGCAGAGATGAAGGGGATTAAGCAATCACCGAGAGGTTAAACAAATACACATGTAGTCTACAGACCCTAAGTGCACAGAAGATCATAAGCGTCAACGAAGTTAAGCAAAGCCGTCGACAGATCTTCGAGGAATGATGGGAGATGACAAGGAAATCCATCTAAATTGTCCTAACATGAGTAAATTCCCTGAGATGAAGGTGAAATGAAGCGGAATGTGTACAACTGAAACTACCAACACCTTCGTTTAGACTAAAGTTAATATATATTGTCGTTTATTCAGCTCAATTGTGCTTTCCGGCACGTTGGTTCGCGAGCATCAAACAGATTCTATCAAAATGTGGATCATGTGATGATGCATCATGATGGGACATGCTGGCCCTGGATCCTTGGCATGTAACGCGCCGAAGGTTCGCTGAAGGCACTTTACTGACAGTATATAACTGAGAGACACCGAATTTACAGTGGCGGTGGTGTCAATCGACTTGGACAAGGCCAATCCTTCGATGGAGTCCCACAAGACACTTGGATTCACCATTCTCGACAGTTTCTGGTCGAATTGAGCTCACATTGGCGTGTGCCAAAAATACAACGAAGCTTACGGACTTCAGAGGTTGCTGTTAGAAGTCCCTAGAGCTCCTAGATGAAGATTGTCTGAACAATTGACGTCTGGGTTTCGTACAACAGTGGCAGAATGATGGACAAACCTGAGAAATTCAAGGTAAATTTGAGGATCCTGGATCTGAATCTGGACTTTGGCGTTAGCATCACAGCAAATGAAGGTACGATCTGAGTTCCTGGCGTCGCCTCTAGGGCAGCCAGTACTACAGGGGTTGCCTGTAGGGGTGAATGTCGCTGCGCAGCGTTTTGATTATGTACATTTGCTTCCATCTGCACGAGTAGCCAAATTCCAAAGATGCACAGACCAACAGAGACAAGATTACCCCGAATCTGCCTGAATTAAGCCTGAGTTTGGTTTTTTCTGAACACGGCAGCACACTCCGTCAGCGTATCTACGCCTTGTCTGCCTAACGGAGACCAAAGAAAACTTGATTGACGTCAAATTATCAAACATTCGCAGTTCTCCACATCATGACATAAACAGAAAGAATGAACAGTGGATTGAGCAGAATGTGGTAGGATGGCTTCTCAATTCGGCCAAGCACGAATACAGGTGACCACCAACCTGTCTGGTCGGGCCCTGGTACGGCTTGGGCGCTGCAAATCAGCGGCCGAACTCGAAGCTTGGTCCTCATTTGGCTCCTGGGCTGGCCTGACCACAGGAGGGGGGATCGACGGATCAGCCCTGGAATGTGGCTGCTGAGGGCCGTAAAAGGCTGGATCTCGATTCACCACAGGTCGTTTTCCGTCGCTCTCCACTTGTCTGTCTGGTTTCGACAAACAATCTGTCAGGAGTACACCAATTTCGGGGTGTTTCTTCAGGAAGTCAATGAACCCCTTGGTGTATCCATGAACAAAAGATTGGGCTGGTTCCCAGTTGTTGTGACTGGAATCAAAGCCCCTCCACTCACACAAAAATTCCCATTCGCCCTTGGCGTCACGTCTTGCTTCAACAATCCTCTTGAGTTCGTACTTCCCCCCTTCGATTACCCGATCGGACAAGTGTTTTGCAGTCCAAAAAAGGGGTTTAACTCGATCCTTGGGGGAGGGGATCTCTCTCTTAAGGCGATCGCCCGAAACGTCAATTTCCCTGCTGACATCCACACGGATCCTCCACCTGTTCTCCCCAAGACGCGCTGTAACAGCGAATGGCCCCTCCCACAAGGGAAGAAGCTTATCATCTCCGTCCAGGGTGGTTTCGGATTTTCGAAGCCAAACTCGATCATCGACTTCAAAATTGTGGGGGTTTTTTCGACCTTGATTCTGAACCCAAAGCCAGTCAGCTTGATGCTTCTCGATTAATTTCGACACAGATTTATCTGCTCGTTGGACTTCGTCCAAAAACAGCGAAGCATCCTTACAGGGGCGAGGATTATTCAACGGCATGTTCCACCAACACTTCTTTCGTCCAAAGACAATTTCATTTGGAGAAAGGCCATGATACAAAGGCGTGTTGTGGTAACGGCGAAGCAATGCGAAGAGAACTTCAAGCCAGTGGAAATCCTTCTCACTCGCGAGCTCCTTACGAAGCATATTTATAACAGAGCGGCCGGCTCTTTCGCCAGGCAGCGCTCGATGCGAGTGGATTTCACACCTGAGGTGGTGGATTCCAAGGCGAGCACACAATTCTCTCCACCATTCGGAGGTGTACTCTTTGCCTGAGTCCGTGACCACCTCGGATGGGACGTCCCAGCCTCCCATCCAGGTCTGCGCGCACCATTTGGCGGCAGCCTTGCCAGTCATCGACTCAATGTTGCAAGGCAACACTTGAATGTAGCCGGAATGACGGCACTGAATAAGGAGCACACCATTGACTTTTTTGTTAGTCCAATGGCACTCTTCGTCATCGAGCTCACCGAGATAGAAGAAATCACTGGTGACTCTGTTAAAGAGACGCTCCGGAATAGGATGAGGCCTCAGATGGCCGTGCTTCCTCGCGCTGGGAGGCGTCGAGACAGCACATTGGGCACATCCGGCAGCTACTTTCATGCAATGAGTGTAGAGCCTCGATCCAAACAACCTATGCTTAATCATCGACCACAGTCGACGGCCATGTGCGTGGGGGGACTCCCATTTATGCCACCAGTTTAACACTCGGGGGGCTAGGGCGTCTGGCACACACAATTTACCCTCCATCCACAGCTTCCCCCCATCCAACGAGTACTCAGGAAAAATCCCATCCCTGTGAGCATCTTTGGATTTGAGATTTCCAAAGACCTCTTTAAACATGGGATCCTGCAGGTAATCGGACGTCCAGTCTCGGATGATAAGGGAATCCTTAGGCAGGGGTGGAGTTTTGGCCGGATCTCGGCGCTTAATGCCCTCGATCAACCGAAATCGATTTACTCGTCGGGTGTAGTCAAACCGTTTCACACTCCCTGTGGAGGGATCGGTGACATTTTCCACGACTTTCATCGTTTTGGTGCAGATCTCGTGAGCATGCGCCGGATCTGTGATGGCCGTGATGTCGTGACACGGCAATGCGTGCTGTTTAACAGCGCACTGCATGCATGCACGTCGAATGAGTTTCTTTTCTTCCTGATCCCATTCGATGATGACATGGCGGTCCTGCTCCGTACCATGGATGTTGGTACTTTGCAGCCCCTCTGAGGCGGGGTAAGCCCATCGGCTCAGAGCATCCGCTACCGTGTTGTGTTTTCCAGGCAGATACGACACATGGAGGTCAAACAGAGAGAGAAATTCGTGCCATCTGGCCCGTCGACCAGCTGGGCTCGCGACAGTATCAATGTGTTCGGTGGCCCAATACTCCAGAGATCGATGATCCGTCAGGACCTCGACTCGATTGGTGCCAACCCACGATTGGTACTTTTTTAAAGCACAGATGATGGCGTAAGTCTCTTGCTCACGCGGCGACCATTGCATTTGGCGTGGGGCTAGCTTCCGAGACCAAAATGCAAGAGGGTAATGATCGCCGGTGGCTTCATCAACCTGTTCAAGGACAGCTCCGATCGCGTACCTAGAAGCGTCGGTTCTAATGTAGAAGGGTCTGTCAAATTGGGGCACATGCAACGTGGCGACTTCGCAGAGGGCTGCCTTCAAGTGATGGAAGGCCTCCTCGCACTCGTCAGTCCACTTGACACGAACCTTTGAACCTGCCTTGCCTGCATCTCTCCCTACCTTCAGTAATTCAGTGAGGGGGGCAGCAAATTTGGCATAATTCGGCACAAAAGTGTGGTAAAAATTGCAACAACCTAGGAATCCTCGCAACTCCGTGATCGTCTCAGGGCGCTTCCACTTCTGAATAGCGACGAGCTTCCCTGGACTGGGTCGTCGAGTGCCATTCTCTAGGAGAGAACCACAAAATTCGACTGATTTTAAAAATAATTTTCCCTTCTTTGGCCCACAAATCAGCTGATTGGCGTCAAGAATGTCCAAAACTTGGTTCAGCTGCTTCTCATGTAGGGCCACCAGCTCGGCTTCGGTCAGTCCCTCCCCCTCCGTCGCGATGATTATGTCATCTATGTACACACTCACGAAGGCACGAAGCTCAGGATGGGTTGTGAACAGCACATCCTCCATCATTCTTTGAAAAAATGAGGGGGCGTTCTTCAATCCCATGGGCATGACGGTCCATTGGACTGGGCCACATGGCGTGCACATACAAGTGAGAGGTCTGCTGTCCTTCCTCAACGGCATTTGGTGAAAGCCGTGACGGAGATCCAGCACAGAGAACAAACGACCTCTTGCCCTCTTGGCGATTTCCTCCTCAATGAGGGGCAGGGGGTGTGAATCCGCCTTTGTTTCGGCGTTGAGATTACGAAAATCAACCACCATTCGCCAACCATCTATGGTGTTCTGGTCTGCAGGCGGTGGCTTCGGGACTGTGAAGGGTGAACAGCACCATTCGCTGGTCATACAACCCTCAAGCCAACCAAATTCCCTGAGATTTCTCTCAATGATTTTTCTGAGAATCTCATGTTTGTGTCCATGATTTTCATAAGGGCGCTGTTTTTTTGCCTTGTACCCTTCACGAAGCTCGATGAAGGCTTCACCGAACTGTCCACGGACAGGGGGATCTTTGATCAACCTCCCTGAAAGGGTT
Organism: Eutreptiella sp. 'Long Island Sound 2002'; assembly: GCA_964036045.1. Lineage (NCBI taxonomy): Eukaryota > Euglenozoa > Euglenophyceae > Eutreptiales > Eutreptiaceae > Eutreptiella > Eutreptiella sp. 'Long Island Sound 2002'. Next base: position 10,954,940 of record OZ038394.1, read on the forward strand.
GTGCCCTTCCGTTCCTCAAAAATCTTTTCTCTGGACTTGGAACACAATTCAGTGTCCACCTGGTCGCCAGGAATTACTGTCGAAAAAACTTTGGCGACTTTTTCGGCTTTGGCAGGAAGAATCTTCTTACGGATGTCCCTAAACAGGTCCGTATCCACTGCCTCTTGAAGATAGGTGGGTCTTGAGTCGAAATCCCAGAGATTTTCTTCGCGATCCAGCTCCTCGAAAGGATCCATGAAAGCTTCCACAGGGGGTTTTTCATAAAAAACTCTGAATTTGCGGCGCGATTGGAGATTTTTCCTCGCCCGTGCACTGAAGATTCTTTTCGATGTCGACCGTATTGGTGAAGAGGGAGCCGAGGCGGATCCATTGGTCGTTGAATCACCTTGGGTATCTGACGAACAAAAATCAGAAAAAATAGATTCATCATCAGTACCACGCTCAACCTCAGATTCAGACCCAACACAGGAATCTGTACCAGAATCAGCAGAATTAGAGTGAGAAAGCTTTCCATCCACCAGGAATGCAAGCGAACTCCAGGACCGCTGTGGCAGGGGACCTGTGTCGTCCCTGGCATACAGCTTAATCTTCCTGGGAAGTTCGATGTAATCAACACAAATGTCCTGTAATTCCTGAAACCAAGGCTTGTCGTCCCACAAGGGCACAACCAAAATTGCCTGGGTTTTATCTTGCCTGATTTTGTGGATGACCTGCTGGATTAAGTGAAACGGAGGGTTAATCCACAACTTCTTGTCCCATTTGTGGGTCCAAGCGTCGCTGAAGTGCTTATCAAAGCGCTTGTTCGTACGGTTAGCAAATGCATCATACTGAGGCCAAAAGGAATGATGTTCATGGAAGTATTCACAAATTGCATCGCGCCATTTGTCGACAACTCTGTAGGATGAAGAGTGCCAGCGCGAAGGGCGTCGTGGCTGGGAGTCCCTACGAAGACATTCTAACTCCTGGGAGTAATCGGCACTCCCATTCACCTCTGCAATGGTGACATCTTCACCAAATTTTGGTGTCACTTTTTGCTTCAAAAATTCTTCTGCACTTTTAAACCCTGCGTGCAAAAAACGAAATTCAGGACGCTCCAAGGGACCTGACTCCAGCAAAAAACAACGACGATGACCTACAGGCGCTACCCTGTTCTTACGAAGCCAAGGATGGCCTAAATAAAGGTCATACTTTATGTCAGCTCGGTAGAAGTAGTCATCCTTAAGGACAACTTCTTCCACATTTTGCTCTTCCCAAAGGTCTTGAGCGACCAAATGGGTTGATATATAACAACCGCGTTGCCCACCTGCGAGAGAATGTCCAGAAACTCCCTCGAGGGTAACAGGATGAGGCGATTCAAACACGCAGTCGTCGGGTAAGAATGCATTGGATTGGAGATTTACCTCCGATCCATTATCACACAAACAAGTGGCGAGGTGGAAATTTCCCTTGCAATCAGAGACCCACAGCTTTGTGACAAACTGACGAGCCCTGTGCTTGGACTGTACACCAACCTCGTCCACTACAACAGAAGGATCCGCTGCCGGATCCAGGGGAGAGGAGACAAGCGACCCTACATCAAGTAATGGTCGATCAGGAATTTGGGGATCATGCCTGAAATCGCCTGGGGAGGGGCGATTTTCGTGGCTCCCCTAGGCGTTCTGACCTCCAGCGGCTGCGTTAACATTGTGGACACAGCCTGATTCGTCGATCCACTCCTCTTGGAACGGATCATCTGCTGGATTCAGGGCGTTTTCGACATAATCTCGATCCGCATCAGACACCTGGTCTGCACCTGAGACCTGATCCACACGGTGGTTTCCCTTTCCACGTCCACGGCCACGGCCGCCGGATGATGGACCACCACCGTCGCCACGCCCTCTGCCCTTACCAGAGAAGGGGGTTCCCGAAGGATTTCCCTTACCTTTACTCTGTGATCCTGGAGCATTTCCTTTGTTTGTACCGGATTGAGGGGTTTGGCCTGGATTTCGATTTCCGCCTCCGGCGTTGAAATTGGGACTTGTCTGGCCATTCGGCTGCCCACCGGAACCGGATGGAGTCCGATTCCCTTTGCCTTGGGACCCGCCAGGGCCTCCAGTATTTTTGTTCCCACCGGAGGGAGTCGAATTACCCTTTCCCCCCTTGGCACCATGCACCTGTCTGTCATTCCTGTCTGAATTCTGAGGATTACTGACATTTTCACCAATCACCTTGTGATCGTAAGCAGACCATCGGTGATTAGCAGTGGAATGCGTCTTAGCTCGGTTCGTAGAACCTAGAAGAAGACAGATGCCACAATGATCCTGAACATTCCGGGTGTCATTCACCTTTTTGTTGCCCTTTTGGGCCCCATTTTGGGTGTTTTGCTGGGTATTCCTGTTTCCCCCAAGACCCTCATGGAAATTTTGATTGGCGGCGTCAGCGAGCCTCTCAACCTCTTCCCACAGTTCCTGCGGAGTAAACGAGAACACCCAGTTCCTGGCCTTCAGGCGATTGCCATGGAAACTTACTCCCCTATTGAGGACTTGGACAAACAAGTCCCGATCCTCGTGTTCATTAAATTTGATTTTCCACGTGTTTTCAGTGAATTTCACCTTGGTAAACGACGTGGGGGAGCACTTTTGAAGTGCCTCCCTGACTGTAAACCGGTTCGCCGAGGCGTCAAAGCCATCGATCTCCGCCCACCAGGTCTTGACCTTTTCTTCGGACTGTCGATTCCGAAGGGTGGCGGCGGTTTCTGAGGGGATCTTGTCAAAAATCAGATTTTTCAGCTCGGCACTAGAAAATTTTTCGCCTGAATGTTCAGATTCTTCTACGAGATTCCAGAAGCGCTGTCTCTTGTCCTGCACCTCATGCAAGATTAATCGAGAGAACGAAGGAAAATTCTTCAACATCTGGTGGTAATGGTCCTCAGGCAGCCGGGATCCACGTACCTCCAACTGTTCCCACACCTCATCAAAGGTAAGGGGGGAACTTGAATCTTCACGATCACTCCAGGTTCTGAGCCAAGTGTTGGCCGGCGCTCCCTCAAGGCAGTCCAGGAGCGCCATCAGGAACTGATCATCCTGGAGTTTTTGAGTCTTAACCCACAGTTTAAATTCCCGTTGGAACTGAGGCCAACGTCTGGGGTTACCATTATACTTTGGTTGCTTGGCAACCTGACGAAGTCGCAATGAAGTGGGATTTAGGAGTGAATCCAGCCCAACACCGGCCGTAATGGCAGACACCTTGGCGGCATCATTAGCCACCCCAGCTCCGGCGAGGGTCTGGGCGAGCAACATCTGGGCAATTGCATTGGAATCAACAGCAGGAAGGGTAGTACGGGAGGCAGTTCTTTTGGCATTCTGAACCTCAGTCCTAGCCTTCGCCGATCTACTCTGAGATCGAGAGATTGTAACCCTTTCCTTGAGCTTAGTCCTGCTGATCCGTGCATCGGTGGTCTTAGAGTCCACCGAAGGAGCAATCGAAAAAATTTCTGTCGCCTCCTCCGACGGTTCGGTTGTCTGATCCACCGATGATGCGCCCTCAGACCTCATGTGGGTTTTAAAAAGATCTTTTATTCCCAGCGTCTGAATGATGAGTTGCATTTGATCTTTGAGCAATTGGAGCTCAGAGTCTCGCTGAGATCTGCAAGAGCAGTCGGCAGGACAGTACATACCGTGCCCTGAAGGACCTGAGCAGGCTGTCGGACCGCTAATCTCAGTGGTTCGCAGCCAGGAGTCCACTTGGGGAGCTCCTTCAGTCCTAATTCCCAGGCTTGCCTGCCTAGCTGCCTCTAAGATTCCTTCCTCAACCGCGGCGGCTAGATCGTCGCGGATGGAAACAGAGGGATGGGGGGCGGAGGGCCCGGCAACCGGTGCCTTGGTCTTCTCCTTCGGGAAGGGGCTTGCCTCCCAGATCTGCAAGAAAATGGCAAAAGATTCATCTTCTTGAGAACACCACCACATCCTGGTATTAATTTCTTCTTGAAGGAGGAAAAAATATTCAAATAAAAAATCAGAGGCGATTCTTTCTTGTCCTATCAGCTTAGACGTGGCTAATAGACACAGGGCCTCAAGCGCCTCAAGGTTACGGGTCACTTCCGGAGACAAATGGTTGTCCCATTGTGCCCATGAGGCTGGTCGATTGTAGTCAGGTACCTCACCTGGACCACCCATCTCAATGTCGTCAATGTCGGCTTCGATGGTCTCGAATGAAGGACATTGGTAAGGGATGTGGGTACCTGCCAGCTCCGTAAGGTCCACCGGAGCGTTGCCATGAGCGTAGGCTGGGAGATTCCAGCTGCTTGATGGCCAATTTCGACTGGGATTTTGATTGTAATCTGGGCCTCCACAGCTGCTGATTTGTGTCCTTCTTGGGCAATTTGGGCTTGCGCAAGGCATTCCTCTCAAGGCCTCGTTCGCACAGCACCACGGGAGCGTGATGGTTACGTCTCCGGAGGTTGCGGAGTCTACGGGGCCGTACTGAGGGGCTAGCTGTGGTTGGGACACCAAAGGAACAACATTCAGGTAGCCTCTGCTACCATGAAAGTGCTGCCCTGGGTCGTTGTGGGTGCCGGAGGGCTCGGGGCCGGCAAGACCAGTGGGGCAGGCACGCGAGGAGTCTCCCTGGATGTTGTTATTGGGGTTGGAACCGGATACACGAACACCAACGGAGGCGAGAGCAGCGACAACAGAGGCAAGGTCCATGCTGATTGTGGTCCGGCAGAAAATCCCAGTCTATGAAGAAAATTGAGGGGAATTATTCTAAATACATCTGAGTGTCCAAAACTGTCCGAATGAATTTAAATAATCCATTTATGTAAAATTGTATGGCCGATCAGGCCCGCGAGCGCGCGTCAGCGGCAAATGGCGATTCCAGCTAAAATAGCGGAATGCGGCGGATTTACGGGAAATGGACCGCGGAATCAAATCCGGCATATCAGAAATATATAGGAAATATCCTGTGACTGAGCTGCGAGGCGGCAATTCCGCCGAAGCAAAGAAAATGACCAAAATGTAGCCAATCTGGGCAGAATGTCTGAAAATCTGAGCAGATGGGGCTAGCCGCACTTATAAAGATATGTTGGACACATAGGACTTGATACCAATCCTATGGCACACTCCGGTCCAAGTCGGGCATGTGCCTCATTTGCCCTAACCATGAGTGTGCGCATTTTTGACCATTTTGAGCAATTTTCCACTTTTGCTGCCCGCCGTGCACTATGTTGAGCCCACCCGTGCACGCCGGACGCATGGACCAATGGACCATATATGACATGGGTGTTATGTATATTGGTCCCCATGGCTCACACACCACGTGGGCGAAGCGGAGCAACCTTGTTCAAGGCGCTAGGCCAAAATGAGTGTGGACAATTTTGCCATTTTGGCATTTGTGGACCCAATTGGGATTGTCACCACGCCAAGTGGCATGGAGATCTTTGGGAGCCAAGGGCATGGGAGTCTCTGTTGGACTCCCGGTGGATCGCGTATGGAATGGCGGATCCGATCTCCAAGCCGGCGTGGAGATATACTATTGGGAGCACCCCAAATTTTGGTTCATTTCGAGCAGCCAAAATGACCCCATTTTGGGACCCCAATTTCCCCCTTCCGTGTGGTCAATTGGCGGCCCCATTTCTCTAAGCCCATAGAGAGCCCGGACCTAATTCTAAGTTGTACACTCAGATATGAGTCCTAGGTCCTGCCTCCTTACCTGTGAGTCATTGGCCTTGCCCTGGCCGGGCGAACCGCGCGTGGGAATGACGCCAATTTTGGTGATTTTGGCATCATGGCCCCAACTGACGAACACGTGGTGCCCTGATGCCGGGACCTCAGAGGGAACCAGGTTGGGTGAGGGCTCCAGGTAGTTCGTGCTCGAAGGGCATAGGGTCAGTTGCCTCGTCCCTACCTCTGGCGGGTCCGGACGAGGGGTCAATTGTGGAGTTTTTCAAGCTAATATCAGTTTGGGCTGAAACAGCCCATTTTCAGCTGCCAACTCCTGAGGGATAATGGCGGGGCCATATCTCTGGCTCAGAGAGGAGTTGGGACCTGCCGTTAAGGGAGCATGGGGAGCTACTGTCGGTTGGCCTTGGAGCTCCTTGGTTCCAATGAACTCGCCTGTGGCTAGGCGGCACATCTCTCCCATTGGCAGGGTTTCAGGGTCCGGACTGAGCAGGGCATGGGTTGTGTTTGAGCCCCCGCCCTCACCAGCCACTGAGAGGGTCGGACCTGGGATTGGGATACTAGTTGGGACTGAGTGTCTATTGTCCTGTGATGCCCTTACCCCAGTCCAGTCTTAACCCCATGTGTACATATCCTGATGTGTTGCTGTACATACTTTCGTTTCCTTGTTGCAGAGTGGCAAGGATCCTGAAACGCTTTGTCACATGACACGAGCGTATTGATGCCCTTGTGAGCGTAGTGCTTTGCCTGCCTGCTCACTTGTGCGTGTCACCGCAGCGTCCCGTGGCCGGCCCCCCACGGGAACGCGTCAGCATCAGTGATCAGGACTATCTGGCCGTTAGGGCAGGGTACTCCCAGGCAGTTGGAGGAGGCAATTTTCTTCTTCAACTCCTGGAAACACTCCTCCTCTCTGGCGGTCCACCTCCAGGGAGTAGTTTTCTTGATTAGGTCAGTGGGGGCAGCAGGGCAGTAGGTAAAATTGTGGATGTGACGCCTATAGAAGTTACAGGCGCCCACAAAACTCCTCACGTCGTGTAGACCCTTCTTAGGGTCATCGCGAATCTGCATGTCCTGTAGGGGCTGCATCTTAGATGCGGCTGGTTTCCACCAGCCATACCCCACGTCGAAACCCAAATACTCCATCTCCTCTTTCATAAACTCATTTTTTTCGAGTTTGATTCGGAGATGGTTTTCTTGACAAACAATGAAAAATTCACGGAGGAGAAGGACATGGTCCTCTTGGGTATTAGTACCCAAACTCACGTCGTCGATGTGGGCCTCCATTTCTGCACCCCGAGAAATCAACTCCTGTACTAGAGGCCTGCGCCTCAGTATGTACAAAATTTTGTTCATTAGCTCCTGGAAGAGCGCTGGGGCATTGGCCACCCCAAAAGGCATGACCTTCCATTTAAACACACCACCTTCAGGGGTTATAAAAGCCAGCAGCTCCTGAGCTGCGGCGGTTAGGTCTACCTGCCAGAAACCACTGTGTTTGTCCATTTTGGTCTTGTACCTGCATTTAGCAATACGCTTCAGGGTAGTTTCCGTGTTGGGAATACTCCCTGAGTGGTTCTGGGTTTTCTTGTTGACCTCACCATAGTGAACAACCAATCGTAGAGCAGTCGACCCTGGTTTAGCAACGAGAAACAGGGACTGCAGTGATGGTGGTAGTCCCCCTTCTTATATTGCTCCACGAGGCCAGCATCAATACATTCCTGGATCTGGCGCTCGATTTCTTCAACCTGTTCCTGTGGAGCGGGATAGGGACGACGCCTCACTCGCGTCTTTTCAAATTCGGGTTTCAGTTGCAGGTCCATCTGGACCAGTTTTTTACAAGAGAGGGGGGGCGGCAAGGCGCCGAACACCTCCTCATAGGTTAGCAGCAGTTTCTTCAGTCGGGGGTCAAGGTTAAGACTCTCGATTTTCTGCACGAAATCCTCCTCAGCATGGAGGTTGCTCTTTCCATGTTATTTCTTTTTCAGCCCATTAGCAGTTTCGGCAGGCACAGAACCATCGTCCCACTCAGGGGAGCATTGTTGCCCATAGTGCAAAGAATACACTAGGGGTATCTCAGGGTCAGGCAGCGTGTAGGAATCATCGTCCTCCTCAGACCAGAAGGAGGATTTCCAGGTCTGTCTGAGGTATTGCAGCCGCTCTTGGCGCTCAATACCTTCGGCCTTCAGGTACAACAGCCGTCGGAGTTCCTGTGTGTCATGCTCAGACACTTAGCCCACGCAAACTGCACCCTGTTTTGCGCGCCGAACGCGCAAAAAAGGACCGGTTCGCAACAGGGCAAAAAAACTATTTTTTTGGATGTTTCATGAACGTGATTTTAGACGTAGTGAAATAAATTGCTTTTTTCGTGTTGTTCAACTCCGTGTTCCTCAATGTGACGTTTTTTACATTTCTCTGGCGTTCTGAGTGCGCGAGGCCTCGCGCACTCAAGATAGCGAAAGCAGAGTTTATCACGAAACGTAACAACCCGTAAGGACTGGCTTTTGCGGAAATACGCAGCTCCCACACGGTATTAAAATTAGGATTGTGTTGACCAGGGAGCATTGGAAGTGTATGGCTGTCGGACTTCCCATGTTAGGGGAAACACATGTACTGTAAAGTGAAAATAAAATACAAATTTAAGCAACCTGAGTGCGCGAGGCCTCGCGCACTCAGGTCACGTTATGTATTGAATTTTCAGACTGGATGTGACGCGTACAATTGCAGGTACAGTACGAGACGGACAAACACGTTTGATTTTTCCGGTGTATATGTGTGTAGACACCATGTTGATCAGATTCAACACGGTATAGAACATTGTTTCCCCGGAAACAATCAGTGCGCGAGGCCTCGCGCACTTAAATGACAGAAGAAAATGAAAAAGCGATCAAGCTAGGCTACGCCGGTATTTACATTCCCCTTCACGTCTACCACCTGTGACAGTCGATTATACATCGGTAACCTTCGTCATATTTTTCAGGGGATCAGGGGAATGATTTGCTTTTTTCCAACAGCCACTCGATGGTAGACGTGTCCGGTTTTAATAGCGGCGTAGCCTTCGTTGACCGATAGACATGGTTTTTTTTCCAACTGGGTTTAAAGACGGACGCAGAACGGGAAATTGTGGTTGCGAAAACAGTTTGCGGTTACTGGGAACGGAGCGCACGCAGACACCAAATCCAATTTGCGGCGACAGCACACGCACCAGAATGACGACAGGTTACCGAGATTTCCGCCCTCACCTACACAACCCCTCGGTTACGACCACTACCGGCTACTTGGTCACAGCGTACTAGATGCCCTCATTGACCAGAAAACAAATCCCACCAACCAACTGAAACGGAAACTGGATGCTGTTGTGGGACAGAGAACAGATATGGATGCCGACAGACAGGAAGCAGCAACACGCAACGTGCGGCAACGCTTGCGGTAACTGACACCCGCAGTGCGCGAGGCCTCGCGCACTAAACGTTATGAAAACAGGTATGTAATGCGATGTGAGTGCGCGAGGCCTCGCGCACTGAGTACTTCGCTAAGTGCCGTGGATTAAGTCACAACAAAGACGTTTGTGGAACAGATTTCCGAAAACGACCTGCAAAATACCGTTTCGACTGATTTCAGAGTTCAAATGACCGTGTTTCATGTCATGCCATTTGCCCTTTTCAGGTATTGTTTGGCATCATGAGTGAACCAGGGTCGCCAGAACGTCCAGTAACAGACGCAGAGGCCATGGAGTCGTCACCAGGGACCGACCACGGGGACACGCCGAAGAAAGGACGCAAGAAGAAGGGTGAGAAGAAAGCAATACCGGAGATGAAGCTCACAGTCGAAGTGGCACAGTGGCTGCGGCAGGAGAATGGTAAAGCCGTGAAGGTAAAGATTGCTGATTTGAAAATTGACAAGACCAAGGAGCGCGGACAGATCCGATCCATCAACTATGACGACGTTGCCAGAAAAGTGGCAGGATACCAAGCACTGCCACCAGCTGGACCGTTGCGCATAACGGCGTGGGAGGATGGTGGTATGACTCGCTTCGCTTTCGATCGAAGACGGTTCTTCTTTTTGCTTCGGTACATGATTTGCTTTGCAGATGGCTCCCTTTACGTTCTGAATGGTCAACATGGCACAGAAACATGCAGAAAGATTCAGCAACAGCGTCTCGAAGAAGGCAAAGAATTGGAGGATTGGCAGGAGTTTTGCTACGTTGACATTCTGAAGTACGAAACGCCTTGGAGGATCCGTGCCAAGGTTGCAGGATTGCAACAAGCTGGCAGCCAGTCTGTGACGTGGATTCCGCTGTCCGAGGCGCTGGACAACATGTTGTTGTACATTGAGGATCAGAAGCGGGAAAAAGAGCCACAAGATTTCGAGAGGTTCAAGATTGCTGTTGTCCAAGCTGCCGTCAACTCTGCGTTTCTTGCACCCGAGGCTTTGGAGGAAGCAGGACATACAGTATGTATTCGTGTATCGCACGGTTACAGTGCGCGAGGCCTCGCGCACTCCATGACACTGTCTCCCCCCGCAGGACTCGACATTCAAGAATTGGAGGGACATCTTCTCCCTGGCGTATTACTGCGGCCGTGAGGCGGTTACTGGTATGAGGAACCTCGAGAGTAAGAGCAAGAAAGAGGACGTTACAAGGAATGCCTTCAAGAGGCTGGAGGGGCTGCATCTACCGAGCCTATTGCAGAAAGTCTGTGCGCACATGAACCTGAAGGACTCGACCTTGAAGACCACCCAGAACTACATTGACGCGCAGATTACGGAACAATGGGTTATTTTCCATCTTGACCATCCGGACAATACGCAGCATGTCAACCAGACCGCAGGTATGCGTCAGTGTCGCAGCTGCAGTGCGCGAGGGCTCGCGCACTTCACCACGTTTGTCACATCCGTACAGCTGCCGATGCGAAGATCCGAGCAGAAGTCGCAGCACTGGGCACGCCGCAATTGAAAATTGGGCTTGGAAATTGGGGTTATTGGGTGGACGCAAAAAGTACGAAGTTTCGGTCGCCCTGGCCAAAATGGAAGACGTTGCTCACTGCACCTCTGTGGCGCACTGGGGACAAGGGCGCACCTCCATTACCACAGACGTTGGCCGTGCGGAAACAACTGCAAAGGAAGGTTGAGGCACCATCATCGGCACCTTCACAGACACAGCTCAGTAATGGCGATGTGATCAATGTCTCCAAGTCGGACGAGCAAGGGATCAAATACGCTTTGACAGCCTGCCGTATTGAGAATATTGAAGAGACACCGCCAGGCCGTTTCCGGGATCTGCAGTACCCGTTGTGGATCATCAACGCTGACCTTTTCATTGAATACGACTCTCCAGGATTTGTTCCGAAGTGGCTGTTCGATGTGATGATGCTGGGGAAAGACGTCATTTTCTATGGCGAGGCTGATGTTGTGCACCGTATTGGCCGCGAAATGCAGAGGCTCTGGCGTATGGAGAAGGACAAGGATCCAACCACAGTGCCATTCTACCATGTTCGGTTGCCGGTGTACTCTTGGTTATCGGGTCCCGTGACCAGCAGTACGTATCAGTTCGACGAGCACTGTATGTGGATCGGAACAACGAGTCGCTGGGATAAGCAGGTATATCTGCTTCTTTCGATTGTTACGATGCCGTTGTGTGCGCGAGGCCTCGCGCACTGCTGCCTCCGTTATTCGTCTATATTCATCACATTTACAGTTGCCGAACTATGTGTCGTATTCCGCTGGACATTTCGAAGAGATGCAAGAGAAGAACCTCGGCGGTTTCATGCCTCTGATTCACGTGCTGTGGTACCTGGACAGATACGTTTTGTGCAGTGGGCTTCCTGATGCAGTGGTTGTTGTGGACGACACGCCTGCCATGGCCGCAAAGATTGCGATGTCTGACCTCAAAACTAAAGTGGCGTTTCTGGCTGTGTCAACGATCAAGCAAAAGGACCTAGGGAATGCCGTTGGAGGTGCTCTGCAGCATGCAATCGTGATGCGGTACATGCTGGAGGCCGATCAGACGGAGCAGGGAGCAACAGCTGCAACTTGGGATACTCAAGAAGAGTGGCTCCAGCGTGGCATTCCACTGTGGGTTTTGGACAGCAAACGAGGGCATGAAGGGCACCAGCAGGTGCATGCTGCAGAAGCCGTCCAGCAAGATGTCGTGACTGAGGCCCCCGCTGAAGACACTAAGCCTGGTGCGCCTGCACCTACCTTGCCAATGCAAGCCAAGATGAAGAAGACTGCCAAAGTTGTACCAACTCAGGGTACTGCAGCCGGAAAAGGAACACCCTCGAGTACCAAGAAGCAAGCAAAAGGGAAAGAGAAGGAATCGGACAAGCCCGCGGAATCAGACGACGACGATACTGACGAGGAGTCAGAAGAAGACGATCTGGAGCAAGTACTGGAGACCCAGCAGAAGCGCAAGCGGGCATCCGCCTCTCACTTCGATGCAAGCAGCCCCGACTCTGGTAAGGAACAGTCCAAGAAGAAAGCGAAGACTGCTGCCAGTGCTACTGCAGAGTTCAAGCCGCCCTCGCGTTCTGGTACCCTGCCGTCTCGAGGTACCGTTGCCTCTCCAAGTGGGACAAGTACAACAGCAAGAAGCCTGGGTTCCAGGTTGGCTAAGGTTGCTGGACCGAAGAAGAAGTAAGTCACCATTAACCCAAGTGTTACGCCTCTTTTTGCAGTCATGAGTGCGCGAGGGCTCGCGCACTCGCCTTCGACGCGAATGCAATTATATGCCCTTAAAGGGTTGTACATTTTTGCCAAGCTTTTATCTCAGTGTTTGTACGTTGTGCACTTCGTGTCCTGTTTTTGTTGCCCTCTGTACACAATTGTTTCCATGACCTTGAGTGCGCGAGGCCTCGCGCACTCAGGTACACAAAAAAGCAATTTATTTCGCAGGACAAACATAGGTGCAACTGGAGACCCGCAGAATGTCATATTTTGAAAATGAGCTCCCGAACAGGCACGCACCAGTTGGCTTTTGAAATACAAAAACGACAAGATTGGTAAAACACACCCCTCAAATCAGACAAAATAATAGTTTATTTTGATAAGCAAAAAGTGGAAAAAAGCAGCAAATTGGGTAAAATTGTATTTTTTCGGTGGCATCTGGGCCATGTGTGTTGCAAATGTCCAAAAAAAATAGTTATTTGGGCGGTCATTTTTTAGGTCCTTCTCTTCCAAAAGGGGGTGCAGTTTGCGTGGGCTAAGAGACAGTGGCATGTTATTAGAAGCAGGCCGTGCTAGAGCATCAGGACTCCGGGCCACGGGTTCACCTGTGTGCATAGGCTGCATGTGTAGCACTGGTTTCCCAACAGGGGAAGTGGGTTCTGAGGTTGACTCTAGATCTACCTCCTCCAGCAACAGCTGGGCTAGGAAGGCACTGTGTTTTAGATCAACATAGCTGGGATCAACAGGAGGGATAGTGCTGGCGATCTCAGACAGTTGGTCGTCAGCATCCTCCTTAACAGCTGCAGGTTCCAGGTAGCCATCGGGAGAGTCACACCCTGTAGGTGTGGCAGATAGGTGCTCAGGAGATCGGTATTTGAGATCAGAAAGAGTCAGGCCACGATTTTCGGCCACGACCTCTTTCAGTAGCACCTGATCTAGGTCACACAGGGGTACAGGATTGAGAGATCCATCGACGATGGATAAGAAACTGGCCCACTCAGGGGCCTGCATAGCTGTGTATGAGTCCTCCGGCACATAGCTGGGACCGTCGGGGAGTTGCACTCTTCCTACGGTCATTCCATCTAGCATACGGCGCCAGTAAGCTTGTTCACCAGAGCAGCCCCAGTCAGGGGTGCACAGGACAACCCTTCCTCCCTCATAAGCGATTTTAGTTAGAACCTTCGCGAGCAGGGAGAAGGGAGGGTTGGCATACGCTAGGCCCATTGCTTTCCAGAAGAAACGGAAAGCGTTATTCACATGTTTCGAGCAGTACAACTGCATGATGTGCTGTTGTCGGCTCGCAAACAATTCCACCTGGATCTCATCCAGGTTTACCTGTAGTGCCGCCAGTCCATTTTCAAGAACGTGACGGGCCAATTGGTAGTTTTCAGTACGATAGTTAGTCTTGGATGCGTAGCGCAGCCCAGACTCTTTTCGTCCTGACAGCTCCAAAGGTACGGAGAAGAGCCCACTGCCAAAGTCGCAGTGCAGAGAATAGGGGCGCTGGAGAGACAGCATTTTTACCTGGGGGTTTCTTCGTAGGAAGTCCGTACCAATGACGATGTCAAAGGCGTCGGTGTCTAACACTCTGCAGTGTTGGTTCACAGTTTCGTCGCCCAGGCATATAGTCACATGGACCCCCCCCAAGGAATGGATGGTACGCCCATCCCCTACTCTTATGGGCACGGTCTTAGTTTTCTTGAAAGTTTTTAGCAGGCGCCGGGCCACTATAGAAAGTGTTGCACCCGTGTCAAGCACCGCTCAAAAAACTTGATCCCCGATTTTCACGAGGATCCAGAAAACCAAGTCCTCCTCTTCGGAGCCGCCCCCCTACTCCTCAGCAGGGAATTTGACATCCACCCCTGCAGCCATGAGGGACTTGGCCATCCGGGCCAGTCGCCTCTTCTTGGAGTTATTCCCCTCAGGGGAGGCGTTATCCCCCTGTGGGCGCTTCTTGGGGTCGCCTTCGGCAGGAGGGGGAGTAGCAGCGGGCGCTGATGAGCGCCTCTGCGGGTTAGGGGGTCCACCTTTGCCACCCCCCTTGCCACCTCGTTTACCACCTTTATTTCCATTCTGGGGGGTTCTGGTGGGTGTTTGGTTCTTCTGGCGTTCAGCCTCCTGCCGCTTGAGTTTATCAGTCTCGCGTTTCTTTATGTGACATTCGTCCTCGTAGTGACGACATTTGCCACAATAGCCACAGGTGATGGTACACCTGAAATGATCCTGATGGGTCACAGTTTTCCCATCTTTGGAGTGCTGCTGTCGTTTCATCTGCAGCATACAACCACTGCGGTGGTCGCAGTCAGGGGCATGACAAGGTCCCCCCTTGTCATTAACAGGTTTACAGTAGAACACAGGGGGTGTACCTGCGTCAGGCTTAACCTCATTCATGGCACGTAGGTTACCCCTTCCTTTACCACCTCCCTGGTTGGCGTTAGTGGGATTTTTAGGCCCTTTCCCTTCGCCACGTTCGGGGGTAGGGGTACCACCTCGACCCAAGTGCTTCTTGACGAATTTCTCCAGGTGGGAGTCATTCTCCCTCTCAGGAGCTAGCTCGATCAGCAGGTCCAATAAGTCGTCGTAAGAGTGGGTCCGGCTCTTCCTCTCAGAGGTAGCGCGGCAGTCATCCCACGTACGAGTAGGGATCTTACTCATGAGCCACAGGTGGGGCTCAGTGGCTCCATAGGAGCCCACGTTCATCCGTGAAAACAGATACTCTAGGTCGCACACGTATTCAGAGACTCGCGCAGCGGAAGGAAGCTCCGGGAGCATAGGTAGCTCCTCTATCTGTGTGCGCACACTGAGGTCAGTCTCATACACTGGGAATGATTTCTCTAATCTTTGGAGTACCTCAACCCATGTTGAACAAGTTTTCACAACCTGTTTCACCTGTTTTTGCAAAAATTTCTTTTTGCATGACCGTTTCAGCAGTGAGCATTTATTGGCCACATCCACATGGGATTGGCCAGTTAGCAAAAGAAACTCAGCAAGTTTATCTGCCCATTCTCGCAGATTTTTCGGGTCGAACTCAGGCAACTCCAGCTGAATGTTCGCCTGTGCAATAGGTCTGCCACTCTTCCCACCCCCTGGGTTTAGACCTGAAGGGGGAGGAGATACGCCGGCAAGAGGTGCCAGGGCTGACAGCCCTCTTTTCTCAGTCTCAGTCACAGGTACGTCCTGTAATTCAGCAATTGGGACTGTCCTAGCGCGAGGATAAAAAGGGCTGGGGCAAGTAACCTTGGGTAGTAACCTGGACACCCTTGATCTTTTGAGATCATCAGCCAACGTGCTCAATCCGGGTGAAGGTGAGAGTGGCGCTGGCTTAGGTAAGGGTTCGGTGATACCCAATTTTGCCTTGACAGCCTCTGAAAGAGCTGTTACATCCGGGTCTTCAGATCCGGATAGAAGTTTGGCCAAAAGTTCGGCCGTGCGATCCAGAGCCCCATAGGTGGGCTCAGGGTGAAGAGGATCCAGACTCTTTTCAGGAGCCCTTGAAGTTGTCGGCAGGTCTGGATGCCATGCTCCCGGGTGCTCGTGTACTCTTGGTCGTCTCGGTAGTGATACGGTGTCCGCTATGTCTGTAGATGGCCCCGAATAAAGGAAGGAACCCATCTCAGTTTGAGGCGGAGACCCGAGGGCATCAAGAGGTACTTCTCCATCTTCCCCTACGGTGGACTTGTGGTACTCCTCGTGGAGCATAAACTCGTCCATCCTCCTTCGTAGGTCCCCTTGTTCTTCAGGACGTCCAAGAACTGTAGAAGAAGAGGCCGGACAGGCCGACCGGGCGATGGAGGCTTCGACTCGCCTGCGGAGCCCTTGCAGGCTGTCCTCACCATGGGCCGCTAAGGTCTCCATGGTTAAAGGGGTTGTTCTGGGCAGATTTTGATTCGCCCTTCTGTGCTCTGGATCTTCCTGAGACCCAGATGCTGCTCTGAGTGGCGGTTCACTCTTTGGGTGGGCTACACTGCCGAGTTGGACTTGTACACTTCTGATCGGCCAGGTTCGGGAGGACAGTAGAGTGGACATGTTCAATGTGCTTTTCAGTGTGCTTTTCTTGTGCTTCTGCTCAGGGTCGGTTCGAAAGCTACTCAGGGTTGCCTCTGCTACCGGAAAGATGTCCTTGATTAGTGCCCTAGATATTTTGATGAAATCCTGCAGGTTTTGAAGTTGAAAACCCAAACCAAAGCAGCAAGTAGAGCAAGAACAGGATGTGGATCGAATCAATGAATAGTTTTGAAATCCAGTGTAACACAGAAGGGCTGCAAATAGACAAAGCAGGCTTAAATACAAAGATTCAATCACAAATGGATAAAACAAAAGATTTTATGTGAAAACTGGCCTGACTCTAGCCTCCAAGTTAGCATCAAGCACTTCATGTGCACTCTTTTGGGTGAAATGGTGCTGGTTAGGAATGTGGGCCATAGGAGTTAGGCCAGACACAGATTATGACTTGGCCAAGCAACTGAATTCAGAAACAGTTAAAAGGTAGAACCACAATAAGTGGTAGAAACAATTGAGTATAGGGGTCTTGGGGTGGGAGACCACTAGGCCTAACCTCCAAGGCCTTAGGCATGAAATGCCTATTTTATTTCGGTATAACCTCCATGAAGGAAGATACCTCCGCTCAGTTGAGTGGTAGGGGTGAACTTCATGGGGGGCTAGGGTTATAACCCTAGTTACTTTGAGAAAGTGTACTTAAAGCTCCAAAAGAGAGATAAAAATACTTAAGTAAGCCTTGGAATCAACAAAAGGGTTTTAAGGGGGGCTTGGCCTGGATCAAGCCCTCCAAGAAAGACATGGTAGTGACTTTTTCTTACTCTATGTTGAATAGCTTGTGCTGTTTGAATCCCTACCTTAACATATTCTTTGTCCGCACACAGTCCAGCCTGTGGCTTGTTATTCAGTGAATGTATGTAAGCCTGCGTAAAACAAAATGCAACATGAAGATTCCCTACTGAGCCTGTTGCATTGGTTCAGCAGGACGGACACCATTATTGAAGGTTGCAACACATTTCAGATGACTCACGGCACGTGCTTGCGATGTTGATGCTTTTGGTAAGCCCCTTTGTGCCTGCCACAAGTATCACTGAAAATATTGCCATGCATAATTCTTCTTATGGTGTAAGGAAGAATTATCACAACATGCGTTAAAAGTGAGGAAAATTTGGTGACAACAAAAAATCAGATAGATAGTATGGCCGAAATAAATCCACCAACCATTCGCGGAAAAGATTGATCATGCGACAGGCTAGATTGTATGTAGTACTTTTCAAAAAACTATTGTTGACGCCGTTTGTGTCTTCAGGCTGTAGCATAGGCCTATTGTACCTTAGAATAACGCCGAAGCAAAAAACGTTGCGGAAGCTAAGCGAACAATTGGTGAAATTTAAGTTATAGTAGCGCTACCACCAAAGCAAATCTCTTCGGATGGTCATGAGTGGCTAAGAAACCGTAGCAAGGGAATAAGTCTTTGTGTGCAAATTCAGAAACGTGACTTAGCTTGAGTGTATGAACACTTGATATGTTGCTTTGTAGTTGCATGAAGTCTTGACATGTCCTAGGACTCATACAGTGATTTACTGGGTACGACATGCACGTTGGCAATGCAGGAACTTAATCAGACAGAAAAGGGGAAAAAGAATCTTTTGAAGAAAATTAAGTGTAGAACACATAAACAGGTAGAATATGTGCTTCAAAGGGCTAGAATAGATGTTTTCTAATTTTCAACAATCAATCTGGCACTTTTGGCACATTTAAGTCAATAGAAAATGCCTGTAGGTCAGAAAACATGGAAAAACGGGCCAAAAATGAGGGTACTGCACCACATATACCAAAAAGTGCCAAAACAAAACATGCTTGAAATGGAAAGAGGATGAAAGTTTCATGTGGAAAAGGCAAGCAGACATAATCAAGGCCCTAGAAAACCTCTTTAAGTGGTGACGAACCACCGAAACAAAAGTGTAGAGTTGGGTTTACGATTGCCTATCCCTACAGATCATCCGAAGGGAAAAGAAAGGTTCCTAAAGTAGTAGATAGTTCTCAAAGAATGGGGGGGCCTTGGCGTGGAAAAAGTCACCTAAAAAATAAGAGGTTGGTGACTTTATCTTAGACAGAAGCCCTTTCTTAGGGGCTCCTCCCACTCCGCCCCATGCAAATACCATGTAGTTGGGACCTGGAAACACTTTTTCATATCAAAATTGGGAAAAACCAAAAGATTCATGACTTTCGACCCAAAAAAGGAGGGGTAACTTTTTGAACAATTTTGACCCCCCCCCCCCGTCCCCCCAACCTCCTTGAAAGCTCAAAAAAGTAGGTTTCAAATGGGGGAGAGGGGGGGGAGATTGGGAGGGTCCGGACCAAAAACTCACTGGGGCATGTGTTTTTACAAGTGGTGAAACAAAAAAGGGGGGTCTCCTAAGGTATTGGTGCACAACCTCTATGCAGTTTTTTACCCTCAGCAGCTCAAAAATTGAAGTTTCCGAAACTTATTTTTTTGATACCTTGATCACCTGAAAATGACCATCCAAGCTATGTAAAGCATATTTCAGGCTGTATTCATTTGTTTGTCACCCTATTTGCGACTCGGTGCAGGGGGGGGGGGATGAAACGAAATTGGTACACAACCTGGTCATGCAACTTTTTAGCCTATGAATCGAAGTTTCTGAAACTTCTTATTATTTTTATAGATTTGGATCACCTCAAATGACCATCCAAGATATGTCAAGCACATTGTGGCCCGTATTTATGAAGTTTTTACCCTATTTTGGGTGTGTGTTGCTTGGGGTAGATTCTCTGCGAGGTAGACTTGCCTACCCAGCCACGCGCCCCCTTCCCAAATAGGGTGAAAAATACATAAAAACTGCATACACCATGTCGAAAACGCGCGGGGACGCCGCACACTGCCCCTGCAGTGGGCATCACCCGAAGGCACCTTCACGTGGGGGAAAATCCTCCCCGGCGCCGTGGCGCTCACGTACCTGTGGCTCCGGGACGCGGAGACACACACACAGCCCCCCGGCACACACCTCCTCCTCACTCTAGAGGGAGAGGACTACGTGACGGGGAACGCAGACACCGCGGTATGGCTGCATGCTCACGAGCACACTACACCCCCCACCGTAGTACCGGGGTCACACCCCTGGCACGTGGTCATCGTACGACTACCCACGGGGGCAGGCACAGAAAGCGCGCAACAGGGATGGGCGGACAGGTGGGCACACGTGTGCGCCTCCCTACACGATGGGCTGCACAGGCCCTCCCTCACCAGTCACACCCTCGAGCCCGCCCCCACCACGGCCGAATCCCACACCGGGGCGGCCCCCCCCACCGGGGTCTGGGCCTACACGCACCCTCCACCGCGAGGCAGCGGAAGCCCTCAAGACCGCCATCTCCAACCACCAGGGCCTCGTGCACACCCCCCACGATAACACGCAAAAGGGCTACACCCTATGGTGGCACCACCCCGCACCATAAGGGGGCCTACAACCACCGGCAGACCAGCGTAGCATCGGCCCAGACCTCACAGCGGTGGCCCACGCCGTGGCCGCCATGGCCCAGCAAGTTGGGGCGCCACCCCAATGGGCACCGTCCATCATCAAAGAAACAGCGGCACGCCACATCCCAGCTTTCGCACACTTCCGGGGACGCCCCATTCATCCCAACCTACCGGACCTCGACCTCCCTGCCCACGATGCGTGGGCCGTCCACATCCTCGTGCCCCACGACACCGCGCCCAAAACGGGGGACGTGACGGCACGCGTCACCAAACAACTCCCCAATACCGAACTCCACTACGACATACCGACGCCAAACGTCATCGTCACCCACAACACGGGTCGCGACCACTACTACCTCCAGGCAACGCATGAGCGCTCCCCCATCACCATATACACCTTCACCACCTTTTTTTGGCACCCACCGTGGATATATCTTGATGCAAGAGCATGCAGGGTCACATATGGTGTTTTGCCAAGGCCAAGCTAACCTTAGGAACAAGGTGGAGCAATTTGAAATCTCATGATACCTCTCCTAAATCTACTTATACTAGAATTAGACGTCAAACAAGGCAAATATGGCTGTTTTGAGGCAATTTTGGCACCCGCCGTTGATACATCTTGATTCAAGAGCATGTAGGGACACATATGGTGTTTTGCCAAGGCCAAACTAACCTTAGCAACAAGGGTGAGCAATTTGAAATCTCATGATACCTCCCCCAAATCTACTTATGTGAGATTTACAAGTTAAAAAGGGCAAATATGGCTGTTTTGGGGCAATTTTGGCACCCGCCACTCAATTATCTTGGTGCACCACCATTTAGGGTCAAATATGGTGGTTTGCTAAGGCCAAACTAACCTTAGGAAGAACCTTGACCCATTTGAAATCTCATGAGACCTCCCCGAAATCCACTTATGCCACTTTCTTCGTGAAAAAGTGCCAAAAAAGGCCCGAAAAGGCGGTATTTTGGAAGTATCTCCCCAAAGGTTGATGGGATGACCGTCATTTGATCACAGGAGCAGGATATGGTTGCGATTGGCAGATTGCGCTTCTTGAATCTGCTTAACTGCGCACAGAATTGGCACAAATCTCGCAAAATGAGCCAAAAATGCTTGCGGCGGCGGCAAAAATCGCGACCGCGGCGGTTTCTGCGATAGTCCGGCAACTGAATTTTGGGATCTGGCGACATCGTAAAATCATATGTGACCCGCGTCCGACATGGAAGCATCCACTACACGTCGCCCCGACCGCGCGCAAAAGGCCCGCCCACCACGCGGCCCCTCCCGCCGACAGCACCGCCCTCCACGCAGCCCGCAGACGGGCCGCGGCACACCACCAAAACCACCTGCTCCCACGCATTAGCGCTGGACCCGGCACCGTCACCGAGGCCACCCACAAAAGCACCTTGAACCTACTGGCCCGCAAGCTACGCCCCAAAATGGCACTGGAGGACACACTCTGGATATAATATGGCGAAAGCCGCACGGCACGGGTGGCGGACCTCCGCACCATCATCCCCCGCCACATCCAGCGCGCGGTAGGGCCCTTCACCGTGTACGCGGTACCGCACACCATAACAGCCCAATGCACCAACTGCAACCCCCGGTGCGCGCTACCATGCGCGGGCGCTCTGCAGCAACCCCTGCCAGACCCTACCTACAGGGGGGGCATATACCTCGGCACTATACCCGGGGACCCACACCCCTACCTCCTGCCCGCGGCGGACCGCCACCACGCCATACCGCTACACCTTGTCGAGCACCTGGCGGTGGGACCATCCCCCTTCTAGAAGCGCCCCCCCCACACCCCATCCGACGGACGCCCGCCAGATGAGCCGACGCACGCCACGCCTGGACCCAAACGCGCCATTGCACTCCTCACCCTAAAGGCGGAAGCCACCATCCCCCGAGACCTGGAGGGGGAAAACCACTTCATGGTGGAAGGGCTGACGGAGCACGTCCTGATCGCAGCCATGTACGCCACGGCGTCCGCTTCCCACCTCTGGGAGGACCGCCCCTCCCCACCTCTGGCCCAGGCAGCGCAGGACGCCCCCGGCACGGACCCTACCGCCGAGGACATCCACCAAATCCACAACATGCGAGCACCCCCGAAGACCCACCCCCAGGTCCGCCCCATCCAACTCGTCAGCTGGGACGCCATAGACGCCCCCCTGGCCACCACGGAGGTCAACATCCTCAAACACCGGGACACCTGGTGGACAGTGGAATGGGACGACCACGGCAAGGTCAGACGGGCAACGGCACATGCCCCCGACGACGAAGTCCCGCCCCCACAGCGCAGAGGGGACCGCTTGCGACTCGCCGCACGCGTCCCCCACACCCCATAGGCAGCCTGGGAAGCGATGCACTACGCCCTCTACTGGGCGCAGGGGGCGCCACAGGGCCCCCTCCCCCCGGAACGCACCCCTGCGTGGACACGCCACGCCACCCGCTACACGGCCCACATGCACCGCCACGGAGCAGGCACCGGGCACCGGCTCCTCACCTGGCCCACGGACCCGCCCGACGCCCTGCAGGAGGCCGAGGAAGTGCTTGGCCTCATGACCAAGCAAGTGTTCCAGCTGAAGGACATCGTCCCCACGTCCAAGCCCGACGTCCCAGCCGCCCGTGAACACCCCGTGTTTGCACCGGGCCACGCACCAGTACAGCAGCCCCAGGGCGCACCTGCCCAACGGGGACAACCCAATGCCCGGCGCCGCCAAGGTGCGAAGAAGCGCAATGCCCCCGCACAGGCCAAACCCGCGCCCAAGCCAAGAGCCAAGTCGAAGAGCTGGACCGAGGAGGAAGCCGCTGCCCTGTATCCCGAGTACGCCATCGGTACCCTGGTGCTGCTGCTCTTCGAGTACGCCAGGCTGCCGGCCCCTCCAAGTGGACATAGGCCGCAGGTGAGGTCAAGCACCGGTACCGCGTCACCGGGGACAACCAGGGGTTCCAGGTCCACGTCAAGTGGGACCCAGCCACCCCCAACGACGAGAAGGCGGGGCGCACCATCGAACTCTGGCGAGACAGAAACGGTCGTGAGATGGTCTCCATGCAGCTATGCACCCCCGACACGTAGCACCTCACCGGCACCGAGTACACGGGCGAAGTCCACAGTGCATGGCCCCTACCCCAGGCCCAGAAGCGGAACCGCAAGGCACCCGCAGCTCAGGGCGTCATCGACCTCCTCGATGCCTGACGGGGCCCAGGCCGGACACGGCCCGCCCCCACAACTACCGGTCCCCAGAAGCCCGCGCCTGCGGAAGCCCACGCCCGCATCAACATCCTCAACGAGCCCGCGGTCACCTACGACCCGACCAAGGCCGCCACACTGCAAGCCTTGCCCGGGCCACACCCCCATGGCGCAGACCTCCTGGGGTTCCTGGAGCAAGCCCTCCGCAGAGCGGACCAGCCCAAACCGGCACCGATCCTGGACCCGGAGGGGAACAAATATCACACCCACTGGCAACGGGGGGTGCCCCTCTACCACAAGACGTCGGTCACGGTGCATGCCCACCCCGACCTTGGAGTGGATGGTCGCCTCGGAGCGTACGAGTGTGTGGGGCCCGGATGGCAGCTAAACGTGCTACTCACGCACGTCCCATTCGGGGAGGAGACCAAGGACTTCCTGGACACCCTGAGCCTGGCGTACCGCCGCCTCTCCCTCCTGGCACCCACCATCATCATAGGCGACCTGAACGCCGCCCCCACCGACGACGACCGCACCGGCCCACCCACAGCCACCGACATAGCTGTCCGGGATGCCATGCACCAACTGGGCCTCACCGACGTCGCGGCAGGACTCACCGGCACACCCTCCGATTACCCCCACCAAGCCGGCACCCACCCCTCCCGCATCGACACGTGCTACGGGGACCCAACCACGGTGCGCGTCCACGAGGCAACCTACGGGGACCTCCCGCCCACGGGCACGGGCCACCGACCCCTCTACATCGACATCATCATCCCCAACCTAACCCCACCCGCGGCCACCCTGCCAGACGGCACCCTCCCGCCCACACTGCAGTTCCCGGCCGAGGACGACCACGGCGCCTGGCACAGGTATAACAGGGCCCTACACGCCATCCTGCGCGGCCCAGATGCGCCAACACTCACCACCGCCATGCGCCGGGCGGCACAAGCATGCGGCATGGAGCGCGACACCAGCCACACGGGAGCACCACCGTACCTCACCCTCCAACAGCTCGTCCATGACATCTGGACAATGAAAGAGGAACTCACCACCCTGCTACGCCCCAGCACACCGGAGGCACGAGACCGGGACGCCCACCTCCGTGCGCTCCTCACCACCCACCGCCACCAACTCCAGGAATGGCACGCCCACGGCATAGCGGCCGCAGCCCAGGAACGCGAAAGATACGGCAGAAACGACACGCCGTACAAGTCCCTGCGGTACATCAGCCGCATCCTGGAGGACACGGGGCGCCGTACCATCCACGCGGTGCGCAGCCCCGAGGGGGGCCTCACCAACGACCCGAACGCCGTCCTCCAGGCAGTCCTGGACAGCTTCCAGGCACAACACGGGGACGCCCTCCCCGAGCTCGACCCCCACACCAGAAGCACCATCCGCGAGCATGTGCCCAGGGTCTTCAACCGGGAACAGCGGCGCGCCATCGAACACGACCCCTTCAGCATCTCAGAGCTGCAACGCCCCCTAGACCGCCTGAAGAAGGTTTGTGCCCGGCGTCGACGGTTTACCGGCCGAAGCGTAGCAACGCCTCACCCTGCCCGTCAAACGCC
Source organism: Eutreptiella sp. 'Long Island Sound 2002' (assembly GCA_964036045.1). Taxonomy (NCBI): domain Eukaryota; phylum Euglenozoa; class Euglenophyceae; order Eutreptiales; family Eutreptiaceae; genus Eutreptiella; species Eutreptiella sp. 'Long Island Sound 2002'. Next base: position 10,979,508 of record OZ038394.1, read on the forward strand.
GCCTGGCAGCCCGCCTGTGGGACGTCGTCACGGGCGCCACGCCCATCCCCCCTGAGTGGGCCAACCTGGTCCACCCCCTCTACAAGAAGGGGGACTGGGCGCAGCCGGGGAACTGGCGGCCCATAGTCTGCGCCACCACCGAAGTCAAGCTGGTGTGGACGCTCATCCTGGGCCGCATCGCGCCGACGGTCTTCGCCCACGTGCCCGCCAGCATGTTGGGAGCCATGGCCGGCAGGTCCCCCCACGAGGCCATCTTCCTCCAGGACACCGCACTGGACATGAACCCCTACGAGATGATTGTTGCCTCCCTTGATGTCCAAGGCGCGTTCCCCCACGCCCCACACCGGCTCCTCACGGAGGTATGGGATGCCATGGGCCTCCCATTCCTATCCTTCATGACAGGGTACATCCAGACCCGGCTCTACGCCGTCATCACAGCCGCAGGCCTCACCCCATGGACCGGCACAGACAGCGGGGTCCCCCTGGGCGGCGCCGAGGGCCCCTTCCTCTACCTCCTCGTCACCCTACCACTGGCATTCGAGCTAGCACGGGTATACCCGGGGTACGCCCCATACCCGCTACGGTCCCCCCTCATCAACTTCGCGGACGACAACCTCCCAACTACGGCCACCCGCCACCGCGATCCTGAGAACGCAGGGCTACCAACGACCACCGAGCAAGCGTCCGCCATTCTCCAACTCACCACAGCCTACCTGGACGCCCACCAGCTCCTAGTGCACCCCCGCAAATCGGTCGGACTAGCCGACGCCAGGACCCCCACCCCCCACATCCGGAAAGGCGAACCCCTACACCTGGAGGACACCACAGTCCACCTGGGAGTCAGACAGGCCACGCGGCACCACCACATCACACTCCCAAGCAAGCTGGAAGGGCGCCTCGCCCGGCTACCCCAAATTGCCAGGGGGGACCTCCTGTCTACGCAGGGCCTGGCATACTTCATGGAAGCGGTGCTCAACGCGGCCATCGGGTACCAAGCCCTGAACCTCCCGCACCCCCAAGACGCCCTACGCCACGCTCGACAGCAAGTGACGAAGGCATAGGCGCAACACGGAGGCTGGCCCACGTCTTTCCCCAAGGAGGCCATGATGGGCCACTGGCGCTACTACGGAGGCAATACAGGCGCCGTGGTCAACATGGCCTATGCCAAACACGCAGCGCACCTCCTACACAGGGTGACACAGAACCATCAGCCGAAGGTTCGCGAAGCGGCAGCCATACGCATAAAAGAAGCGCAAATGGCCCGCAACACCTGCCCCCGGTGGATACTGGCGCAACACGGCATCTCTACCTCCGTGGGCACTGGCATCTGGGCCCAGCTGCAACTCCTCCTACCGCACCACACGCACGCCATCCTGACAAACCACCACTCAACAGGGGCCACTCGTGGCCACGTACACCGACATCCACCGACACCCGGCAGGTGAGGTGGACACCCTGCGTCCTCGTGGGGGCCACCGTCACCATAGTGTATATCACCCCAACACAGATGAAGATCATGGCCCAGTGCGACGCCCACCACGCCCCGTTCCTTTCCGACCCACAATGGCCAGCACGCTGCATCTTCCAAGTGTACCTCCGCGAATGCGCTACGAAGGCAGGGCGCGACATGCCGGGGCCCAAGGACATCGACACGGCGTACAAGGCCTTCCAGCGCCAGCACCCCCGGCCCCGCCCGAGCGAACACGAGACCCCCAACGACGGCAGCACGACGCAGGGGGAGCCCACCCCGTCAGCCGAAGGCTGGACACCACCCACCATCCTGCTACTAGCACCAAACGGCCACAAACACGCTACCCGCACTGTCCAGCGACACCATGCCCCCTGGTCCATCCCCAAACACAACGCACCGGAGACCGATGTACCACCAGTCACACAGTGACCAGGGCATACCACGCACGTGCTGGCACTACGGCCCGGCAGCCCTCGACACTCTGTGGCCCCTGCTGCACCTCATCTCCACCCACTACCACACCCCCACCGCCGCCGCCACCGCCGACCAGCAGGCATGGCTCTCCCCGTGGTTTCACACGGTACCCCCAGACCACCCGGCGCACGGAGCCTGGACCCGAACACCCACGGCGATATGGACGTTCACCAGCGAGCAGGCAGACCCAGAAAGCGTGGCCATAGAGTACGACCGCTGGGACGCACACCGCGCAGGACCTCAGGAGGCAACCCATGCGCCCCCTACAGCACAAATGCCCCACCCTCCGCGGCGACAAAGACGACAAGGAGCGGCGACAGACCATCACGTGCCAGAAGTTCCACCCCAATACGGGATATCTCTTCCACCTGATGTACGCGTATACCACCCAGGGGCCCCCAGACAGGGGCCTCATCCGCCTCACCCCACGAGCCCAGGCCATCATCACCCAGGGGATAGGCGTCTATGCAGCGCGGCTACTGCAACCCACGCAAATCAACACCAGAACCGCCCAAGGGAACCCCGTCTACGTCTATCAGCCCACAGCAATTGCCCGCCTACCCATACCCAGCGACACCGACATCATCTACTTCACTGACGCATCCGGCACCCAGCAACGCACCCCCACAGTCGGCTGTGCCTCCGTGTGCATCACCTGGCACGCGCACGGCCTCCACGTGGAACACCACACCGGGGCCACCATCTTTGAGGCGTCCTCCCACGGCGAACTGCGCACCCTGGCAGACGCCGTCACCGCCACACCACCACCCGCAACGATCCGGCCCCGCAACATCTGGGTAGTCGTGGATGCCACGGTCGACATCCACCTCACCAGGCGCCTCGCGGACCTGCCCCCCCCCAAGGCACTGGAATCCGGCCTCACCACACAAGCGTTGGGGCTATGGATGGCCTTTAGGGGCATGCACCCCCAGGACGCCCTACACATCGTCAAACAGGAGTCACACCGCTACACATACGGCAATGGACGCGCAGACACGCAGGGCAAACACCAGAGCACCAGCCACACCCCAGGGCTCGAACACGTACGACTGGACACCCCACACCACAGCCACCTGCAGCACCTACCCCCGATACCCTCGGCCACACAGCCCCCCCCATGGATACCCGAGGACACGCCGTACACAGATCAAGACAAGCAGTACCACTACCCCACACCCATCCAGCAGCTGGCCACCAGACTGGGCCACCCTGCGAACACCGAACTCCTCCGACGCCTCGAAGACTCCGTCCACACCCCCCTCTACTACTCCGCCCTGCGCCCGGATAGCCTCCCAGCACACCTACAAAAACCCCGACTCCTACTTGCCCTCGAACAGCTTCCCCTCCTCACCTGATACCACGGATGGTACGCACGCCGCTGGATCCACGTCCCCGCAGGATACACCAAATGCATCTGTGGCCACGCGGAAGAAGAAACCTGGGACCACTTCAAGGTGTGCCCCCTGTACAGAGGGCTGGACACCCTCACAGACTGGAACCCAACCCACACCATCGCACAGCACGCCGGATGGCTGACGCAGTCCCCGGCGACCCAGCAACTCACCACAGTCCTCAAGCAGACGTAGGTACTCGAGGCGGTCCGCAGGGGACTCGTCCCCACTGCCGTCTACACCTTGCTACGCACCCACGCGGAGGACCCCCAGGCCACAGCGGCGCACATGCAACGGACGGCGGTTGCCAAGACAGCGGAGCAGCTCACATACCGCACCCACAAATACCTGCAGCATGCAGCCACCCTGCCCCACACGGACCAAGCCCACCTCCTCAAGCTCCTGTTCTACCAACCGTGAGAACCTACCCCACGACACACCACCCACCACGGGACCCCCACCACGCCTAATCACCTTCCACCGGGCAGAACACCGGCACGGCACGCACAAGCACCACAAGCACTGCACACACGCCCACCAGCATACGCGCGCCGCCAGCCAGCACTCCCCCACGCCACCGTCGGTCCACAGGTACCGCCAACCGCCAGCCACCGCATGCCCGCTCTGCGTACGCCAGCGGCTACCACAAGCGGCCCTACTCTGCAGCCCAGACCACTGGGTCTGCCTGGGAGCCGCATACCGCCTCACCCACTGCCCCCACTGCGGGGACCTCAACCCCCACCACCGCGCACGGCCCGCGGCCCCAGCCGCGCCCCCTCCCCCACCAGCCATCCCAGCTTCTTCGGGCCACTCACCGACGCCCTCCGGGACCACCTGTGAGGGTACTACGTGGCGGACGCGGCGGACCACGCATGGACCATAGCCATGGCGGCCGGCAGCACACCCCTGTCCCCCCACAGCCCACCCCTACGCCACAGCGGGGGCGGCTTGAACGTGGCGGCCCGCCACGTCCTCCTCGCCCTATATCTCCACCACCGTGACCTGCACCTCCCAGACCCACAGCCTCCGGGCCCGCAAGCAGCAACCCCGGCGCCAGAAGCGTGGGCGGACACAGCACCAGAGGAGATAGCAGCCTACCTCCGAATCACTTGCTGCCGGTTCAACACCGCCCTCGGCTGGCGGAAAGGAACACCTTACCCACTCAGCGCACTCCTCTACCCGGCGCACCCCCCCACCCTGCGCAGCTGGGGCCCTCGGAGGGCTGGGCGTCCTTTTGAGACGCCCACCTGGCCGCCCCTGACGAAGCCACCGCCACGCGGATGGACCCCGCGGGCCAGCGCGCCTACGTCAGTGGCCTCGAGGCACGCCTCAGAGAGGCGCATCGCTGGCACGCCCGCTCCCCGTCGCCCCCACGGGGACAGGGGGGTTCACCCGCCCCTGACATCCACCAGGCCAAGAAGACCAAGACAGGTAGGGAGCCCGCCAGCGCGCCCGCCAGCAGGGCGCGGCGCCCCGACCAGGGCCCGGACCAGCCACGACACGCCACCCCACGCCCAGACCTCCGGAGCACACCAACAGCACCGCCCCCACCAACGCCGACCGCCACCACCGTACCACAGCACCCTAACCAAGCAGCCCAGCCAGCAACCACCGCCCACACACGTCCACGCCATGCCAGGGTCACCATACACGCAGAGCCAGGGGACACGGCACCACCAACACCACCACCACACCCCCGTCCCTCCAAGCCCCTACCCTCCGATGCCCCAATACTACGGCAACCCCCACCAGCTACATCCCCACGACGCCCCGCCACAACCGGGCCCCACGGGCCACCCACCCCACATGGCACACCTGACTACACCACACCATCACGTATACCACCACCACCAGCCCCTGCCACCGCACCCGCCAACGCCGGGGTACCACACACAACCAACACACCCTCAACACCACCACCACGCAATCCAGCACCACCTACGACCCCGACTACACGGGCGCACGACATACGGACCACCGTACACCCCCATGGACCCGCTGGGAGCCGCGCACGCACACCGGCAACACCAGGGCCTAGTAGGAGCACCCCACCACCACCAGCAGCCCCCCAACCCACACCTCATACCTGCGAGAACCATCCACCGGCAGCCACCCATTACCTACGGACCACAGCCCCACCCGGACGCCCATGCGGCCGCCTCCCACCCACACCTCGACACCGCAACCAGCCAGGAACCGCAAGGACCGCACGGCGCGCACACGCAACACCCACACGACCCACAGGGACGCCCAGACCCCCAGCCGGCGCAACACCCACCCCCGCCCCCCCCACCACCAGCAGTGCCACCCCCATACCATCCCCCCCCGCCCCCGCCCCGAGACCAGGCCACAGACGCAACACGCGGCAGCCCCCAGCAGCCGATTGATGTCGATGCCCCCGCCGACACACACCACCGCGAGTCCCCCCTCCCGCGGCCGCCACAAGAAACCCCATCACCGGACCCCATACGCGACAACAACGACCACCCCCCCCAACCCACACCACCCCCCCCATTACACCCTGCACCACCAGCCGCCGCACCGTCCGACCCCTACGCCGTGCACAACCCCGCAGCGGTACGGCAGCACCTCCGAGGACTCGGGGACCAGGAGGTGCTGCGCCTCCACACCTCCGGCACCACCCAGCGCATCCGGGCGATCACCCTGGTCCAGGCGGCCACCTTGGGGGAAGGCGTCTGAGACTTCTTCTTCGACCCCCTCCTCCACGTCGCCCGACACGGCCGCCCCCCACTCGCCACGCCAGACGGCGAGAGCCCGCCCCCCACGTGGGACCGAATCGGGCTGCCCCCCAAAGACGGAGGGCGACACCTAGTCGGACAACCCGTGCCGAAGCGGGAGGACACCCAGGGCCGCACCCGCTACCGCGAGCCCAACATGGCCCACCCCCCACCCAGCGCCACCCCCAGCAACACCAAAGAGTGGGAGCGGGAAACATGGGTAGCCCGGATGGCCTCCCTCAGCAACTTCCGGCACCACGTCCCGGGGGACGTCCCCACCCCCGACAACCAGCAGCCAGCCCCCTCCGCGTACATGACCCTCATGTACAATCTGCACTACACCCTCTCCACCACCCACTACCACGCACCAACTGACCACTGGGTGGTGCACGGCACCGACTCCCTCCTCCCCGCCAACTACGCCCCCCCCCCCCACACAACCCAGGCCTCGACACGTACACCAGGGGGGACGAGCCCGACGACCCCCACCTCTGGGGCACGTGGGAACGCAAGTCCCTGGACACGCTGCTCTCCATCCGCAGCGGCAGCCAGGGCCTTGGTAGGGCGATGTATTGCCTTGCCAAGTGGACCCAACGGACCTGGGGGATCCCCGCGGACCGGTGGCTGTGGAAGGTCACGCTGCGGCCCCAGCAGAGGGAGGCCCCCCCGAACCGCAGGGGAGCCACCCCCCCATGCCCCACCACCCTACAACTCTGCCCATACATGGTGGCAGCCCGCCTCATGGCGCTGCTGTGGCCGGGCCCCCACATACCCACCCAGAACTAGGCCCAACGTCACGGAGGAGGACATGCCCGGCATCCAGCGATGCTTCTTCCGCACCCTCGCCTACCTCCAGCAAACGCACCCACGCGTTCTGGAGCAGATATGGGCACCCCCCGGGTAACCCACGTTCCCGCACAGCCGAGACAACGCCACCACACCGCTACATGCACCTACACCGCCAACAGCACGCACAGGTCACCAGGGAGAGCGCGTGCACACGCCCGGTGCCCGAACCCGCACCCTTGTTCTCACTACTCGCAGAACCCAGCTTCCTACGCCTGCCCCCGCAGCCCAGGGCCCTCCGCCGTCCCCCACGGCCCTCTCCTCCGCCTCCTACTCCACAACCTCCACCACCACAACCACCTCATCCACCACCACCACCACGTCCTCATCCAGCACTCCACCCCCCAAACCGCGAGGAAAACCCCCCAAACGGGCCCCCAAAACCCGTCCCCACCGCGAGCAACCCCGCCGCCGCTAAGGCCCACGCCCCGACGAGGCCCGCGCCCGCAGCCCGGCCAAAACCCAAGACCGCCGCCAAGCAGCCGCCCAGACCCGTCGGCGCGCCGCGGCCGCAACCCGAAGCCAACCCCGAGGACGTCCTCTACGACATTCAGCCCCAGCCATCCCGGGCCCGGAGGGAGCAGCGCCCAGCACGGCGCCGCCCCACCGTCACCGACGCCACCGCCACCACCTTCATGGAGGAGCGCGCCGCAGCCAAAGCGCGACGCACCTCGTCCCGCCACCTCTCAAAGCCCGCACCCCAGGCCCACGGACCACCCCGACCCGACCAGAACGACGCCAGGGTCCGCCAGCAGCGTCCCCGCCCCCCTACCAACCCTCGATGTCAGCCCACATACAGCGCATGCCCCGCTACCGCCGCCCCCGCGAGTCCCAACCCGACCCCGAGGCGGAGACCGTGCGCACATACCCGCGAGTCCACATCCGCTCGCGCCCCCACTCCCCGCGCAGCCCCACGGCACAGGACTACGAGGAATCCCCCAGGCCCGCCACCGCCACCAGTCCCCACGACCCCGTCACACCCACCCACTCCCACTCCTCCGCCCAAAACCGCGGCCCCGCCCAGGGACAGTGGTGGCGGCGCTGGACCCACACGCAGCTCTGAAAGCTGCGAACGTGGTCCCGGGCAGAGCCCTCCCTCGAGGGCCTGGTCCACCGGCCCCGCAAGGGGTCGGTGGAGAACTGCCGCCTCCAGCCGGCGGGGGGGGAATGCCGCAGGCCGCATGGGAAGGTAGGTAGGTAGGTCGACTCGGGACTGGGGTTGCCCCGCAGGGGGGACTTACCAAGGGGCTTTTGCTCACGCACCCACGGCCCTACTGCACGTGCCCCCACAAAGCGGCTCCCCCACATGGGGGAAGGGCGCGGTCGCCGCGAGCAGTACCCTACAGCGGGTTCTGCCCAGAGAGGTAACCAATGTTCGACCGAAGTCTCACATTCCCCTCCTTCGGGCGAATGATACGTGGGGGAGGGTCCCATGGCACATCCTCATCAACCTCTGGATTCTGGGGCCCAGGGGCCTGGAGCCAGGCCAACGGCCCTGTCCTGCAGGCACCCCAACCTGGGTTGGTTTTCAGTAGGCGTGAGGCGACTTGAAGAAGCACGTGCTACGGGACTCGCATGCCGTGGCGCACACTCACGCCTCCTGACTCGGTCGAGCTTGCGCTCTCCCGGGGGCCGGGGGTTCGGAGCAGGTCGTTGTGGTTGGTTGGTCGGTCGTTCAACTGTTCGGCGTAGTTTGTTAATGTTGGTTGGTCGGTTGCATGATGGTAGAGTCACGTTTTTGTTCGTGGGTATGGTCGTCGGCGGGCTTGGCGCACCACGGTGTCGCCAACCCGTTGGACGCCGTTCCCGTTTCGACCAGTGCACGCCTGGCTGGGTTGGTGTTGGCCGGCTTGCGTGTGGTCTGTTTACGGTCAAGTGGCGGCTGCAGCTGCGGTGTGGTTCGTGGGCGGTTGTCTTGGCCGCCTCATGGTCGGCTTGGTTTGCGTGGGTTCGATCGCGCTGCTGCCGGTGGTCGTATCGCCGAATGTTGTTTGTGTAGCCGGCACGTCCGTGTCGGTGCTGGTTAGTTGCGTCTTGGTTTGTCCAAGTGTAGTGTTGTGTAGTTTGTCAACGTTTGTTGGTCCCGTTCGTAACGGTAGAGTTGCGGTGTTCTGCTGTGTTCGTGGGCATGGTCGTTGGCGGGCTTGGCGCACCATGGTTTCGCCAACCCGTTGCACGCCGTTCCCGTTTCGACCCGTGCACGCCTGGCTGGTTTGGTGTCGGCCGGCTTGCGTGTGGTCTGTTTATGGTCAAGTGGCGGCTGCAGCTGCGGTGTGGTTGGTGCGCGGTTGTCTTGGCCGCCTCATGGTCGGCTTGGTTTGCGTGGGTTCCGTCGCGCTGCTGCCGGTGGTCGTATCGCCGAATGTTGTTTGTGTAGCCGGCACGTCCGTGTCGGTGCTGGTTAGTTGCGTTTTGGTTTGTCCAAGTGTTGTGTAGTGTAGTTTGTTAACGTTGGTCGGTCGCGTTCGTAATGGTAGAGTTACATGTTCTGTTGTGTTCGTGGGTATGGTGGTTGGCGGGCGTGGCGCACCACGCTTTCGCCAACCCGTTGGACGCCGTTCCTGTTTCGACCCCTGCATGCCTGGCTGGTTTGGTGTTGGCCGGCTTGCGTGTGGTCTGTTGATGGTCATGTCGTGGCCTTTGCAGTGGTTTGGTTAATACACGGTTGTGTTAGCCGCCTCATGGTCGGCTTGTTCGGCGTTGGTTCCTTGGCGCTGCTGCGGGCGCTTGCGCGGTCAGATGTTGTTCGTGTAGTTGTCCTGCTTGTTTCGGTGTTGGTTGGTCATGCCCGGGTCGGGCTGCGGTTGGGGCTGTGCTGTTTGCTTGGCCGGGGTTGGTGTTGTGCGGGTGCGTGGCCCCCCTCTTGGTGGGGTTTGCTACGTTGGTGCGTGGCCCCCCCCATGGTAGGGCGTGCTGTGTTGATGCGCGCGCCCCGCCCACTGTGGGGCGTATTGTGTCGGTGTGTGGCCCCTCCCAAGGTGGGTGCTGAGCTCGCGTGCGGCCCACCGCATGGTCGTCCGTGCTGCTTTGCTGCGTGGCCCCCCTCGTGGTGGGGCGTGCTGTGCCGGTGCATGGCCCCCCTCATGGTGGGGCACGCTGTGTTGGTGCCTGTCCGCCCCGGTGGTTGTGCGTGGTGTGGTGGTGCTGGGCTTGGGTTGTCGTCGTGTGTGCCGCCTGGGGGCCGGCGTTGGGTTCGGGTTGGTGGTGCTTGTGGTGGTGTTTTAGCCGGCGCCATGCGCGGCTTGTTTTGTTTGTTCGGTGTTGTCTTTGCCGCCATACAGTCGGCTTGTTCGGAAGGGTGTGGTCGGCGGTTGGGTTGCGGTTGTGGTTGTGTTGATCACCGGGCCGGGCCGGGTGCTGTGCTGGTGCGTGGCCCCCCTCATGGTTGGGCGTACTGTGTTGGTGCGTGCCCCCCCCCATGGTGGGGCGTGCTGTGTTGGTGTGTGCCCCCCCCCATGGTGGGGCTTGCTGCGTTGGTTTGTGGTCCCCCTCTTGGTGGGGCATGCTGTGTTGGTGCGTGCCCCCCTCATGGTGGGGCGTGCTGTGTCGGTGTGTGCCCCCCCCCCCGTGGTGGGGCGTGCTGCGTTGGTTTGTGGCCCCCCTCGTGGTGGGGCGTGCAGCGTTTATGCGTGGCCTCCCTCTCGGTAGGGTGCTCCGTGTCGGTGCCTGCCCGCCGCGGTCGTGGTGTGTGGTTTGGGGTGTCGACATCTGTTCGGTGGGTTGTGGTCGCGGTTGTGTTGTTGGCTTGGCCGGGGTTGGTGTTGTGCTGTTGTGTGCTCCCTCCCCTGTTGGGGCGTGCCGTGTTTGTGCGTGGCCCCCCCCTTGGTGGGGAGTGCTGTGTCGGCGTGTTCGGGTTTCGGTTCGTGGTGTTGTAGCCGGCTGGATGCCCGGCTAGTTTTGTTGGTTCGCTGTTGTCTCGGCCGCCGTACGGCCGGCGTTGTCGGGTGTTGGTTTTGTGTGGTGTTGGCCTGGCCGGGGTTGGTGCCCTGCTGGTGCGTGCTCCCCTCCCTGTTGGGGCGTGCCGTGCTTGTGCGTGGCCCCCCCCTTGGTGAGGTGTGCTGTTTTGGTGCGTGGCCCCCCCTCTCGCTGGGGCGTGCTGTGTTGGTGGCCGCCTGCTGCGGTGGTGGTGTTTGGTTTGGGTTGTCGTCATCTGTCGGGTGGGTTGTGGTTGCGGTCTTGTTGGCTTGGCCGGGGTTGGTGCTGTGCTGGTGCGTGCCCCCCCCCCGCTGTTGGGGCGTGTCGTGTTTGTGCGTGGCCCCCCCCTTGGTGGGGAGTGCTGTGTCGGCATGTTCGGGTTTCGGTTCGTGGTGTTGTAGCCGGCTGGATACCCGGCTGGTTTTGTTGGTTCGCTGTTGTCTGCGCCGCCGTACGGCCGGCGTTGTCGGGTGTTGGTTGTCTATGTTGTTTGCACGGCCGGGGTTGGTGCTGTGCTGGTGCGTGCCCCCCCCCCTGGTGGGGCGTGATGTGTTGGTGCGTTTCCCCCCTCTTGCTGGGGTGTGCTGTGTTGGTGCCCGCCTGCCGCGGTGGTGGTGATTGGTTTGGGTTGTCGTCGCCTGTTGGGTGGGTTGCGGTTGTGGTTGTGTTGTTGCCTTGGCCGGGGTTGGTGCTGTGCTGGTGCGTGCCCCCCACCCCCCTTTTGGGGCGTGCCGTGTTTGTGCGTGGCCCCCCCCTTGGTGGGGCGTGCTGTGTCGGCGTGCTGGGGTTCTGGTTCGTGGTGCTGTAGCCGGCTGGATGCTCGGCTTGTTTTGTTGGTTCGCTGTTGTGTCCGTTGCCGTACGGCCGGCGTGTCGGGTGTTTGTTGCCTGTGGTGCTTGCGTGGCCGGGGTCGGTGCTGTGTTGGTGCGTGCCCCCCCCTTTGTTGGGGCGTGCCGTGCTTGTGCGTGCCCCCCCCCCTTGGTGGGGCCTGCTGTGTCGGCGTGTTCGGGTTCTCGTTCGTGGTGTTGTAGCCGGCTGGATGCTCGGCTTGTTTTGTTGGTTCGCTGTTGTGTCCGTTGCCGTACGGCCGGCGTGTCGGGTGTTTGTTGCCTGTGGTGCTTGCGTGGCCGGGGTCGGTGCTGTGTTGGTGCGTGCCCCCCCCTTTGTTGGGGCGTGCCGTGCTTGTGCGTGCCCCCCCCCCTTGGTGGGGCCTGCTGTGTCGGCGTGTTCGGGTTCTGGTTTCTGGTGTTGTAGCCGGCTGGATGCTCGGCTTGTTTTGTTGGTGTGCTGTTGTCTCCGCCGCCGTACGGCCGGCGTTGTCCGTCGTTGCCGGTCTGTGGTGTTATCCTGGCCAGGACGGACGGGCCGGCCTCCCGAGCGCGTGTGGTGCGCCACCCCTTTGTCCTGGCCGGGTCGGACGGGCCGGCCTCCCGAGCGCGTGCGGTGCGCCACTCCTTGTTTTTGTTTCGCGGGTGTCGTCGCCCTGCTGCTCGTGGTCCTTTGCTCGCTCGTGTCTGTGCGCCGGTGTTTGTCGCCGCCTGCTGCTGTGCCTCCCCCCCCCCACCCCACCCCGCCCTTCCGCTTGTTGTCTCCCGCCCCCCCCTTTGCTTCTTGGTGTCCCGCGCCCGCCGGCGGTTGTCCCCCCCCCCCCCCCCCGGGGGTATGCCCTTCCCGGCTGGTTGTCTCCTCCGCGTTTACCCTTGTTGCCTCTGTGCCTTGTTATTTGCCGTTTGTGGGCGTTTCCTTTTGCCCCCCCCCCCGCCCCCCCGGGTCGTGTTTCCTGGGTGTTGGCCCTGCCGCTCGTTTTCCCTTGTCCTCCTGCTTCTGCCTTGTTTTTTCCGTGCCTTGGGCCTTGGCACCTGTTTGGTTGGGTTTCTTTTTCCCCCCTTGGCTCGCGCTGGTGCCGCCCCCCCACTTCCCGGCGGTTGCTCCTGGTGGTCTGCGGTGCCCCGCGTCTTGTTCTGTGGTGCTACGGTTGGTTGTGGGCTGTTGTGTGCGGCGCGCGGTGTTTTGCTGCGCCGTGCTGTGTTGTTGTGCGGGTGCCTTGCTGTGTGGTGCGCTCGTCTGTTGTGCCGTTGGCCGTCTCCCGTTGGCGTTGGCCACGCCCTTTCTGTTGGTGTCGCTCGGTGCTCCGCTTCGCCGTGCTGTTTTGTGCGGTGTTTCTTCGTGTGTGGTGTCGTCGTGCGTTGTCGTGTGCTGTGGTGTTTTCCTTGTTGCTCTGTGGTGTCGTGGTTGTTCTCTCTCTGCCTTCTCGGTTTTGCGCACCTGCGGGTTTGCGCCGCCTGGTGCTGCCCCCCCCCCCCCCCCCCCCCCCTGGTTTGTGTGTCGTGCCTTCTGCCGGTTTGTGTTGCCGCGGTGTGCTGGCTTGTTCTGCCCTTTGTGGTGCCGTGTTGCTGCTTGCTGTGTTGTGTTGTTCGGGGTGCGGCGTGCCGTGTCGTGTTGTGCTGTGTCCTGTTGTGCTCCGCGGGTGGCGTGGTGCTCCGCTGCGGTTCCTCCTGCGGCTGCGTCCTGCTGCGTGCTCTGCCGTGCTCGGTGGTGCTGTGCTGTGTTGTCGTGCATTGCGCCGTTCCCTGGGGCGCTGCGTCCTGGTGCTCTGTGCTGTGCTGTCCCGCTGTGTGCTGTTGTGGGTTGCTTTGTGCCGTCTGGTGTCCCTTGGCCAGCAACACCAAAGAGTGGGAGCGGGAAACATGGGTAGCCCGGATGGCCTCCCTGAGCAACTTCCGGCACCACGTCCCGGGGGACGTCCCCACCCCCGACAACCAGCAGCCAGCCCCCTCCGCGTACATGACCCTCATGTACAATCTGCACTACACCCTCTCCACCACCCACTACCACGCACCAACTGACCACTGGGTGGTGCACGGCACCGACTCCCTCCTCCCCGCCAACTACGCCCCCCCCCCCACACAACCAAAGCCTCGACACGTACACAAGGGGGGGCGAGCCCGACGACCCCCACCTCTGGGGCACGTGGGAACGCAAGTCCCTGGACACGCTGCTCTCCATCCGCAGCGGCAACCAGGGCCTTGGTAGGGCGATGTATTGCCTTGCCAAGTGGACCCAACGGACCTGGGGGATCCCCGCGGACCGGTGGCTGTGGAAGGTCACGCTGCGGCCCCAGCAGAGGGAGGCCCCCCCGAACCGCAGGGGAGCCACCCCCCCATGCCCCACCACCCTACAACTCTGCCCATACATGGTGGCAGCCCGCCTCATGGCGCTGCTGTGGCCGGGCCCCCACATACCCACCCAGAACTAGGCCCAACCTCACGGAGGAGGACATGCCCGGCATCCAGCGATGCTTCTTCCGCACCCTCGCCTACCTCCAGCAAACGCACCCACGCGTTCTGTAGCAGATATGGACACCCCCCGGGTAACCCACGTGCCCGCACAGCCGAGACAACGCCACCACACCGCCACATGCACCTACACCGGCACCAGCACGCACAGGTCACCAGGGAGAGCGCGTGCACACGCCCGGTGCCCGAACCCGCACCCTTGTTCTCACTACTTGCAGGACCCCGCTTCCTACGCCCGCCCCCGCAGCCCAGGGGCCTCCGCCGTCCCCCACGGCCCTCTCCTCCGCCTCCGACTCCACAACCTCCACCACCACAACCACCTCATCCACCACCACCACCACGTCCTCATCCAGCACTCCACCCCCCAAACCGCGAGGAAAACCCCCCAAACGGGCCACCAAACCCGTCCCCACCGCGAGCAACCCCGCCGCCGCTAAGGCCCACGCCGCCGCCAAGCAGCCGCCCAGACCCGTCGGCGTGCCACGGCCGCAACCCGAAGCCAAACCCAAGCCCAAGCCCAAGCCCGGCGCCACAACGGCAGCGCGAGCCCGACCCCCCGAGGACGTCCTCTACGACATTCAGCCCGAGCCATCCCAGGCCCGGAGGGAGCAGCGCCCAGCACGGCGCCCCCCCACCGTCACCGACGCCACCGCCACCACCTTCATGGCGGAGCGCGCCGCAGCCGAAGCGCGACGCACCTTGTCCCGCCACCTCTCAAAGCCCGCACCCCAGGCCCACGGACCGCCCCCGACCGGACCAGAACGACGCCAGGGTCCGCCAGCAGCGTCCCCGCCCCCCTACCAACCCTCGATGTCAGCCCACATACAGCGCATGCCCCGCTACCGCCGCCCCCGCGAGTCCCAACCCGACCCCGAGGCGGAGACCGTGCGCACATACCCGCGAGTCCACATCCGCTCGCGCCCCCACTCCCCGCGCAGCCCCACGGCACAGGACTACGAGGAATCCCCCAGGCCCGCCACCGCCACCAGTCCCCACGACCCCGTCACACCCACCCACGCCCACTCCTCCGCCCAAAACCGCGGCCCCGCCCAGGGACAGTGGTGGCGGCGCTGGACCCACACGCAGCTCTGAAAGCTGCGAACGTGGTCCCGGGCAGAGCCCTCCCTCGAGGGCCTGGTCCACCGGCCCCGCAAGGGGTCGGTGGAGAACTGCCGCCTCCAGCCGGCGGGGGGGGAATGCCGCAGGCCGCATGGGAAGCCATGCTGGCCGATGCGCTCCACCCCCTGGGAGTCCATCCCCGCAACCTCCCAGCGCCCCAGGACCACCCGTATGTCCTCAGGCGCCTGCGGGAGACCCTTCAGGAGACACAGCGAGACGGCATCCCCCTGTGGGACATCACCCAAAGCCCAACCCCGCACACACACACCCCCTCACCACCCCACAAGCGTCGGCGCACCGACACCGGCGGCACCCACAGCACCCAAGGAGCCCTGCGCGCCACACAGCATGACGCGCCTGACCCCCCAGCCAGCGGCGCCGCCACCTAACCCCGTTACCCAGCAAACCACCGCCGCGGGGCGCCACGCCAGGCCCCGCCCAGAAGACACCAAGCAAACCGGAAGCCGAAGGACGCCAACGCACACGACAACGGGCACCGCTACGCCCAAAGGCACCGAACCCAGGCCTGCAACCGTCACAATCGCCTAACCAAGCCAAAGCCCCAACACAAATCAAACCCAAGCCACACCCCAAAACCGCTAACCCTTGACTCCTAACCAGGCCCGCCGAGGGAGCAACGTTGCCACAGCCCACACCCACAGCCCACACAGTCGCCTAACCAGCCAGCACCAGAAGCAAAGAGGCACCTAACCAAACCCACCCTGACCCATACCTGTGTACATCAGGACGCGCGAGCCGCACCCCTGGGGCGCGACCGCCGCCAAAGCACCGACGACAGACGCCAGAGGACACAACACTATTGCACCGCTGCACCAGCTGCCCGTGCCTGTGCCTGCAGTGTACGCGCGCCCCTCGTTTTTTCCATTTCAAAAAAAAACGAAAATTAGGGGGAGAGGAAGAGGGACACAACCACCAACGGCACACGCGTACCACACACAGCGCGCACACCGGTGAACAGGCGCCACGAGGGCCAGGACACCGCACACGCGCATGCACCAAGGGCAACAAAGGGACGGGACACCACGGCCTGGCACACCGGTGAACAGGAGCCAAGAGGCCCAGGACACCGCACACACGAAACAACACACCGAGCGGGCACACCGGTGAACAGGAGCCCAGTGGCCCAGGACACCGCATAAACAAAACAAAAGACAGAGCAGGCACACCGGTGAACAGGAGCCAAGTGGCCCACGACACCGCGCACGCAAAGCAACACACCGAGCGGGCGCACCGGTGAACAGGAACCAAGTGGTCCAGGACACCGCACACGCAACACAACACACCCAGCGGGCACACCGGTGAACGGGGGCCAAGGGGCCCAGGACACCGTACACGCAACACAACACACCAAGCGGGCACACCGGTGAACAGGAGCCAAGAGACCCAGGACACCGCAGACACAACACAACAAACCGCGCAGGCACACCGGTGAATAGGAGCCAAGTGGCCCAGGACACCGCACAAACGAAACAAAAGACAGAGCAGGCACACCGGTGAACAGGAGCCAAGGGACCCAGGACACCGCGCACGCAAAGCAACACACCGGGCAGGCGCACCGGTGAACAGGAGCCAAGTGGCCCAGGACACCGCACACGCAACACAACACACCCAGCGGGCACACCAGTGAACGGAAGCCAAGGGGCCCAGGACGCCGCACACGCAACACACCACACCGCGTGGGCGCACCGGTGAACAGGAGCCAAGTGGCCCAGGACACCGCAGACACAACACAACAAACCACGCGAGCACACCGGTGAACAGGAGCCAAGAGGCCCGGGACACCGCGCACACATAGGGCGGCCGAGGGACAGGAAAGAACCAACACCCCATGGGTTGGACACACCGGGGCGACCCGGCCGACCCACCGGACCAGGGGCAGGAGCGGTACTCCAAGGCCACTGGTCCGAGCCCGGCCAGGCTGCATCAGGGACCATGGCAAACGTCACCCGGAGCCATGGAAGCAACCGGTGACAGGCGAGCCGGTACACAGTCCAGGAGGGGGTCGCCTGCCAGGCAGAGTGGCCCCGCAACTCAAGCCACAAGGGTGAGGCGGTCGTACCGTAGACAAGCGGGAGCAATACCCCTTGTGGTGAGAGATACTCCAAACGGCTGGGCAGCCCCCAGAGCTGCCGCCCAAAGGAGGGGGCATGTGGCCCTACCCACGGACACATGTGGGGACACCCTCCCACCTGGGACACATGGACCGGGTGGCCGCGACAATGCCTTCCCAAGCACATGCGGGAGCGGCTCAAGAGGCACCTGACATAGGGCAGTGGGAGGGACAGGACGTCCCCTTGGTAAGACCTTCTTCCTGCATTGTCAAAGGAGGCATCCCGAGCTCCCGAAGATACCTACCTACCTGCGTGAAAAGTGAGGGAAAATTGGTGACAACAAAGAATCAGATAGATAGTATGGCCGAAATAATCCCACCAACCATTCGCGGAAAAGATTGATCATGCGACAGGCTAGATTGTATGTAGTACTTTTCAAAAATTATTGTTGACGCCGTTTGTGTCTTTAGGCTGTAGCATAGGCCTATTGTACCTTAGAATAAAGCCGAAGCAAAAAACGTTGCGAAAGCTAAACGAACAATTGGTGAAATTCTATTGCCTTCGGCAAGTCCACCTCGCAGAGAATCTACCGCGAGCAACACACACCTCAAATAGGGTGGAAACTACATAAATACCGGCTAAAACATGCTTTACATACCTTGGATGATCATTTTAGGTGATCACGGTATCAAAAAACAAGTTTCAAAACTTCGATTTTTGAGCTGCCCAGGGTGAAAAACTGCACTAGCAAGTTGTGTACCAATCCCTTGGGAGACCCCCGCCCCCACCCCCGGGACCTAATACCCAAATAGGGTGAAAAAGATGTACATACGGCCTAAAAAATGCTTTACATACCTTGGATGATCATTTTAGGTGGTCACAATATCAGAAAAACAAGTTTCAAAAACTTCGATTTTTGAGCTGTCCGGGGTGAAAAACTGCATAAGCAGGTTGTGTACCAATCCCTTGGGAGACCCCCCCCCCCCCGGACATAATACCCAAATGGGGTGAAAAATACAGAAATACGGCCTAAAACATGCTTTACATACCTTGGATGGGCATTTTAGGTGATCACAATATCAAAAAAACAAGTTTCAAAAACTTCCATTTTTGAGCTGTCCGGGTTGAAAAACTGCATAAGCAGGTTGTGCACCAATCCCCTAGGAGCCCCCCCCCCCCCCCGGACCTGATTCCCAAATAGGGTGAAAAACACGTAAATACGGCCTAAAACATGCGTTACATACCTTGGGTGGTCATTTTGGGTGGTCAGAATATCAAAAAAACAAGTTTCGAAAACTTTGATTTTTGAGCTGTCCGCGTTGAAAAACTGCATAAGCAGGTTGTGCACCAGTCCCTTGGAAGCCCCCCCCCCCCCCCCGACCTGATATCCAAATAGGGTGAAAAACACGTAAATACGGCCTAAAACATGCTTTGCATAGCTTGGATGGTCATTTTGGGTGGTCACAATATCAAAAAAAACAAGTTTCGAAAACTTCGATTCTTGAGCTGTCCGGGTTGAAAAGCTGCATAAGTAGGTTGTGCACCCGTCCCTTGGGAGCCCCCCCCCCCCCCCCCCGACCTGATACCCAAATGGGGTGAAAAACACGTAAATACGGCCTAAAACATGCTTTGCACACTTTGGATGATCCTTTTTGGCGATCACAATATCAAAAACGTAAGTTTTGAAAACTTCGATTTTTGAGCTATCAAGAGTGAAAAACTGCATAAGCAGGTTGTGTACCAATCCCTTGAAAGCCCCCCCTCCCCCCCCCCCCCACCGTGCAGCCAATACCCAAATAGGGTGAAAATCATGTAAATACGGCCTAAAACAGGCTTTACATACCTTGGATGGTCATTTCAGGTGATCACAATATCATAAAAACCAGTTTTGAAAACTTCGATTTTTGAGCTGCCCGGGGTGAAAAACTGCATAAGCAGGTTGTGTACCGGCCCATTCACTAGGCCATTATTGGTGGAAACAGTCATTTCGCTTCTTTGGCACGGGTTGTGAACGGCCCTAAGCAAGGCTAGAGACTGCAAAAACCTTCCTTCCATATCCTAGTAGGCATATATTGTCACAACATCCCCACTCACACCCCTCAAAGTGGATACCACGGGGTCACCGAGGTCGCCAAAACCGCCAACATACCAAAAATGGCTCAAAAGTGGATACACCTATGATTTTATGAAGCAGGCTCATCCCAAAATTAAACT